>CM052797.1:73859081-73890333 GCA_028533885.1 Nasua narica
TGAGGGTTTTGGAGGGGAGGGGGTGGAGGGGTGGGTGAGCCTGGTGGTGGGTATCGAGACGGGCACGTACTGCATGGAGCACTGGGTGTGGTGCATGAACAATCAATCTTGTAACACTGAAAAATTAAAATAAATTTGGGGAGAAAAAAAAAAGTAAAACAGAGCAAAGCAATAAACTAGATCCTGTGTGTATTTTGGTCTATTTGTTAAAAGAAACAAGATCCCAAGATAGGAAAAAATAAAAAACATATATACAAAAATAAAATACAATGAAAGGAAACCAAAAATTATATATATGGCATATATATAAAAGTTAAAATTAAAAAATAATTTAAAAAGGAATTGATAAAATAAGAAAATAGCTGGAAAAAAAACAACCTGAAAGACTAAAGAATTAAAAAAAAAAAAGCAAAAACCACAAATGCTATATACCATTTACCCCAAGAGCTGAAGTTTTGCAGTTCTATGAACCATAAACTTGGTGTTAGCCGGTTGTTCCTGCTGGTCTTCTGGGGGAGGGACCTGTTGCACCGATTCTCAGGTTTCCTTACCCTGGTGAAATTGCACTCCCCTTGCCAGGGGGCCAAGCTCTGTGTAAGCAGCTCTATATTGCACTCTGTGGCACTGTTTTGCTCCCTGAGGGCTTTCAGCACCAAGGTGGGGGGAGGGATGAAAATGGTAGCATACCAATCTCTAGCCCTGGAGCTGAAAGTTCACACACACACTCACCCCACTCCCTACCTCCCAATCCCCCAATCCCCACTCTTCAGTGAGCCCTCACAGAAAAGCAGTCAATCACTGTTGTTTTCCTGGTTTCCATCCTAACTCTCTGTTCACCCACCGTATGACCAACTGTTTTTATTTCAGGCATGTGAACCAGTTTTCAGTCTCTAAACTTTACAGACTCCTGTGACATGGACCCGTACTGTTCCTCCCAGGGGAGGAAGGGTTCTTGCCCCACTTCTTCCTTTTGCTGGGCCCCTGCCTGGAGAGCAGTCACTGGACCATGCAGTGGCTCACAGTTTATGGGAACACAGAACAGAAAGCCAGGGCTTTGGCACCTAGACTTACTGCTTTCAGCCTGCTTCCCTGCTCTGATACTTGGGAACTCTGTCGCATTTAGGCACCCCCATTCTTTTTGTGACCCAAGGGATCCTGAGACCATGCTGTCCTGTCTAGAATTCTGCCCCAATTTGCTACCTGAGCACCTTTAAGCCAGGGACATCCCCAACTGTAGCAAATTTCTAAAAGTTCCAATTTTGTGTTCCACTGTTTTATAATACTGTCCAGTAGACTGATTAAGGGCTCCCTCCACACTGAGGTTTATCTTCCAATATAGGTCCCCAGATTCACATTTCTACACCTCCTACCTTGAAAAAGTGGTAGCTTTTCTACTTGTAGAATTGCAGCAATTCTTTTCTCAGGTCACCCATTGATTTTGCAGGTGTTCAGAATGATTTGATAACTATCTAGCTGAATTCCAGGGACCAGGCAAAATTCAGGTCCCCTGCCCATCTGCCATCTTAACTTCTAGCCATGTGATCAAAATTCCTACATAGACAACCTTTACATCTCCAGTACTTCCATAAAACAATGTTAAAAGAGAAAAATATTATTAGGATGACTGTAACCACAATTTTACTTTATTTTTCATATATTTGTGTTTTAGACTAGATAGGCCTACAGTAGGTTGCTTTCAGAGACGGGTTTGCAAATGCAATCTGAAACCTCAATCATTTCTATTTAAAAGCAGGTCAAGAATATTATGAAAATAAATAAATCTAGTTAATATACTGAATGTAAGAATTCTCAGTGTTAAATTATGAAAAACAAATTGGTCTATTTTTGATGATATAATATGTGTTAAATTTCGATGTAAACTTCTCCTTCCTGCAGTGTATCCAAAAAGTGTGGGGAAACTTTTGCTGTTAACCTAGCAGGTCCTGCAAAAACTCTAATTTTCATGCATTGCTAGACTCACAGAAAATGAAATGTTTAGAAAAATTTTACTTCACAAAAAAATTGCAAGTAGAACTAGAGACAAAGCCCTCTCCAACAGTAAGAAAACAGATGTTCTACAGCTGCACTAAGGACAAACATCTATAGAAGTACTATCATCTTCAGCTAGGATCCCAATTCCTAGACCAGCAGGAAGGCTATGGAGCTGGGCCAGAAACTCCAGCATTAATCTAGGCTTCTTGAACTTTATCTGGAATTGTTTCTCCTGGCTTCCTGATGAAACAGGCACAAGTCCTCAAAGGAAGGCATCCCTAATTTAGTCCAGTAGGATACCACAAATGATCAGGAAAACATGAAATCCCAATTGATTAAAGATCAATTAAACACATAAGAAAACCGTCATTAATGACAGTCACATCAGATACAATAACTTCCAAAAAAGAACACACAAACACAACAAACAATTCATCTAAAGACTATAGAATACCCATGTTTGAAATGCTTCAATAAATACTCAAATAGAGTGTGAATCACAACCATGAAGAAACCAAAAGCATTTTCTAGGAAACACCATGCAAATCTGGAAAAGAATCACAAGTTCAAAACAAAACAAAACAAATTTTTTTTGAAGTAAAACACTCTAGATAAATGTCAGATTATATACAGCTGAAGGAAGAATTAGGGAGCTGGAAGACATATGCATTGAAGTGTATCTGAAAAATTACCCATAATATAACACCAGTAAATAAAACCAATATTAAGAGATACAGAGTAAGATAGTCCAACAAACCTTTAATTGGGCTCCAAAAGGGGAGAATACAGACAATCCTGGAAAAGCATTATTAGAAAAAAATGAGATTTTTTTTCTAAAGCTGATGAAAGATATTCTTCCAAAAGCAAGATAAGAAGGATATCCACACATAATCACATGGTAAGGAAATAGAAGAATTTTAACATCAAAGAAACACTTATAAAAGTAGCCAGGTAAAGGAAAAAGATTACTTTCAAAAGAGCAACAGTCAAGTTTACAGATGATTTCTCAACAGGGCAGTGGAAGTCAGGAGACATTGGAATAATGCTTTCAATGTGTTGAAAGAAAATACTTGCTAATTTAAAATCATATACCCGGGGCACCTGGATGGCTCAGTGGATTAAAGCCTCTGCCTTCGGCTCAGGTCATGATCTCAGGGTTCTGGGATCGAGCCCCACATCCCAGATGCTTCCCCTGCCTCCCCCGTCTCTCTGCCTGCCTCTCTGCCCTTGTGATCTCTCTCTCTCTCTCTCTCAAATAAATAAATAATCTTTTAAAAAAATAAAATAAAGTCATATACCCAAAATGAATATCCTCAAAGAATGAATATGAAATAAACATATTTTCAGATAACTAAAAATTTACATTTTTAGTCATTTGAGCCAGAAACTCCAGCATTAATCTAGGCTTTATTAATTATAATTAACTAATTATATTAATATAAGCAGATCAGAGTCAAATGATAAGTCATTTACAGCTGCATAGTAAACTTTTTTTTTTAAAGATTTTATTTATTTATTTGACAGGGAGAGAGATCACAAGCAGGCAGAGAGAGATGGGGAAGCAGGCTTCCTGCCAAGCAGAGAGCCCGATGCGGTGCTCGATCCCAAGACCCTGAGATCATGACCTGAGCCGAAGGCAAAGGCTTTAACCCACTGAGCCACCCATGCCCCTGTATAGTAAACTTTTAAGAGCTGTTGTTTACACAGAAGGAACATGATTCCATAAGGAACCTTCCAGCCAGAAAGGAACAAAACACAAAAGAAAAGTGACAAATGCACACTGACTCAAAAAAATATGTAGTACTGATATTCTTTGGGGTTTAAATCTAAGTAAATTAAGTCTAATTTATTAAATAATTAATAACTATTCATTAATTAATTAAATCTAAATAAATTAAATCTAAGTCTAAATAAATTAGAATGCATTAAAAATAAACAGTAACAAATAAATTGGGAGGAGAGTAAATAGAGATAAAGGGCTTTAGGTCCTCTGATTGTCCAGGAGTGTTAATATTAGGTTTTTGATAAATCAAATATTTTTCTTGTATTTCCTAGTATAACCATTAAAAGAATGTAAAGGAGAGTATAACATTCAAAGCAAAGAGGGGGATATTGGATGATGACAATAAAAGAATCCAAAAGATAGTAAGGAAAGGTGATATAAAAAGAAAAAAAATAGCACAAAAAGAGCATGATAGGATTACATATTTAAGCCCAAATTTATCAGTAATCACATTCAATGTGAAGGAATCAAATGTTCAAGTTAAAAGATGAAGATTGTTAGACTGGAAAAAAAATTCTACATGCTGTTTACAATAGTCACTTCTTAACCTAGGCATATAAAGAAGATTTAAATTAAAAGGATATTTAAAAAGATATGCCATCCAAAGCTAATAAAAAAGTTTTTCTCTTTTTAAAAAAAAATTTTTTTTTTAAGATTTTATTTATTTGACAGAGAGATAAAGAGCACAAGTAGGCAAAGCAGCAAGCAAAGGGAGAGGGAGAAGCAGGTTTTCCACCAAGCAGGGAGCCCAACCAATGCAGGGCTCGATCTCAGGACCCTGGAATCATGATCTGAGCCTAAGGCAGCTGCTTACCTGACTGAGCCACCCAGGTGCCCCAAAAGACTGCTCTTAAAACTATGTTAATGTCAGGCAAAATATAACTTAAAATTACAAGATTTTTTGTTTTTAAGATTTTATTTGTCAGAGAGAGAGAGGGAACACAAGCAAGGGGAGTGGCAGGCAGAGGGAGAAGCAGACTCCCTGCTGAGCAAGGAGCCTGATGTGGGACTTGATCCCAGGTCTCTGGGATCATGACCTGAGCCAAAGGCAGAGGCTTAACCAACTGAGCCACCCAGGCGTCCCTATAAGGTTTTTTTATTTGTTTGCTTTGCTTTATATGTAGTAAGTGAAGTCATGCCTCCTTGACGAGGTGGTTTCCTGCCACACCACAGTGTTACCATGCAAACACACGGATGCCATTAACCACTATTGATTCCTTTTTTCCTTTCTATCATTATGTGCCCTGAAGAACCTGTTCTAAAACTGGATTTCAAATATTTTGTTTCATTGTCTTTAAAAACTATTCATTTTAGACGGATCCAATGTATTGAAGATGTTGTTGCATTTCCATTTCTCACTTTTTCTGACAACATTATCTGATGTTCTAACAACATTATCTGACAGCTTATATAGACCAACACATTTTCAGGACTCTGAAAGCTTATATAGACCAACACGTATTCAGGGCTCTGTGTAAACCTGTCATCTCAGACACTCAAGATCTGTAATCTGCAAACTGTGGCCTCTGAACCAATTGACTGTTTCTGTACATAAAGTTGTATTGGAATAAGCCTTGCCCATTCACTTATATAGTGTCTGGGGCTCTTATCACACTACAACAACAATTGAGTAGTTGCAAGAGAGACAAAATGGCCCACAAGTCTAAAATATTTATTACCTGGACTTTAGTGATCATACTCTATAGACTACCACATAACTTGAATTGATACTTTAAGCCCAGTCCTTTTTCACTTTATTGACCTGTTACTTGGTACAGTGCTATTTCTTACTAACATCAGTTATTTCCACAATAATTTTACATCCAAAGTTCAGTAGAGTCTATTGTACAGCCTACATATTTGTTCACTCTGATAATGGCTATTTCAAATGGTAAGTTATCTGATTTTATCATTGCATAATTGTCAAGTGAGATGGGTATTATCACCCCCATTTTACCAGTGAAAAAACTGACATTCAGAGGCCCTAATTCAGAGTCATAGAACTACTCACTGGTAGCCAAAACTAACTTTGCTCTAAATAACTATGCTGCATTCTCTTTCTGGAATACTCCTCTCCACCTCCCTTCTCTGTTTTGTGGACTCAGCTCATTCCTCACAGATCATTGTCTGCCTATGAATATTTTGATTTCTGCTTCCATTACAAACTGTTTTCTTCCCTTTCTCCTGTTAGACCATAGATGACTAGACAGTTCATGTAAGACTGCTTTTGAGTCTGGAACCTGATCATCCTTGGTCTGAAAGGTATCTCATGAAGACAAAAAATTACCTCTTAGGAATAGTCTTTAAAGAGCGATACACTATGCTAATGTACTGTGGTGAGCAATCCCAGTTCTCCTATGAAGAGGGGGTGTAATTGAAATCCAGTCATTTTTATCCTTTTCATAGTAGCTTTCAATTTTTTAGATACCCTTATGCATGATATTTAGTTATGTGTCTTTACTGTGTTCATAACCTGCTTCTGAGGTTCAAGAAGTCGAATACTAGGATGGCTATAGTCATATTATTAAGCAGTTTTCTAATTTGATGTACTGTTGGAACATCTCTTTTTTTTTAAAGATTTTATTTATTTATTTGACAGAAATAACAAGTAGGCAGAGAAGCAGGCAGTGGGGTGGGGGAAGCAGGCTCCCCACTGAGCAGAGAGCCCAACGCAGGGCTCAATCCCAGGACCCTGAGATCATGACCTGAGCTGAAGGCAGAGGCTTTAACCCACTGAGCCACCCAGGTGCCCCTGTTGGAACATATCTAATTAGATTCCTTACAAATGTGTTCGGTAGTGTAACATAGTCTATACATTTATGATTACTCTATAAAACCATTCTATTAAAACAGTTAACATACATATTAAATTATGCTATATTGAAATGTGGTCTTGTATGGTAGAATAAGCAGGGTTTTTTGGATACTTGTATTCTAGTTCCAGCTTTCCTTCTAACCAACTATGAAATCTTGGACAATTTCCAAATGTTTCCTTAAACATATATTAACAACAATTTTCTCACCTATGAAGTTAGGGGCTATATTACCTCTAAGATCCTTTTCAGGTCTAAAATTATTTGGTTCTGTGATTTAATTTGTACGGTATGTTTCTTTATTTAGCAGATATCACACATAAGATCAAATGCCTTGGTTCTCTGATAAAAACAGATTACCACTAATGGTCTTGGAGTTATCAAAGAAGGCTTAATTATATTAGACTGTTACTATTTAAAACACATTAAAAAAACATAATAAGATTTTAAAGTAAGATAGAAATGGTTTCTGCACGATATCCATAACAAATACTGTTCAGTGATGTAGATGGTGTAATGTTTTCTTTGTCTCTTTTTAAATTACTAGATAAGAATCTAAGGAAGCAATGTAGTTCATTTCTAACTTGGTAGCAATACAAATGGTTGTCCTATTTAGATGACATTGCCTAATATATAGTTTTAGAATGAGCCTTTCTATTATAAAACAAAACTAACATTAGTTAATCAACTTTTTTTTCAATCACTTAAGGTAAATAAGTTTGGGGGATATAATGTACGGCATAGTAACTAAAGTTAACAGTACCGTATCATATATTTAAAAGTTGCTGAGAGAGTAAATCTTAAAAGTTCTCATCACAAGGAAAAAATCTGTAACTATATGAGCTGATGGATGGTAATGAAATTTATTGTGGTAATCATTTCACAATATATACATACATCAAATCATTATGTTGTACACCTAAAACGAATACAGTGTTAACTATCAATTACATCTCAATAAAACTGGAAATGAACAAAAAAAAAGGATAATGGTACAAGGAAAAAAGATATAAGGAGAATATACTAAAGATATAAAACACACAATGATTTGTAAACTTCTATTTATTATCAATAACTGTTATCAAGTGATCTTTTGATTCCATTGCTTCGCCTGGGTTTGGTTGCTTCTCCCAGGTGTTCTAAGCAATACCTTTTGTATGTTGGGAATAGGTATGAAAGGTAGCTGGAGGACATATAAAATTCTGGAGTATACCATCGAAGATTGCAATGAAAACTTCAAAGTTTCCTTATATAGAAAACAAAAGAAAGGATCAAGAATGTTGCAGTTCTCTTTATTTAATAGAGAATATTACTCACAAGAAAAGGACAGGATATGGTTTTTGTGTGTGAGTGGAATGAGGAGGTGAGAAAAAATCTAAAACACCTGCCTCAGTCCAGAAAAAGATATTTTGGTAATCCTGAGAAGAGAATTTTATTGTTTTGGAGCAGGGAAATATTTTAGTTTAAAAATCATTTCACATTTTGGGACACCTGACTTGCTCAGTCAGTACAACATTCAACTCTTGATCTCAGGGTCTTGATCTCAACATCATGGGTTCAAGTCCCACACTGGGCATGGAGCCTACTTTTAAAAAATGAATAAAATAAAACATTTAAAATACTCATTTCATGGGACGCCTGGGTGGCTCAGTTGGTTAAGCAACTGCCTTTGGCTCAGGTCATGATCCCAGCGTCTTGGGATCGAGTCCCACATCGGGCTCCTTGCTCCGCAGGGAGCCTGCTCCTCTCTCTGCCTCTGCCTGCCTCTCTGCCTGCTTGTGTTCTCTCTCTGTTAAATGAATAAATAAAATCTTTAAAAAATAAAAAATAAAAAAATAAAATAAAATACTCATTTCACATTTTAATGTTGCTGTATGCTTGTTACAATGGATGGTGTCTTAGAAGTATTATTGGCATGATTTTTATGCATAAAATTATAGCGTTTTAAGATCAGTAGTATCTTAGAGTCAATGAAATTTGGTGATAAGTTCATAAAAATTGCTTAGAGAGCTTTAAAAAAATAATTGTGATTATATATGCTTAGAAAAAAATTTTTTAAAGATTTTATTTATTTATTTGACAGAGAGAGATCACAAGTAGACAGAGACAAGGAGAGAGAGAGGAGGAAGCAGGCTCCCCACTGAGCAGAGTGCCTGATGTGGGGCTCGATCCCAGAACCCTGAGATCATGACCTAAGCCGAAGGCAAAGGCTTAACCCACTGAGCCACCCAGGCGCCCCTGCTTAGAAAAATTTTTTGTTGCAGTAATAAAATTAGTGGATTTAGGAGGCCATGTTTTAGTCAAGAAGACAAATGTTTTTAATAGATAAATTTTGGTGGAGTAAGCAGCAGAATGTTTATATTCTTTTTTTTTTTTTTTGAATGTTTATGTTCTTAACTAGTATTAGGGAGAGATGAACCAGCAACATAGTTTGAGAAGTAAAAGATGCAGCTAATGACTAAATACAGTGTTAACTTGCACTTGTTCCCATTACTAAGACTAAATACTCACATGACTCCCAGTTACAAGACTCCATGCCAAAAACTTAGGTGAAGTTTTGGAGGAATTAGAATAAAGAACAAAAAGTAATTATATGTCTGGAAAGAGTTGAGTAATACATAAAAAGGCAACATGCTCAAGAATATCTGGTACATCTCTGGTTGTCCTTTTCCCTGCAAGTGGGCTAAGATGTATGAAAAATTTTTTTTAACTTTTTTTTTTTATTTTTTATTAACATATAATGTGTTATTTGCCCCAGGGTACATGTCTGTGAATCATCAGGCTTAAACATTTCACAACATTTGCCATAGCACATACCCTCCACCATGTCCATATCCCTACCCCCCACCTCCCAACAACCCTTAGTTTGTTTCTGAGTTTAGGAGTCTCTTATGGTTTGTCTCCTTCCCCATCCCATCTTGTTTCATTTCTCTTCCCCACCCCCCCATAACCCCCCGCCCTGCCTCTCAAATTCTTCATATCAGAGCAATCATGTGATAATTGTCTTTCTCTGACTATTTCACTTAGCATAATACCCTCTAGTTCCATCCACGTCGTTGCAAAAGGATGTATGAAAATTAATCAAGTGCTTGTGAACCCTCACATTGATATTATTTATCAAATTCCTAAGTAAATACTTTTTGTCATCCGTCATATGTTCTTGAGAATATAGATTGACCTAGCATCTATGTGTATGTATGTGCATGTGTAAACATATATATGTTAAATGTTTATGAATATTTATATATGTATATCCCAGAATGTTATATAGTCTTGCAAGTTGCTTAATTTCCATGAACTTCAATTTTATCACCTTAAAATAAGGATAATTGGAGTTATCTCATAGGTTGATTGTGTAGATAGACTATAGGATTTCAAGCACTTGATACAATTCCAACCCGTAGTAGGCATTCAACAAATGGCATAGTTAAGCACAGATGCTTTCAAGTTACATCAATTTAAGCAGCAAGTTTGGCAGTTTCTTTGTAGTGTATATATCTTTATAAAGTATATAAACACATCATATACACTTACATAAGACCCAGCAATTCCATTCATTGGCATTTACCTAAAAGAAATGAAGGCATTGTTCCACAAAATGACTTATGTGCTGATGTTTATAGGAGCTTTATTAATAATTGCCCCAAACAACCCAAATGTCTGTCTGCTGGTGAATGGATATATAGATATTGGTACATCCCTATGATGGACTACTACTCAGTGATATAAAGGAATGAACCATCGATAAGTGTGATAATATGAAGGAATCCCAAAAGCATTATCAAAAGGCTGCCTACTATATGACTCCATTTATGTATCATTCTAGTAAAGGCTAACTATAGGGGTAAAAATCAAAAGTGATTGCCAGGGACTGGGTGTAAAGGGAAGACATTGACTCTATTGGTGTACAAGGGAAAATTTCGGACTAATGGAAATGTTCTTTATCTTGATTGTAATGACTGTTACAGGACTGTAAATTTGTCAAAATTTATATAACTGTACATCATAAATGGGTGAATCTGTACTTTGTGTAAGTTATAACTTAGTAGGCTTGACTTTAAAAAATACATCCATGTATACTTATGTGATACATGATGTATGTTTTAGTTCAATAAAAATTTTACCTAAAAATATGTAAGTAGAAAAAGTGTTGTGTAAGTAGAAAAAGTAGCTGTGTAAAACATTTCCTTAAATTCTGTTTATAGAAATCCTGACTCACTGAAGCCTTTGCTCAAAAATATAAGTATTTTTATCAAAAATTTCAAGTATATAGATTCTAAGCATTATAGTAAAAGGATTATTTATAGAAAATTTAATCCAATAGAAGTAGAGACAAAAAAGGGAAGCAAAGAAAAGGGATACATAAAACATGAAAAATATGTAAAAATAAGTCCAGATATATCCATAATCACAATATATTGCCCATCTTTACAATGTGTGAAGTATTACCAGAGAAACATATATCAACGTGAATAAAAGTCAAAAGTACAATACCAAAAAGCAGTTGTCTGTGAAATATGTAGACTATCATTTAAATAAAGTTTAAGACCTGTAAAAAGATACACATTATAAGTACATAACTATATAATGAAAGTGTAAAAATAGGGGCGCCTGGGTGGCTCGGTGGGTTGGGGCCTCTGCCTTCGTCTCGGGTCGTGGTCCCGGCATCCTGGAATCGAGTCCCATGTCGGGCTCTCTGCTCAGCGGGGGGCCTGCTTCCTCCTCTCTCTCTGCCTGCCTCTCTGCCAACTTGTGATCTCTCTCTGTCAAAAAAATTAATAAAATCTTTAAAAAAAAAAGTGTAAAAATGTCCTTGAAATTGATAAGCCCAAATTCATGAAAGTGTTCACTTTGGGCATGGAAGGAAAGGAGGGAATATAACTAGTAAGTGCAATTTATGGGTTGGGGTAGAGGAAGACAAAGATTATAACTGTGTAAAGAATGTCATCAATACTGTAAATAGGTGTATGTAGTTGCAAATATACATGTTTATATATACACATATAGACTATTTCTGGAAGTATATACAACAAACAGCTGCTATCTCAGGAGAAAAGATTTGTACTTAGGGTTGTAGGTGAGAGAAAAATTTACATTGTATATTTTCTTACATTTTTGTTCAAATTTTTAATGCATATATTTTTATAAGTACACACATACATGATTGCACACAGTTTTTACTAATGTAATTGCCAGAAATATGGGAAACATGCCTGAGGAACAGGAAAAAATATCTTGTTCACTAATTTCCTTAATGTTTTTTATGTGAAATTTATTATTGACTTGTAAAGTGATGGAATTATATTAGTAGTGAAAGTAGGAAATGCAATAGAAGTAAACAGCACATTTAAATTAGTTTTCTTGGGCGCCTGGGAGGCTCAGTGGGTTAGAGCCTCTGCGTTCGGCTCAGGTCGTGATCTCAGGGTCCTGGGATGGAGCCCCACATCGGGCTCCCTGCTCAGTGGGGAGCCTGCTTCCCCCTCTCTCTCTGCCTGCCTCTCTCCCTACTTGTGATCTCTCTCTGTGTCAAATAAATAAATAAAATCTTTAAAAATAAATAAATAAATAAATAAATAAATAAATAAATAAATTAGTTTTCTTACATATAATCTATTATAGATAGATTGATCTATTGATCAGATAGTTTGATCTATTATAATACACATAATTATGTATTATATATATGTATATATAATTACGTATGTATATCTATATGTACATAATTATATGTATTATAATAGATCAAACTAGCCTAAGCTAAAAAAAGATTGATGTACTCAGGAAGTCCAAGAAATGGAATGGATCTGAAACTGTCTGGTATAGGGGATCCAGGAGTACAGATGATGTCATCAGGATTTGGTTTTCTTCTGCAACTGGTGGGATGGAGTACTATGTTTGAACAACCTGGATTATATTTACCTGAATGGGGAATGAAGTTCATCCTAGCCATCAGGACTCCACAGAATCACTGTGGGAGAGGGTCAGGGTATTTTCCCCCCCAAAAAATTGCTGGCCAGGGGGCGCCTGGGTGGCTCAATGGGTTAAAGCCTCTGCCTTTGGCTCAGGTCATGATCTCAGGGTCCTGGGATCGAGACCCCACATCGGGCTCTCTGCTCAGCAGGGAGCCTCCTTCCCCCTTTCTCTGTGCCTGCCTCTCTGCCTACTTGTGATCTCTCTCTGTCAAATAAATAAATAAAATCTTAAGAAAAAAAAAATGCTGGCCAGATGAACGTATATCTGATAAAGGAAAAGTCAGGAAGTTTGTAATAGCTTTGAACATAGTCAGCATGGCCCAAGCATAGTATTTGACATTTGGATTGCTATGAAGCCACACCAGATCCTCATACCCAATTAAATGTGAGATGTGAGAAAGTCAATATCACATGAAGCACAGGAATTTAAGTAAAATTCTCATGTACCCATTTTTATTACAGAAATTTCTTAGGCAAAAATCTTCATTTTTGGCATTTTCCTACCAGAGCATTGTTGGTTTAGTTTTTGGTTTGGGAGGTTTTGTTTTGTTTTGTTTTTGTAAAAGTACCAGGTTAAAAAACAATGACAACAACAAAAAAAACCTTCAAAATAGTCATCTAAGGTACTTAGCATTGTCATATATTTATTTAGCAAATTCTCTATTACCTGTCCAATATTTGGTATTTCTTATACATGCAACAGGATGTTTGACATTTTGTAAGTTGAATGTGATATGTCCTTTTTTGTGTGTAGTTCTTTTTGACCATTAGTCACAGTGATACCTACCTTCCATGTTACCATTTCAGTCACATTTTATAGTTTATTGAAGATTGGCAAACCTGTCAATTTTTGACATAAAGAACCAGCCACTATTTTTAAATGCTTCTTAATAATTTTTGAGAATGTTTTCTCTATAATTCTAAAATGTGACATGTTAAAGCAAGCACTCAAACATCTTAAATTTAATGATGAAGTAACTCTTTGTTAGGTTTGCTAGCCCAGATAGAGAATAAATTATTTTAACTTCATTCCTAAAGCTATATCCAAAGACCTGAATTGTTGCATTGTTTTTATTATTCTCCATTATTTAAGTAGAAAAGGGGCGTTGTCCAGTGTTCACTTACATTACATTAATTAATTTTACTGTGGTCAGGATTTTACAGTTTGTCTTATGACTTTATTCTTACTCAAGAAAATAATCCCAGCGAAATCATATGAGTTCAGCAAAATTAGTTATTTCTGCCTCCAAACTCAATCACTTTTTAATCACTGCCATTAGTGTAGTTTGTGAGATGTTTGATAACAATTTGCTCTGTGTTACCTATCAAACACCACTTAAAGTGAAAGACAGTCTGTTCATGCAAATCAAATTTTGAATAAACAAAACTTAAAACTGACTTACCAGTACCATATTTTAAAAGTTTGGTTGAAAACTTTTTGGCTGTGCCTGAAACCCAATGGGAAAGATGGTTGGAAGTTGTCAATTCTTTTAAAACTACAAGTTTGAACTCTGTCGAATAACTGATTACAATCCCTTTAAAATTTGAATACGATAGGCAGAGAGGAACAATACCATCTTTTGAATAAAATACCTCTAACCTTCAAGGTTGTTGTCATACTCCCTTTAGAGATTTTTGTCCTGCAGAAAAGGAACTGAAAAGGTTAAGTCCTATCTGTAAGAATCACATTATACTCTTGTGTATTTTTTTCATATTAAATATCAAAGATAACTTAACAACATATTTAGAATTTTCTGGGTTTTACTATTAATAAAGTTAAAAGAAAATCTGGTGTGATCAGGCAGTGGAGCCACATTAAGTTTGTATGTGAAACATCCATTGTGCTTATCTCTACTCTAGATATTGCTCTGAACCCATGTTCCACATTCTGAATTCTGTGTATAAAGTTAAACATTGCAGAAGGGCATATATCTGATGGTACAGATGAATAAGGTTAAAGTTGAGTAATGAGCAAACTTGGTAAATTTATTATGTTCTTTTCTTCAATCTGTCTGCTATTAATGTAATTTGATTGTTTTGTGGGAAATTATGAGACACTACTAAAAATACTGATAGATTTAAATAAAAAAATACTGATAGATTTTAAAATTACCACAAATTTAAGGCTCCTATTTATACTACAATAGTGTATTCTAACATACCAAAACTTGTCTTAAATTTCTTAAAATATTAATTACTTGCAGGCAAAGTTGTTGGCTATGCAACAAGCTAGAGAGACTGCAATTCAACAGTACAAAAAACTAGAAGAGGAAATCCAGACACTTCGAGTTTACTACAGGTATATAGTATATATTATATATATTATATATTATATATATTTTTATATATATTAATTTTATTTTTTCAGTGTTCCAAGATTCATTATTCATGCACCACACCCAGTGCTCCATGCAATATGTGCCCTCCTTAATACCCACCACTAGGCTCACCTATCTCCCTCCTCCTTTCATCTCCAAACCCTCAGTTTGTTTCTCAGAGTCCACAGTCTCTCATGCTTCGTCTCCCCCTCCAATTTCCCCCAATTCACCCTTCCTTTCCTTCTCCCAGTGTCCTCCATGTTTTTCCTTATGTTCCACATGTAAATGAAACCATATGATAATTGACTCTCCCTGGTTGACTTATTTCACTCAGCATAATCTCTTCCAGTCCCGTCCATGTTGATACAAAAGTTGGGTATTCATCCTTTCTGATGGAGGCATAATATTCCATTGTATAGATGGACCACATCTTTATCCATTCGTCTATTGAAGAGCATCTTGACTCTTTTCACAGTTTGGCGATTATGGCCATTGCTGCTATGAACATTGGGGTACATGTGGCTCTTCTTTGTACTGCATCTGCTTCTTTGGGGTAAATACTCAGTAGTGCAATGGCAGGGCCTCTAGGGTAGCTCTATTTTTAATTTCTTGAGAAATCTCCATACCGTTTTCCAAAGTGGCCTCACCAACTTGCATTCCCACCAACAGCAAAAGAGGGTTCCCCTTTCTCCACATCCTCTCTAACACTTGTTGTTTACTGTCTTGTTGATTTTGGCCATTCTAACTGGTGTAAGGTGATATCTCAGTGTGGTTTTGATTTGAATCTCCCTGATGGCTAATGATGATGAATATTTTTTCATGTATCTGTTAGCCATTTGTATGTCTTCTTTGGAGAAGTGTCTGTTCATGTCTTCTGCCCGTTTTTTGACGGGATTATCTATTTTTTGAGTGTTGAGTTTGAGGAGTTCTTTGTAGATCTTAGATATCAGACCTTTGTCTGTAGTGTCATTTGCGAATATCCTCTCCCATTCCATGGGTTGCCTGTTTGTTTTGTTGACTGTTTCCTTTGCTGTGCAGAAGCTTCTTATCTTGATGAAGTCCCAAAAGTTCATTTTTGCTTTTGTTTTCTTTGCCTTTGGAGATATGTCTTGAAAAAATTGCTGTGGCCATTGTCAAAGAGGTTACTGCCTATGTTCTCCTCTAGGATTTTGATAGATTCCTGCCTCACGTTGAGGTCTTTTCTCCATTTCGAGTTTATCTTTGTACATGGTGTAGGAGAATGGTCAAGTTTCATTCTTCTATATATAGCTGCCCAGTTTTCCCAGCACCATTTATTGAAGAGACTGTCTTTTTTCCACTGGATATTTTTTCCTGTTTTGTCAAAGATTATTTGATCATAGAGTTGCAGGTCTGTATCTGGGCTCTCTACTCTGTTCCATCGGTCTATGTGTCTGTTTTTGTGCCAGTACCATGCTGTCTTGGTGATCACAATGGTATATATTTTTAAAATAGTACATGGATAACAGTAATAACAGCTTTTTGCCAATTATAATATAATATGAGAAATTTGTAAAGAAATGCCACTTAAGGATTTTTAACATTTATTCTCCAAGAGTAGTTGTGAAATTAATTCAGTAGGTCACACTGGCATTTTTTAATGAAAAAAACTAGAATAGTTTTTTTCTGACATTTTCTGACTAGAAAATGTCAGAGTGCATCTCCTATAGTAGGGATAAATATTCTTTTGTGATACTTTGGTTTCAGTTTTGTGTTGTGTGAGAGAGAGTTAAGATGTGTATTGGGTTATGTGTAAAATATATGTGTTTTCACAATGGATCATAGTAAAAAAAAGGGTTGAAAAATGATATACAATATCCTGTATGTTCTCTGATACTTAATAAGAGTAAAAAACCCTCAAGTCTGAAATGTAAGGATTCACTAACTTGGGCTGTGAGTTATTGGAAAATTTTCTTTTAATTTTGCCCCTCCTCAGAATAATGTTGTTAAGTACAAAAAATGCAATTAAAATCAAAATCGGTTTTACTGAAATAGTTATGAAAGTATTATGTCATGATATGTTACTATATTCACACATCATTATTAATACATTAAATTAGTATGTCTAACAGCAAGTCTATTAACTATAGTTTCAAAGTAATGATGACTGTAAATGGTAATTTTGGGATAGCTGCAAACCCTGAAATGTGATGTGAAAACACCAGTGGTTCCACTGGGTGCAAATTTTTAAATTTTAAAAATTAAAATTAAATTTTAAAAATTTTAAATTAAAAAAAAAATTTGCACCAGTGGGTGCAAACTACTATAGTTTGTTGCCTATGTTCATAATTTTAAGAAATGCAGTTTAAACAAGAGTGAAAAATGAAGATGAATTTTTTTTTCTCAACCCAAGTTAAGAATGCCTGCTTTAGAGCAATGTTACTGGCATATTGTAGTTGGTTTATTGTTATGAGTTGAATTATGTCCCTCAGAAAAGATATGTTGAAGTCTTAACCCCTAGAATCTCAGAATCTGACTATTTGGAAGTAAGTCCTTTAGAGAGGCAACCAAGTAAAATTAGCTCATTAGCATGGGCTCTAACCTAATATGATTGATGTTCTGTAACAGGAGAAATTTGGACACAGAGACAGACACATACAGGAAGCCTATATAAAGACACAGGGATAAGACAACTTTGTGCCTGGCATCCACAAGCCGAGTAATGCCAAAGATTAGCAGCAAACACCAAAATGTAGAAGAGGCCTGGGAGGATTCTCAGCTCTAGCCATCAAAGAGAGCACAACCCAGCTGACACCTTGATTTTGGACTTACAGGTTCCAGAACTGTAAGACAATACATTTCTGTTTTAATTCTCCCAGTTTGTGGTACATTGTTATAGTAGCCTTGGGAATTAGTGCAGTTATATAATATGAAGTATGTTTGATGACTGACTGGGTTGTCTGCAGTTAGAAGCAATGTCTGTGTGTAATCATGTGGGTAAACAGAAACCTGATGATTAGTGAAGACATCCCAGCCACTCATCCTTTTCTTTTTGTAACTATGGAGTGGATATGACAGTCTTTCCTCCATACTTTACACCAGTGGATTCTCAGCGATAGCTGTGCATTAGAAGCACCTGAGGAGCCTCTCAAAATCTCCTCCCAGGCCAATTACATCAGTCTCCTGGGATAGGACTAAGCTGTCAGTGTGTTTTAAGTTCCCTAAAAATTCCCACAGATATTCAAGTTTAAGGGATGTTGCTTTACAAGCGCATTTCAGGTAGCTGAATTAAATTAGGGTCTGTTCTCGGTAGAATAATAGAGGCATATATTAAACCCTCTACTAGGACTTAATGAATATTGTGTGATTTGTGCCCTTGGATATTTGCAGTGTGGTATGAAGTAGCTTCATACTATTGATAAGGGAGAGTTTCCATGGAACCCCCTCCTGCCATCCTTGTGAGATAGGAGAGCAAATTCTTGTTGATAAAGTGACAGTGTCCAGGAATTCTAAGAAGCATATGATAATCTTACATGGACTGACGTTTTTTTCTTGAGAAACAAACCTTGATGTCAGCTCTTAATGCTCCTTCTTTTTACTGAATTACAAAAGATTACCGAAAGGTTTTTAAAAATTGTGAAGCTAGGGCACCTGGGTGGCTCAGTTGGTTGAGCGGCTGCCTTTGGCTCAGGTCATGATCCTTGAGTTCCGGAATCAAGTCCCACATCGGGCTCCCAGCTCCGCAGGGAGTCTGCATCTTCCTCTAACCTTCTCTCCTCTCATGCTCTCTCTCACTTTCTCTGTCTCTCAAATAAATAAATAAAAATCTTTAAAAAAAAAAAAAAATTGTGAAGCTAAAATACTTGTTTTCCAAAGACTTTTTTAATCTACATGTATATAGCAGAGTTAAACATTCTCTTTTAGATAAAGAGTTAATAATTATTGGCTCCAAGATATACTTCACATGTACCCCTCTCACTGCTACTTAAAAAAAAAAAAAAGCTGGCAGTGTAGTAAAGCTACTGGGATTTACGCTTAAGACCGCCCTGCCTTTTGTGACTTATATAAATGAACCTCTCCAAGACCATTTCCTTTTTATAAAATTAGAATTATAGCACCTACCTCATATATTTGTTTTAAGTATGTACAGTTCTTAGCACAGTATTTAGCTTATTGTTAGTGCTCAACCAACGTTAAGATAAATTTACTTTTACACAACAAAGTCAGTAAGGTAGGAGTAGAATCAAAATGTGTATCACTGAAACCAAAGAAGGAGATTAAAAAAAAAAAAATCAGCTATTGCTAAATGGTTAGGAAGATATAAAGAGAAAAAGTGTCCTTTTTATTTGAATTCCTTCCGAACTTTTTCTTGTGATTGAGTTCCAGTTTTATTTGAAATTGGGTGGTCACTAGTAACCTTCACAAAAGTAATCTTAACAAAGCATTAGAGACAGAAGACAGTTTTCTGTGACTTGAAGAGTGATTAGAGGTCAAGAACCATAGTAATTTGGACAGTAGAGTGGTCCTTGAAGAAACTTGATTGCGAAAGATGTTGATGATAGTTGAAAAGAAAGTAAGATAGATTAAGGACTTTTGTTTTTTGTTTTTGAAAAGTGGCAGATATTTGAGCCTGCTTATGACTAATTGGAAAGAGCCAATGGAGAGAATTGTTACGGATGGAACAGGGTTCCTACAGAGATAGGAAGAGATGGAATTTAGCATCTGCCTAAGCATTTGTCTTGAACAAGAAGATGGTCACCTTGGGCTCCCAGACGGGGCTCATGGAGATAAGAATAGCTGTGGAGGGCGCCTGGGTGGCTCAGTTGGTTAAGCGACTGCCTTCGGCTCAGGTCATGATCCCGGAGTCCCGGGATCGAGTCCCATATCGGACTCCCGGCTCTGCGGGAAGTCTGCTTCTCCCTCTGACTTTCTCCCCTCTCATTCTCAGTCTCTCGCTCTCTAATAAATAAATTAAAAAAAAAAAAATCTAAAAAAAAAAAAAAAAGAATAGCTGTGGAGTAGAAATAAGTTTCAGTTCACAATTAAGAGTTTCACTTTTTCCTATAAAGTGAGGGTCATTGTGGACTTCAAAAGCGCAAAGGGCAGAAGGCTTTGAAAGGGAGTGGGAAAAAATAGCTACTGAAGGGAGGGGGAAAGAGAACTGAATTAAGGCAAGAAGACCACGACAAGCAGTCCCAAAGAGCCAGCTGGGCATAGATGCTACAGATGAGTATGAGTTCTAGTTTGTACAGCTATATAACTTAACACGATCAACTATCTTGTACAGTAGCACGGAAGGCAAAGGATTGAAACGATCCAGGATTACAAATTTGCAGGACTGAAACAATGGAGAGAAGAGTAGTTGAAAGTAAACCAGCAAAATTTGTTGAAATGATGAATGATAGTCTAAGCTAAATAAAGCAGGAAATAAAACTGAAAGAACATGTTTACCGAAAGAGAAAAAGGAGAAATCGAGAAACCCTAAATCTTGAAATGAAAGAGCAAAGGCAGTGGGAATAAGAAAATTCAAGAGCTAAAAGGATCAGAGGTTGTAGGCAGAAAGTGCAGCGTTGCTGTTTAAGATCTCAGAGGTGAAGCACTCTGAACATTGGCAGTATTAAAAACACTGCCCTAGAAGCAGCTGAAATGGAAAGGAGGGAGGGGGTCAGTAGATAGGAAGAAGTAAAAGATTTATGAAGCTAAAGTATTGGATACCCGTTTAGATATTGTCTGGGTACTCACTGTAAGTGCTGTAATGGCAAATGATCTAAAAATAGAGACACAAAAGCTGCATGTTGAAATAAACAGCTATGTGTATCAAAGGAAGAAACCTGTACAGTGTGATGCACAGGAGAATGTGTGTGTCTATGAGGAAAGTTGCGTCCTTTAAGAAAATCCACATTTCTAGGTACAGAGGTACAGAGAACTTTCATGCATTGTTGATGGGGATATAAAATGATGCATCTGCTGTGGAAAGCAGTTTGGCAGTTCCTCAAAATTAGACATGAAATTCCCACATGACCCAGCTATTTCACATGTAGGTGTATACTCTAAAAGAATTGGAAGCAAGGACTCAAAACAACGTACTATATTGTTCAAATTAGCCAAAAGGTGAAAATGAAGCAAGCCAAGTGCCCATCAACAGATACATGAACAAACAAAATGTGTTACATACGCACAATGGACTATTATTATTCAGCCATAAAAAGAAATGAAATTCTGATATATGCTACAACATGAATACATTATGCTAAGTAGAATAAGCCAGAGAGAAAACATAAATATTGTTATGTTTCCACTTCTATGAGGTATTTAGGGTAGGCAAATTCATAGTGACAGAAAGTAGAATAGAGTTACCACTGGCTGTGAGAAGGGGGGGTGGGGAGTTTCCAGGGACCAGGGGAGGAGAGAATGGGGAGTTGCGGTTTAATATGCAGAGATTCTATTTGGGATGGTAAAAAAGTTCTGGAAATGGATCGTGGTGATGGTTGCACAGCATTGTGAATTACTTCGTGCCACTGAATTATATACATACAAATGGTTAAAATGGTAAGTTTTATGTTATCTTACCACAGTTTTTTTAAATGTACAAAGAATATTCAAGATATATAGATATTATACCGAAGATATTATACAGAATCTTATACATTACAACAAATACATAAATTTATTTTATTTATTTAAATAAAATTTATTTAAATAAAATAAATTATTTAAAATAGAATAGGGGTAAAATCTCTGGGATATTACAAAAAGAACAAAGCTAAAATTTCATGGGAGCTCACTTTCTGATTTAATTGATTCAAATGAAAGTAAACAGTACTTCTTACTTACTTGAATAGATGGTGGTTACAAATCCATACATGAAACAGAACTAATATTCATGGAGATATGTTTTTTTCTCACTTTCCTATGTTATAGAGGATAGGATAAAGTTTATTTTTATGTGAAGAAAACCAAGACTAATTCTGTAATGTGTATGTGTATGTGTGTATGTGTGTGTGTGTGTGTGTGTGTGTAAAGAATTTCTAGATAATAAATTTTGTTTAGCAAAGTTTAAGAAAAATACATTTCAGAAAAAAAAAGAAAAATACATTTCAGATACTCAAGTCAATTTTACAGACACATATGCACATATGTGTATATTATACTGTCAAACAAAATTATTCACCAACAATCAAGAAAAAATAAGCCAAGAAAAATAAAGAAATAGGACAGTAAGCTGGAGTCAGGAGCAAGTCAGCAGTATACAGCTTGTATGTATATACCATGAAACAGCAAAAGAATGAATAAACCTTAGGAGTAAGACTGGCTCTCAGCTTTTCAACAGCCAAAGCCAGGGAGGATGTAGGATCAGTTACAATTTTAGGGGCAGAGTAAAATATGCTGATGACTTTCATTCTACCTTGCCTTTAGTTCTGCCAGTTAGTGATAATGATCTTAGTCGCTTTCAATTCTTTTCCAAAAATCATTTTCTTTTGCTGGGTTATGTGTACTAAGAGCTACTGTTACTATAACCATTCCATTTCCCTGTATGGAAATAAGGAACATGGGACTATATTTTTCTGAGCTTCTCTGTTCTGTCTGTTGTCCTTTGCGTTTTAGAAAATTTTGACTACTAAGAAGAGAAATGTTTGGGCTTTCATTTCCTTTGGCCCAATTAGGGACAGGGGCGATGAGGTGGTTGGGTAGGGATACTAAACTTAAACATTATAACTGACAGCTCTTTCACATTAAAGCAGAAGCCATAACAAGAGAGGAATAGCAATAGAGAAATTTAAAATAAGTTTCACTTATTTTAAAAGTGCTTTTAGTAAAGTATTAGTACCTGTATGGTACTAAGTATTTAGTACCTCCTCATTGCTGTGCTAAATGCTAAATTCATTTGCAACAGCTTCATTAATTTCAGTCTAAACAACTTCATCAGGGAATGATCTTAAACTTGTAAGGGTTAGATTTGTATTTAGTAATGATTTTTTCCTGTTATTATAAACCTGTAGTGCTGCATTCCTCAGTTCAGGAGGCATAATAAATAGCAACCTCTTTCTAATCGAGAGAATGCCTAAGTTTCAGTGTTTGCTGATTTTATAGTGCTCCCTTATATTTCCTTTTGCTTAAAAAAAGTGTAAATTCAAGGTGTAGATAAGTATAAGATCCTGTTGTTTAGTGCCAATAAACTAGGATTTAATATTTATAATAACAGCAGTTTATGTTTTAAGTTTGTATTATATTTGTGTGATTCCATGTAGGAAGCTGTGGTGCCTTTCAGAACCTGATAGATTCCACATTTTAGAGCAAAAATACTGAATAGAACGCTCCATATTTTAAGGTAGTATGCTTCCTATGATTGTACTAGTATTTTCTTAATCATAGAAAACATTTCTTAGTAGAATACTTACATGTTTGACATAGTGAAAACTGGACTAAACATGAGCCCTAATAACTCATTTGTAATACACATTTCAAAGTTGTAGAGGCCATAATATAGAGCCCATGTAACATATATTGAAAAAAAGAATGAAATTCTTAATTTTTTCTACATTCTTTTTCTAAATTTTATTTATTTAGTATGTCTTTTACTTCTTAGTTACGTTTTTTTTCTCTGTGTATATGCCACCCTTAGCAATCAAAAGCATTACTGTCACTAAGATCTGGTGTTTTGTTTTGTTTCTTTAGTGGTGGTGATAGGTGTTCCTTGAACCGTACTTTTTCTCAGTGAGAACTAGGCATTGCTAAGACAGTGACTAAGGCATGCTGGCTCTAGCCAGGGACCAACATTTTTCTCAATGCAATCCCTCAATGAGAGGGGTAGAACACTTGATCCTGACCCCATTCGTTCAGTGTTCTCATCAGTTGTGCTTATTGGACTGCCTGATGACATAAAAAATTTTGTCACATATGTATTTTCGATAAGGATTAACTATCCATGAAGCTGTGTTACGGTACCATACTGCTTAAGCAGTAATAAAAACAGCAAAAGAGGACCCAAATTCTTCCATTTTTGCCATTAATTAGATTTTTTTTTAACATAGGCAAGCCCCAAGCTTTCTGTGTTTCAGTTTCTTTAACTTTGACGCTAGGGGCTTTTTGTAGGTAGTCTTAACATTTTGTGAAATTTGTCCCCCTTTCATGTGTGGTAGATTAAATTTTTGTCTAGTGATGTTTATTTTTTTAAAATCAAGAACTATTGGGGTGCCTGGGTGGCTCAGTGGGTTAAAGCCTCTGCCTTCGGCTCAGGTCGTGATCTCAGGGTCCTGGGATCGAGCCCCGCATTGGGCTCTCTGCTCGACAGGGAGCCTGCTTCCCTCTCTTTCTCTGCCTGCCTCTCTGCCTACTTGTGATCTCTCTCTCTCTCTCTTTGTCAAATAAATAAATAAATAAATCTTAAAAAAAAAAAAAAAAAGAACTATTAAGGCACCTGGTTGGCTCAGTCAGTAGAGCATGGAACTCTTGATCTCAGGGTTGTGAGTTCGAGCCCCATGTTCGGTGTAGAGATTACTTAAAAATAAAATCTTAAAAAAAAACCCAAAAAACTGTCTTCTTACACTATTAAATTGCCCCTATTTTCAGGGTCTTTTTAACGTACAGTTGGCTTCACCTTTACTATTTAAACCACCATATATATTTGTTGGTGACTCTGGATGCAAAACAAAAAGAAAATTAAAACAAAGTTTGAAAAACAAAAAACCTTAAGGTTTATATTTTCTGTATGTCCAGTAATTTGGAATATAGTTATTAAAGATTCTTTCCTTCCTCCTCTCAAATTATAGAATGTGACATTTAATAAGTTACTTCTGAATGTCAGTTACTTCACCTGTAAATAGATATCTGACCTGCTTATTTTGAAAATCAAAGAAAATATGTTTAGATGTTTTTTGAAAACTATAAAACACTGTGCAAGGAAATAAACCAATAGTCTATTGAGAGAATTACTTTAAAAGTTTTGCTTCACTCAGATGTAAGACAACTATTAAGTTAGTAAAAGGCTATTTCTAGTGAAATATTTTATACTTCTGTGACTGTATCCAGAAGGATATTTTTTACATTGTCAGTTTTCACTGTTTGCTGGGCCTTATTCTAACAATGGGTTAAAAAGCAAAACTAAAATTGATCAAGTATAGTTCTACTGTTCTTTGTTTTTCAACCAAATGACCCTTCCTCCTCTTTTAAGAGCATTTAACAAAATATTTTGTCATTTAATCATTGTGGTTAGCAAAAGGCCCAGAATAAATGGGCTTTCTCCTACTGTTTGCCATCTATTAACATTATTTCTATTAGCTTAAGAAAATTTTAATTTTAGATTTTGTTAGATTAAAAAGTAGTGTTTCCCTTGATCTTGGCACAGAATCACCATTATTATAGCGCCACTGGTGCCGGTTGCCCCATGCATAGGTGATCTTTCATTTGTCCCTTTTCACAAATGTTATCAGTGGCCGAATTCTGCTACACTTTTCCTTGCAATGTCCGCTACTCTTGCCTTCTTGTTTCCCATAGTTCCTGCCTTATATCAAGCTTGTACAATCTCCTGACCAGGCTTTTCTTCCTACTTCATCTACTTGTCTCCATTCCTTACTCTTCTTCTTTTTTTTTTTTTTTAAGATTTTATTTATTTATTTGAGATAGATAGAGAGAGAAAGCATGAGAGGGGAGAAGAAGGTCAGAGGGAGAAGCGGACTCCCCACAGAGCCGGGAGCCCGATATGGGACTCGATCCCGGGTCTCCGGGATCATGACCTGAGCCAAAGGCAGTTGCTTAACCAACTGAGCCACCCAGGCGCCCCATTCCTTACTCTTCTTAAGATTCCTGAGATGTTATTTTCAAACTTTCACTCAGCCATTAACAATATTTAATGATACCACATTAGCTATACAATAAATTCCAAACTGTAACCTAACATTCATGAACCCTTGTTATTTCTGCCACCTCTGTCTGGATTACTATTTCACCCATCATCTTTTTACCTGCTGGTTTCATTGCTATTAGTGGTCACCACTGCCGGTACACTGCCTCACACATAGTAGGACCCCAATCGATATTTCTTGTACTGAATTGACTATTATTTGCACTCCCAAAATGAACCATTCACTATTTCCTGAACATACCCCACAATTCCCCACTCCAGTGCTTTCCCATATGTCCCCTTTTCCTCCTGGAATACTCCATCTCTGCCTATCACCTTCTTATTGAGCCTTTGGAACACAATATAAATACCAATTATTCTATTAATCTTTTTCTTTTTAACCAGAAATGATCTCATTTTATCCAAAAATTAACTAACATAGTTCTTCACAATGGCTCTCACAATACATACCTCATGCTTACCTATATAATAGTTGTATGACTATTTCTCTTAATTCCTCTACCAGGGCTGCTATATTCTATATATATATCCAGGCCTTCAGTAAATATTTGCCAAAAAAATGAATAAACAATGAAATTTAACACCAGATTGAAAGTTTCTTCAGATGAAAAGTTTCTTCGGGATAGTAGTGTGTGTACAATGCTACAATTAGAATTCAATGATGAATAAAATGTTTGGAAATAGTATGGACCTAGTCCAACATCTTGATTTGTTATCTGCAAAGATGTGGAGCAAAACAGGGTCTCCATATAACAGAGTATGTCATCTGCCAACAAAATTTATTTTTTCCCAGGCCAACAGTGTTCAAACTTGAAAACCATTATTAGAAATATTTGTTGGAATTTTACTTTTTTTTTTGAAATTTAGAATTAGAAACTGAAGAAGCAATATCATATATCAATGTCATATACCATGTTCATTCCAATATTGTTTCTTACAGTGAAAAAATAAATTAGAATCTTTCCTGTGGATATTTTTAGTCAACATATTATCTTGAAATATGAAGTTAATTGTCAAAAACTGGAAGATCTGCCAACATGGGACCCTTAACGATTATATCATGGTGTGTGTGTTAATTAGTCAGGGTTCTCCAGAGCAACAGAACCGAGAAACTGTGTACGTACATGGAGAGATTGATCTGAATGAATTTACATGCATTTGTAGAAGGTGGCCAGTCTAAAATATGCAAAGTAAGCTATCTGACTGGAGAACCAGGTAAGAGTTGATGTTGCTGTCATGCGTTTGAAGATGCAGAATTCCTTCTTCCTCAGGGGAGCTCTTTCTTTCTCTTTAAAGCCTTCAACTGATTAAACGAGCTTCCCCCCCCCCATATTATGAAGAGTAATCTGCTTTCCTCGAAGTCTACTGACCTAAATAGTAATCATATGTAAAAAAAAAAAAAAAAAATACCATTATCTCAACATCTAGATTGATGTTTCAACAAATATCTGGTACCATAGCCTAGCCAAGTTGACAAAATTAACCGTCACATTCTGTGCGTTTCAACAATCAGTTGGGGCTAAGTAGAAGCTACTTTCTCTAAAAAGAGCATGTGTTCTCTATTTCACCATATTTTCCACCCTGCCTACTTCATGCACTTCAGATCATCTGCCTCATTCATACAGGCATATAAGTTTGTGGCCCCAGATGTATGTTGTGATCTTATTGATAAAAGGAGTATTTGTACACATATTACAAATGCACTGGCCCCTGGCTGCCTCTCTAACCTCATTTATTAACATGTTTCTACTCTTGCTTTAGCTACACTAGTTCCCTTATTATCGTAAACCTTCTAAGAATACTGCCCTCTCAGACCCTTAACTTTTTTTCTTTGCCGTGAGTGATCTTCCCTCCAAATGTCACAACACTGCTTCTTCACTTTGTTCAACTTTCTGTTTAAATGTTCCTGACCAGAGCGCCTGGGTGGCTCAGCTGGTTAAGCGACCGCCTTTGGCCCAGGTCGTGATCCTGGAGTCCCAGAATCCAGTCCCACTTTGGGCTCCCTGCTCAGCAGGCAGTCTGCTTCTCCCTCTGACCCTTGCCCCTCTCGTGCTCTCTCTGTCTCTCTCAAATAAATAAATAAAATCTTTAAAATAATAATAATAAATGTACCTGACCATCTAAAATATGACCTTGGGGCATCTGGCTGGCCCAGTCATTGAGCGTCTGCCTTCAGCTCAGGTCATGATCCCAGGGTCCTGGGATCGAGCCCCACGTCGAGCTCCCTGCTCCACAGGAAGCCTGCTTCTCCCTCTCCTAGTCCCCCTGCTTGTGTTCCCTCTCTTGCTGTCTCTCTCTCTGTCAAATAAATAAACAAATTAAATCTTTATAAATAAATAAAATACCCAAACTTCTCTCTGCGTCTTGCCGTTACCCTGCATTGTTTTTCTTCATAATAGATGATCACAAATGACCCTATACTCTATTTGTGGTTTGTCTTCTAGAAATTAAATTCTGCAAGGGCAGGGATTTCGTGTGCTTGCCACTGTATCTTACACCTGAATCAGTTCTTAACATATCTTTAATGGTCAATAGAAGTTTTCTGAACATATGAATATATCCTTAAACATTGTTATATGTTAGAAACTTAACAGCAGGTTATCTGGGAAATGGGACTAAGTGTAACAGATTTACTATCTGGTAAGTGAGAGAAGAGGAAATTTTACACTGTATTTCATACCCTAATAAAGTATTTGAAGCTTTTATGAGTATGCATTACTTTTATATAAAAAATGAATTTGATTTTTAAAAAGACCTTTATCCATAACCTGAACAATTTAAATTCGATGCCTAGAAATAAATAACTATCTCTAAAAACTAGATCTGTAATGCCCACATATGTGTGTGTGTGTGACAGTGTAGTTCATTGTCTTTAATAGATGTTATTAGTTGTGCTTTACAAAAAGATAAGATATATAAGGGAATGAAAATCCAAAGCAGATTCATCATGAATTCATTATGAATCTACATTATGGAATACATTTCTATAAATGATAACCTCACTTAGGTTTTAAGTTTGCCAAATATTTCAAACTATTTTTCAAGTACTTTACATTGCAGAAATTCAAACACTTTTAAAGAATAAAATGTTAAATTAAAAAATTACCAACTTTAAAAAATGTATTAACCAAAACATTCTCTTGCCACTTGTTAGCAACAGGAGCCCATGGCAGGTTAGTAAGAAAACAGGTGCCTTTTTTTAAAAAAATCCAATCCTATGACTATTAGCTATGGCCAGAACTGACAATAAAAGGAGAGAATTCCTTCCTATTTTAAGAGACTTCACTGAGTACAATTAGATTTAATTTAGCATATTTCAATTATAAATGTTTTTCTCTTCCTATACATGACATATATATGTATGTTATGATTTAAAGGATACTTTAAAAATTTTATTCAGTCTAAACTAGTTTAAAATATTTGACAATTGGAAATAATAGCTAATAATTGAAAACCTTTCCTCAAACATTCTGATTCATTAAGCATGAAAACAATAAATAACGATTTGTTAACGTATAGAACAAGATACAGTACAGTGAGATCTTGGAGCTACTCTTGATTTCTAATGCCACTGCTGTCATAAAAGGTTTAGTAAATACTGACTGAGGTTGAGGATGATCCCATAGTATTTTTAAGACTGTGTGGCACTGGCAGTCCAGGCCAAGATCCGGGACTTAGCATTGTCATTTTGCCCTGGGTCCCTTCCACCTGGGCCTCTCCCAAAAGGACAAATGTTTACTTGCAGTTAGGCATTTAAATGTGTAAATATCCAGTCTCAATTATATACGAAGTAGCTCGAGTTTTCACTTGTTAAATCACAAACTAGTTTTTTTCTGAAGTTTAAATTGGTGTTCCAAAAGTTTGCAAAGGTCCGCATAGGCTTACTTGAATGTTTTTCCTGTAATTCCAAACAAAAAAATTGTTTTATAAACTCAGGTCAATATAAAAATATTTCATTTCTCTTATAATTCCAAACCCAAGATATTTATGGAATGCCTGAATTTATTATTGTAGTTCCGCTTAGTTGTAAGTTTTAAATGTTGTACAATATATCTTGTTTCCTTTGGGCTTGGAAGGGTTTCATTTTATGACTGTCAGTATTCTATTAATATAGTTCCAGTCACTTCCCAAGTAACTGCTTCTGATTAGATCAGAAATAAACAATATTCGTTATTACATGAAACAATCAAGCTAGGGATTTTCTTTAGTTTTATTGACATTATTGATCTGATAAATATATTAATGTACATTAATCCATGGAAAGTTTAGTTGTTCTATGAAGCAGGTCAGATGTTCTAAAAATAAAAATGAAAATATTTGGAAGCCTTGGTTATATGAAAAAATGTGAAAATTGAGATTTTGTTCTAGAAAGTTGAACGCACTTACCATTGGCTAATAATTGAGCTGTGTAAGTTTTCTGATTTTGTTTGGTTTGGTTTCACTTTTTTTAATTTGTTTTGTTTTGTTATATATGATTCAGAATTTAAATAACCATTTATCTAGTTTTTCTACTCTGTTACCTGAAAACTAAAATGAAACCAAAGAATCAGGTAATATTATTAGTCTTTTGTGTCCTGACATGATTTTTAATAGCTACTTCTTTTTGTTTATATTTAGTAACATGATGAAAAGGTGACAAATAGACTTGAATTATAATTCATATGAAGAAAACTTCATTTATTTCTAAATCTGATTTAATTGGATCTTTGTTTATTGTTTTGTTTATTTTTTATTCTTTATCTTTGTTTATTGTTTTATTATTTTACATTCCTTTTTTTTTTGGTATAATACAATGTTTTAACTCAGAGCTGACATTACAGTAAGACAGATGGTATAGATTCTGACTAAGTGAACTTTGATGGGTAATTAACCTCTCTGAATGTCAATTTCCTGACCTGTAAAATTGGAATTGTAATATTATCTGCCTCATATTATTTTTGAGAAAAATCAAATGAAATAATGCATGCCAAATGCTTTGTATAGTAGCTGGGTGTAGGCTTAGGTATTTAATAAGTGTGAACAATCGTTATGTAATCCCTGTGCCGAGTTTATATTGACTTGTCATTCACTTTTCTTTCAAATTCTGTTAATACATTTCCACTTTTTTTTTTTTTTTTTAGTATTTTTTGGCTCAAAATAGAATATTATGACTGCAATATGGAATTGTTTGGTTTTTCTTTAGGAACAAGTTTTCACTGGAGTTAGAGGTCTTGTTTTTTTTCCTGTTGTGGGATACTTTAAGAAAATGTTTAGTCAAAGTGATGTGCTTGAACTTAGATTTGGCCCTTTTTTTATGAACAATTTATTTTCAGGAGTTGTTTCTTCACATAGGAACATTTTATTTTTTTATTTTTTTCCCCCAAGGAAAATATTAATTTTATTTTTTGTTTTTGTTTTTTTTCTCCCCAATGATGTTTATTTTAATTTTTCAGTGTTACAAGATTGATTGTTCATGCACCACACCCAGTACTCCATGCAATATGTGCCCTTCTCAATACCCACCACCAGGCTCGCCCACCCCCCCACCCCTCCCCTCCAAAACCCTCAGTTTGTTG
>CM052797.1:73890833-73929108 GCA_028533885.1 Nasua narica
TGGAGGAGGGTTCCCCTTTCTCCACATCCTCTCCAGCATTTGTTGTTTACTGTCTTGTTGATTTTGGCCATTCTAACTGGTGTAAGGTGGTATCTCAGTGTGGTTTTGATTTGAATCTCTCTGATGGCTAAAGATGATGAACATTTTTTCATGTGTCTGTTAGCCATTTGTATGTCTTCTTTGGAGAAGTGTCTGTTCACGTGTTCTGCCCGTTTTTTGATGTGATTATCTGTTTTGTGAGTGTTGAGTTTGAGGAGTTCTTTATAGATCTTAGATATCAGACCTCTGTCTGTAGTGTCATTTGCGAATATCTTCTCCCATTCTATGGGTTGCCTGTTTGTTTTGTTGACTGTTTCCTTTGCTGTGCAGAAGCTTTTTATCTTGATGAAGTCCCAAAAGTTCATTTTCGCTTGTGTTTCCTTTGCCTGAAAGAAGTTGCTGTGGCTAATGTCATAGAGGTTACTGCCTATGTTCTCCTCTAGGGTTTTGATAGACTCCTGCCTCACATTGAGGTCTTTTATCCATTTTGAGTTTATCTTCGTGTATGGTGTAAGAGAATGGTCATAGGAACATTTTAATGGTGAGAAATCTATTGAGAATTAGAAAAGTAATAATTTTTCATTTTTCTTCTATCTTACTAAAAATATTTGTATAGAGTTCACATTCAAAATATGCCATTTCTCCCAATGTTTTCTATTTAAAAATCTACCCCAGGGACGCCTGGGTGGCTCAGTTGGTTGGGTGTCTGCCTTTGGCTCAGGTCAAGATCTCAGGGTCCTGGGGTCAAGTCCCTCTTTGGGCTCCCTGTTTGGTGGGAAGCCTGCTTCTCCCTCTCCCCACGCTCTTGCTTGTACTCTCTCTCACTATCTCTCTCTCTCTCAGATAAATAAAATCTTTAAAAAAAATTTTTTTTAAATCTACCCGAGAAAATAATAAATATGTAATTTTTTTTATAATTTTTTTAAAGATTTTATTTATTCATTTAACAGAGAGAGAACACAAGCAGGCAGAGAGGCAGGCAGAGGCAGAGAGAGGAGCAGGCTCCCTGCGGAGCAAGGAGCCCTATGCGGGACTCGATCCCAAGACGCTGGGATCACGACCTGAGCCAAAGGCAGTTGCTCAACCAACTGAGCCACCCAGGCGTCCCAATAAATATGTAATTTTAAAGCTATTTTTCTAATTCTGTCTTTTATCTTGGAGTTTGGTACATACGTTATCTTCTTTAATCCCTTCAACATCCTTGTGAGGTATTATCCTTTTTTACTGAAACTGAAGCACAGAGCCATGAACTTACCCTAGGTCACATCAGGGCCAATAACAGAAGTTAAATATTAGCTGACCCATCTAATACTTGGGCCTTTTACTTATGTACTGGATAACTTCCTCCAGCCTTGACTCTCTCAGAAATACTGAGTTTAGCTGAGGCTAAACTGGTACTTCATCATTATTTTCCTGATTTGGATATGCTTGATATGTTTGTCACATTAAACACACCTCTGAGACCATGGTAAAGACATGTTAAAACGGTGAAAGAATCTGACCTGCTTTGGAGTTTAACAGTCTTTGTCTGTGTTCAACCAAACTATACAGATTACAACCGCAGTCAATGTCTGGATTTATAAATAGACTGCCTCTGAGTTTTTTTAGAACCTTTAATCTCTAGCATTATATCGTATGTCAGACTACAGAAGGTGAATACTGTGCCTGAAAGTAATTTTATCCACACATTTATTTTTATTTGCATATCATAGTATTGTTTTATCACTGCTCTAGCACAATCACTAATACAACATTAACCATACTAGAAGTAATCATTAGCCAAATAGCCATTTTCAGTTTAATATAAGTTTATCAAGAGCCTACTATATACTAAGGACTGTGCGATCTCCTATGGAGAATAAAGTAACAGAGGATAAGATGCAGTTGCTAACCCTCAAAAAATTATAATTCAGTAGAAAGAAAAGTTACACTAAATGAACATAAAAATTCTTTTAAATAAAATTACTCGACATTGTCATAGAAAATCACAGAAGGGAGAAATTATTATAGACTGAAATAGACAGTGTTTTAGGAAATGCTTGGGAATTGAAGTATGAACAAATAGGATTCTGATAGAAAGAGAGGAGGAGGAACAAGAGCATTCTAGTCTGGAAGAACAGAATAAGCAAAAGTGAAGAAGCTGTAAAGAGTATAATGTGTTACGTTATGGAATTGAGAGATTTTTTTTTAATGCTGTAAATGATAGAAGATATTTTATTTTCAGACAAGATAGCTATCTAGGTAAAAAAATTATTGATAACAATGAATGAGATCATTGTGACAATAATGAAGATAATAACGAATGTTTACTGAGAATTCACTAGGGCCTGACACTAAGTTCAGTATTTAACTGCAGTTAAATGCAGTTAAAACAATTCTCAAAACATCTCAAAACAATTCTTTTACTTTATTCCAATTTTACAAGCAAGACTAGAGACTCAGCAAGGTTGACAGCTTTCCCAAAAAGACAGAGTGATGAGTTCATGCTTGACCTAGGTCTCTCTACTTCTGAAGGGCACGTTCTCCTCGAGCCACGAGGGTCATTTCCCATTACATACTTGCTCCATACAGAAGGAATTTGAAAGCTAGTATGCATTTAAGTTTGATCCTCCATTCCCTACGGATATAGAGCCTTGGAAATTATCATATTACCCAGCAATTCCATTCCATTCAAAACAGGTATTCAAACAAAAACTTGTATACTAATGTTCATAACAGAATTGTTCACAATAGCCAAAAAGTGGAAACAATCAAAATGTCCATCAGCTAATGAACAGATAAACAGAATATGATATAGCCACACAACAGAATATTACTCAACCATAAAAAAGAATGACATGCTGACCCATGCTACAGCATGGATGAACATGCTAAATGAAAGAAGCCAGAGACAGACATGCATTTTGCATGATTTTTTGTGTGTGTGTGAAATATCCAGGATCAGCAAACTCACATACAGAAAGCAGATTAGTGGTTTCCAGGGGTGGAGGTGGTGAGGAATGGGGAGTGACTACTTAATGGACACAGGGTTTCCTTTGTGGATAATGAAAATGTTCTGGAACTTTAGTTGATTATTGATGATAGTTGTGTAACATTATGAATATACTAAGTGTCACCGATAGTATATTTTATGTTTATTCCTAAACACACACACAACACTAGCAAACTTAACCCAGCAACATATAAAAAGAATTATTTACCATGACCAAGCAGGATTTATCCCAAGAATGTAAAGTTGGCTTAACATCTGAAAATTAAGAAATGGAATGCACTTTATTAGTTTGCTAGGGCTGCCATAACAAAATAAAATACCTTAGACCAGGTGGCTTAAACAACTGAAATTTATTTTATCAGTTTTGGAGACTGGAAGTTCAAGATCAAGGTTGTCAGCAAGGTGTCTGGTTTCTCGTCAGGTCTTTCTCCTTGACTTGAGGATGGCTACCTTCTCTCTGTGTTGTCACATGGCCTTTCCTCTGTGTGGACACATCCCTCATGTCTCTCTCCATGTGTCCTAATCTGTTCTTATAAAGTCAGCAGTCACAATGAATTAGGGCCCACCCTCTTGTCCTCAGTTTAACTTAATTACTTCATTAAATGCCCTCTCCAAAAACAGTCACATTCTGAGGTACCGGGAGTTAGGGCTTCAATGTGAATTGGGTTGGGGAGACACAATTCAGTCCAGAACCCTCCAAAATTCATGTCCTCCTCACATGTAAAATATATTCACCACAAAACCAATAGCCCAAAAGTCTTAACCCGCTATTGCATCCACTCCAAGTCCTAAATCTCATTTAAGTCAAGCATGCATAAAATTTGAGGTATGATTCATTCTGAGGCTGAATTCCCCTCCAGCTGTGAAACTGCGAAACTAGACAAGTTATCTGCTTCCAAAATATAGTTCTGGGACAGGCATGTCCCAGGCATGGGATAGACATTTCCGTTCCAAAAGGGAGAAATCAGGAAGAAGAAAGGGGTCACAGTTCCCAATCAAGTCCAAAACCATCAGGGAAGAATCTTTTAGATTTTAAGGCTGTAGAATAATCCTCATCGGCTCAGTGCTCTGTCCACTGGGCCCGTTGAGGTAGCGGCCTCACCTTCCAGGCCCATAAGTTTAGCAGTCACCCATTGGCTGTGGGCAGCAGCCCTGCTCTGAAACCAAGGAGGAGACAGTCTTGCCCATTGGGTCTGTGCTGAAAGTAGCCACCCTGTGGATCCCTGAGCCACCTTCAGGGCCATTCTTCTCTTTCTTGAAGGATGACACATGTGTATAGCAGGATGGATATCTCTATTGTCTCATCCTATAGGTCCCAGAAATCAAACAGACTTCCTTCATTTGTCCTCTGTCCATCTTAGTCCAAGCTGGCAGTATTTCTCTTGGTATAACCCCAGGTCTGTTTCTAGCTTCAACAGAGATGGCTGATTAGATCCACAGGTCACACTCATAATCTCTTAATGGAGTTACTGTCCCCTCTTCATGCTCTCTCTAGAATATACTTCCTCAGTTTTTGCAATATGGATAGGTTGAGAATTTTCCAAATCTTCAGTTCCTTTTTGCTTAAAAATTCCCTTAATTTATCTTTCTTGTCTTATATTTTACTGTAAGGAGCAAGGAGAAACCTGACCACACCTTCGACATTTTGCTTATTCGAAATCTCTTCCATTAAATATCCAAGTTGATCACTTACAATTTCTACTTTCCACAAAACACTAGAACACAATTCATCCAAGTTGTTTAGCATTTTAAAGCAAGATCACCTTTCTTCCAGTTTCCAAAGACATGTTCTTCCTTTCTGTCTGCTTTCTCACCAAAATTACCTTTAACTTCCAGCACCTGGAGTTTCTTTGACTAATGTTTTAAATTATGAATTCAGTTTCTTTAATGGATATAGGGCTGTTCAGAGTTTCCATTTCTTTTTTGTCAGGTATTGGCTTATTTCTAGACTCTCCATTCTATCCCATTTATCTAGATGCCTATCCTTATGCTACTACCACACTGTTTCGATTAATATAGCTTTGTAGTAAGTTTGATATTAGGAAGTGAGGCTGCCTACTTTGTTCTTTTTCAAGATTATTTTTGCTATTCTGGGTCCTTTGCAATTCCATATGTAATTCCACAAAGATGACAGCTAGGATTCTGATTAGGATTATGCCGAGTCTGAAAATTAATTTGAGGAGTCTTGCCATCTTAACAATAAATACAAAACTCACACTTTGAAAACTATAAAATATTGTTAAATTAAAGAAAATCAAAGTAAATAGAAAGACATCTCATGGTCATCAATGAGAAAACTGTATTGTTAAGGTGCTTCTTGTGAATTTGTTAGTCACTTAAGGAAGACAGTAGCAATCATAACACAATCTCCCCAGAAAATAGAGGAGGAGGGAATACTTCCTAACTTAGTTGATAAGGTTAATTTTATGCCAGGCAAAGGCATTACAAGAAACAAAAACTACAGGGAAACATCCCTCAGGAACATAGACTCAAAAAAATCCTCAACCCAAGCTAGGAAATCTAATCCAAGAATATATAAAAAGGATACTGCGTTATGACCGAGTGATAGTGCAGATTTGGTTTAACACTTAAAAATCAATGTAATTCACCATGTTAACATAAAAGAGAAGAAACAGTCATCTCAATGGGTACAGGAAAAGCTTGTAATAAATTTCAAAACCCATTCAGCTGCTCAATTTGACTGACAAAGAACATCTGGGGGCAAATTTAAGCTTAGGAACAAGGCAAGGATGTCCAATTGCCACTTCAGTTCAGCTTCCTACAGGAAGTCATAATCATTGAGAACTAAAGACAAATAGAGCTGCCTGATTTCATAGTCAGTATAATTGTATAGCTAATCCTAAGGAATCTTCAAAAAAGCTACTAGTATAACTCAATTCAGATCACTATACAAAAATCAATTGTATTTTTATCTATTATTAACAGACAGTTGGAAAATGAGATAAAAAATTCAGTTTCTCTTACGGTCACATCCAAAATTAAGAAAAACTTGAGGATGAATTTAACCCTGTACCCTGAAAACTACAAAAGATTGCTGGAAATAATTATGGAAAACCTAAGTTAATGGAGAAATAGACAGTGTTCATCAATGGGAAGACTTTCCTAAGTCTCACATATTGCTAAAGTATTCATTCTCTCCGAATTGATCTATAGATTTAACATTATAATAAAAATTATATCATTCTTTAGTATAAACATTGAAAAACTAATTCTAAATTTTGCACAGAGATGCAATTGATTTAGAATTGCCAGTGCAACTTTACAAAAGAAACAGTTGGAAGAAAATTACTACCTGATTTCAAGATATAGCCCATAAAATCACAAATATCAAGATGCTAGTAATGTGAAAGGACCATGTAGATCATTGGATTAGAAAAGACTGTCACACATATATGGTCTGTTTATTTTCAACAACAAGGACAAAGCAATTCATAGGGAAAAGGAAAACCTATTCAACAAGCAGTAATAAAAAAACTGTGTAACTATTTGTAAAAATTTAATTTTAACTCTTACCTCAAATCATTGATAAAAAATTAACAGGGACTTCTTAATTGAATTTTTTTTCCCAGCACCTGTCCAGCTTATAGTAGGTGCTAAATAATTATTTGTATGATAAATAAATGATTAGATTCTAATTCTGTTTTCTGGTTCTGGCCTCAGTGAGAGATGTTTATCACACGTTTAGAGGGTATAAAAATTCCTTAGTTTCACTTCAATGAAATATAAACTAATTAGACAAATTCTGGTTCCCTCATTGCACTGTGTCAGTCGGGTAGCTTTCCAGATACCTCACCTGGCACTGAAATGCATAATAGTTCAATAGATATTTCTTTGTGTCACTGCATTTGTATATATTAGAAATGGCAAGAATAAGAACATGTTAAACTTAGAGTAACAAGAGGCAGAACAATCATATATGTCTGCAGATAATTCAATACTATTTGTTGATGCTGCTGATTTGCATTTTGCTCCCACTGGCAGCTAGAGTCAATATGACATATTCATTTATCCTAATATTTAATTCCAGTGAGCTCTCTTTTATTTATTAACACAGATATAATGTGACTTTATTTTGCTCAAAGAAGTTAGAGGATACTGGGGCCGATCTTCATGTACAGGCTGATAGACAGTGATTAAAGTTGGTGGCTGAACTAAAGAGGTAAGATGACTATTGACACAGCAGAACAAGAGTGGAAACAGAAGTCAGGACTCCTGATGGCTGATTTTATAAAACAGTTCTTAAAGGAATAGACTATATTATAGAATACCTCCCTCACCACATAGCTGCAAACTGTTTTGTTAAAAACAAAATAAGTTTGATCAACAGAAAACAAAATGATTTTCTTAGAAGCTTTCATGTTTTGTGATACTACTTCAGTGTCTCACCAGAAGAAAAGCCCCAGTTGTGTTCTGTCTCTTAGAATTCTTCAGTCCTTACTAATCTTCTTTTGAGAGGAATAGTCGCCATACTCTAGCAGTAGCGGCAATAGCCAGTGTGGGCCAAATACAAGACTGGAGAAGTATCATTGCAAAAGTCAGCCTGTTTTCTGAAATGAGAATATGAAGAAAGATGTCTTGTATATGCTGCTTAGTTTGAAAGTGATCTGAGTTCTAAGGTTGTAGCAGTTTATTTACAATGTGCCCACAGTGTCACTGGTAGGAAATTTTTTTTTTTGATTGATGTTATTATGAATTAGTTCTAATATATAGCAAAAATCTTCCGATTTTACTAAGCTATATTGGCTTTCTTAAAGATTGTTATATTTGCCAGTAAATACTTACTAATAATAACTAGCAAAGTTATTAGCAGCTTTCAAAGTTTTAATAGTTCACTGTATTCCTTAAATACTAAATAGTCTTAAAATCTTTACAAGGAAGTTAATATTATTTGCTACGCTGTCGCCTTTTAAAATCAGTGGGGTGGGGTTAAGCAAGAGAGCTCAAGGGAGAAAAAAATGTTCCTAAAGGGAACTTAGAAAACCGAACATCTTCCTATATACTGTTAATTATCCTAAAAGAACTAAAAGGCTCTCAAACTGCAAAATCAATATTCTGCTGTCTCTTTCATATGCATGAAGATCACAGGTTTTGCATTCATTAGTAGTTGTTCCAAATCCACGACAGACATGTTCCTTTATGCCTTCAAGTTTAAGTTCTTTAGGTTTATATCTTTACATAACTCTTGCACCACAGACATTCTCAAAGACTACCTTAAAATAATTTCTGATTTATGCCAACAACAAGGGGAATACCACAAGATTACATTCTTCCTTCTGTCACCTGGGGAGTGTTTTGACATTGCATACATCAGTACTTGATCAGACAGGTTGCTGAAATTTTGGCCATATCAAAGTCATGTCTAAGAATCAATAGCTCCATTCTGTTTTCTTTTCATCTCCCTATCAATGGCTTCTGCAACTAATGTTACCAATTAAAAAAAAATAGAAGAAATATTTGGCAGAGATAATTCACAGAATTGTCAAAATACTCAAATAAGGCATAGATACACTCAGATTATATTTTGAATAATTATGTTTATCAGTATAAATACCAACTAAATATAGGCTTCTAGAAAACATTGAAATAGCAAATATATAGATCTGTAAAGAACTCTTATTGTCCCAATTGTCTTAAAAAGTATTCAGCAAGTTGAATGAAGTTAAGGAATTTGAATTTTGTTTTCTTTTTTCCATATTTCCTTAAGTGGAATTAGTAATGAAATTATTCTTTACTCTATGTACAGACTACTGTTAAGATATAAAATTTTTCCTATTTGAAATTGACTGCATTGGCCATGTGGGATTCAAGAATTACAGTTCCATTCCTTTGGATTGAATTTGTCAACCTGTGTGCCAAAGGAGAAGAATGTTTTGGATCAAGACAAAAGGATTTTTTTTTTCACTCCATCAAGTGCTTAAAATCGTACCATATTTTGTGTTTCTTTCTTACTTAAGCCATGACTTTCTTGTACAGTTGTTTTATCTTGTCTGAAATTTCTAATTACCTTTCTTTTTCTTGGATCTTGTGCTTTATTATTTCAGCTTTTTCCATCTTGTCACCCTTACTTTGTGTTTCCTGTATTTCCCTTTTTCACTAGAGCCCTCCGTCCCTCCTGTCCTGATGGCCTTGTTGGCGGCTCTCTGGAGTCCTGCACAGCTCTCTTCCTAGGATTTCTCTCCGTTGCTCCACTGGGCTCGGTCTCACTATTTTGGGGATCCCATGTCTTCTTTCTAGTTTTGTTCCCTCTACAAGTAACACTTGTGAACAAAGTGTAGATGGTAGAGGAGTTTTCTGAATATGGAATTCAGATTTGAAAATTACATCCCTTCAAAACTTTCAAGACATTACTCTTCTCTTTTTCTGCTCCCAGAGTAACCGATCTCAGAATGATTGAAATTAGTCTTACTTTGTAGACTTTTTCTCATGGGAGATATTAAACTTTTTTACCTTGGTGTTCTGAAGTCTCCTGAGGAGGGATCTGAGAATGGATCTTCTTTAATTTATTGCACTCTGTTCTTACAGATGCTTTCAATCTTAAAATTCTTACCTGTCATATCTGAGAAATGCTCCTTAAGATTATTTGTTAGGGGCCCCTGGGTGGCGCAGTTGGTTGTGCAACTGCCTTCGGCTCAGGTCATGATCCCGGAGTCCTGGGATCGAGTCCCACATCGGGCTCCTAGCTCCATGGGGAGTCCGCTTCTCATTCTGACCTTCTCCCTTCTCATGCTCTCTCTCTTTCCTAATAAATAAATAAATAAAATCTTTAATTAAAAAAAAAAGATTATTTGTTAGTTTGCTCTTCTCCTTTTTATTTTCTTTCTTTCTGATGTCTCTTTATGGTTTTCTCATTGCCAGCTGATTGTTCCATATTTTTCTCTATATTTTCTAAATCTTTAACTTCTGTTATGTGGTTTAGAAATTTTCTCAACTTCATTTCAAATTTTGTTTTTTGTTTGTTGGTTTGTGTGGTCAGATAGATTTTAAACATTTACTTGTATAAGTCTACCTTCTCATTGTTGCTTTTAAGTTTTTCATTTCTAAGAATAAAAATAAGTTGTCTGTTGATACAAATTTTTCACCGTAGCTATTGGCTAAGAGGAGCTTTTCTTGGAAATATTTTTCCATTTAACAAGTTGCATAAAAGCCCACACGTTCATTTTTTTTAAGTTGTAAAATGTATAACAAAGTTTACCAATTTAACCATTTTTAAGTGTGCAGTTCAGTGGTATTAGGTACATTCACTTGTGCTGAGTCTTTTATTAACTTTTAATTTAGCCAGTGGTATTTTTATTCTCTAAAAATGTTTATCTCCTTTTTTGTTCCTTTTTCAAAGCATTTTGATCTTGTATAATCAACAGTGTCTCTTTTCTCTCTGTATTATTTTTTTTTCCTTATTTTTGTTGTCTCAGCTGTTTCTTTGGAGCAATCAAGCTTTCTGGTTACTTACCATCCATGTTCTTTCTCTTTCATCCTGTGGTTCTCATCATATGTCTTTTCATAGTTTCATAGTTTAAAAAAAACTGGATATCTGGTATGTATTTCATTAGCTATTGTGTAATCGTCTATATCTCACCTGTACGGGAATTGTGCTGGAGAATATTGTATGGGGTAGAATAGGGAACATAAATTAGTGGAATTCACTTTAATTTTGATCCAGTAAATAAGTAAATATACATGTGACAAAACAAGGAATATTTGACTTAGGAGTACATATTCTAATTAGCTTCTTCCAGGGAATTCAATTTTTTTTTTTTTTTTTTTAAGCAATTCAGTAGATTTCTTTGAAGATGGAAGACTCAGGGTGCCTGGGTGGCTCAGTCGTTAAGCGAAGCGTCTGCCTTAGGCTCAGGTCATGGTCCCAGAGTCCTGGCATCAAGCCCTGCATAGGTCTTCCTGCTCAGCGGGGCGCCTGCTTCTCCCTCTCCCACCCCCCCCACCCCCGCTTGTGCTCCCTATCTCACTGTGTCTCTCTGTCAAATAAATAAATAAAATTTAAAAAAAAATGGAAGACTCTTTGCTTATTGGTGAACATCCAGGTGCCAGCCCTGTGTGCTGAGGCGGAGGGGAGGTCTCAAATAGAGACTTTCAATTAACCCTCTGTTTAAAGGCTCCATTTCTCACTCCCGCGCTCCCCCATAGTTACCTGTTAGCCCAGAACTATAGTACCTCCTCCTCTGTAGAGTTCTTGTGTAGCATATTCCGGGATGCTTCTTTCTCTGCCTGTTTCAGACACACTCATCAGTTTCTGTCTTCTGGAATATAGTAAAATTTCTCATTGGGGGTACTCACCACCTCCACTCCCACCTCTCTTCTCTTCCCTTTTATGAGTTTATTTCTTTTTAAACTATGATGTTTTTATTTTTGTGTGATCCTAGAAGTTATTGGGTGTAAATGCAGGTTGTAATATATGTATCTTTTAGTTTCCATGAATAGACTAATGACTCAGAGAGATAACTTATATTCTCTACACTATTAAAAACACACTCTTTCTACAGGTACAGAAGGACTCAGTTGCTTTGAGATTTCTTTTATTAAAAATAATGGAGGTGCTTACAGGGCAGAATAAACATCTCTTACCCTATCAAAAAAAAAAGGTAGTAATAGGGACGCCTGGCTGGCTTAGTTGGTAGATCATGCAAATTTTTTTTTTTTAAGATTTTATTTATTTCTTAGAGAGAGAGAGAGTATGCGGGAGGGGCAGGGAGGGAGAGGGTCTAGCGGACTCCCTGCTGACCTCACAACTCGAAAATTTTAACCTGAGCTGAAACCAAGAGTCAGAGGCTTAACTGACTGAACCACCCAGGCTCCCCAAGAACATGTGACTCTTGATCTTCTGGTCATGAGTTCAAGCCACACATTGGGCATAGAGCTTTCTTAATAATAATAATGATGATAATAATGGTAATAATAATAATGAAAAAAGGAAAAATAAATGTCAATAATCTAACTGCTTTAAAAATGAAAGCGTGTATTATTTATAGACATTTGAATATGTTTTACATATGTGTAATTTGAATGTAAGTTTTTACTTATATCTGAATTTATTAAGAAGCTTTGTACCCAGTATGTAAAACGAATTCATAAAATGGATTTATGACTATATCTACCAAATTAATTAAGTTATAAAATTTCAGTTTTTAAATAGGAATACTGATTTGTTTCCTTACTCAAACTACTGTAAAAATTTTTATTTCTAAATTCTACGTGACATAATTAGTCATCAAGATGGTTATTTTCTGTGGCGTTCTTGACACTGCTTCCCCAAGGTAATATTAACTGCTTTGTACACATTGCCGTTGTACCCTGTCCTTTGTCACAATACTTGTAGACAGTTCTTCTCCTTACTTGTTCACCTGTGCCACCTCCCACTAAACTTAAGGTTTTTGACAGTATCTTATTTATCTCCAAACCTTATCTCCAGTGTCTTACACATGGTATAGGCATTCAACTAACATTTGTGAACTGTTATTGCAATAGCCTGATAATCAAGTGTCTTAGGGCCCACTTTTTCTTCTGCTAGAGTATATTTGAGATTTTATTTTAATAATTTCTTAATTCCTTACTCAAAGATAGATTTAAATATGCTGAGGTTTTTTGGTTTAGGAAAGATTGTATGCCATAAGTTTTTAATAGCCTCATCACAGGTAACACATTCACCTGCCTTTTTATTCAGGCCTGTCATTTTTGAATGTTGAGCTTTGCTGTGTAGACTCTGATTTTTATATGTGGAAATGGAGTTGATTATATCCCTTGGTAGGTATGGGTTTGTTAATGAAAGAATATGTGTGTATATATGTTAGGATATATACACACATATGAAAAAGAATTAACATCCAATAGATTTTAAAAATCAAAGTATAACGTAGTTAAAGCAAAATATTATTTTTAAGGCGAAAACTGTATAAAATACATGTTCTGCTGAGTTGTATTTGTCAAAGCATATCAAACAAATCCTTATGAATTTTAAAGTTCTTTTGTCCATTCTCTTTGCCTAGCACTTGAGCACTGAGGACTTGAGATGAAAAGAAAGAGATATGGCTACTCAATAGTGTCTCTTCAGTGCAGTCGAAATAACAAAGTATGAAATCTGGAACTCAGCCAACTGTTATTAATATCTTATAATGATTTTTAAATGTCAATTTGCATTTATTAAAATTTAATATACTAGAAAAGCATGAATTACAGAAATAGTCTTATGAATATGAACAGCAAATGAAAACGTGATTAAAGGTGGCCATATCAAGCATTCTTGACTTGCATTATCTTGCCAGCTTCTGAGTAATGCTTTGATTTGGGTTTGAACCTTTTGTATGTAACAGTTTTTAGAGCAAGTTACTACAGTTCTCTCTGAATAATATAGGTCATGAGAAGTTCATTTGTAGGTGGGGCCGCTCTACTACTTTGGGGAACTGTCTTAATAGATCCATTTCATTAATTGTCATGAATTTTTTATTAACAAAACCAGTACATCAGGTTTAGCCAGCTAAAAACTGTTCTCATAGTTGTTATCTTTATTGTCAGAAAGAATATTGTGAAAATAGGGAATTACTGCACATGCTTTAACTCTTGATTAAACAGAGGAATGGCGCTATCTATGAACAGTAACTTAGGGGCATATTATCAGGTTGATGTACAGTGTTTCAGATGTGTAACTCCCTTTAACTTTAGAGCCTCATGCTTTAATTCCAGTGTCTTCCGCCTAGGAGTAATGTCGTAGCTATCTGTTAGGTACTCTGAGTTAATGTGATTAATGTCAAGTGGCAGGATGTTCATTCTTTCTTATTTAAGCCTTCTGAGGAATTGCCTTTCAGAAACCAGGCAGTAGTATTAAGAAGCAGCAGTAACGGATTAGAAAATGAATGATGTTAGTGTATGCATTTTATTTACCAATGGAAGAAATTTCCTTCAGTTCCCATCTGATAATCTTTATTATTAAGTCATGCATGGAACATTAGAACTGTTCTTTTTTTTTTTTTTTAAATTTTAAAAGGTTTCTAGGGACGCCTGGGTGGCTCAGACAGTTAAGTGTCTGCCTTCAGCTCAGGTCATAATCCTAGGGTCCTGGGATCCAGTCCCACATCGGGCTCCTTGCTCAGCAGGGAGCCTGCTTCTCCCTCTGCCTCTGCCCCTTCCCCTGCTTGTTCTCTCTCTCTCTCTCTCTCAGAAAGAAAGAAAGAAAGAAGAAAGAAAAGTTTTTAAAGCTTTCTTAGACATATGATAGGCAATTATAATATTATTATCTACATTCTTTTTATCTTCCATACCAAAGTCATAAGCACTTTTTATTTCCCACCTCTTATGACAGCATTAATAGCATGAATTATTATCGTCATAAAAACGGTTTTAAAAGTAAAACAGGAAGATGCTTAGTGGTTTTCTTAGGATCCCATAATTGATCTTTGATATACTCTATAGCAGATTTTAGAATGTGTACCTGTACTCATTATACCTGGTTAAACTTTGGTTTTATAAAATTTTAAGGCTAAAAAAGTCCTGAGAAAAATCATACTTTATAAAACAAAAATGATATAATTTTTGGAAGAAGATATATTATGATTAGAAGCCTGGCTCAACCATTAATTTTTTGGGGGTAAATTATTTAACCTCTAGCCGCCATTTCCCATTTTAAACGGAAATGATAACTACCTTTCAGGGTTATTATACAGATTAGATATAATATATGTAAGTGCCCAAAAGAGTGGCTAATCAATAAAACAATAGGCATCATTTTTATAATTATCTATAGATTTGGAATCATACCTAAAATAGTTAAACAGGATTAGCAAAGGTAACATGGCATGTTACTGGCAGGGTTGGAATTAGAATTGTGTTCTAACCAAATCCAGTATTTTTTGCATCTACAGTGTTATCTCTTAATTATTGATATTAATTATTAATATTGTCCACACCATTTAGTAAGAATTATTCATTGGCAAAAAACTCTATTACTCAATAATATCATCACTTTCTTTTCCTCTCCCCCAAATTCAAGATCTGTGTATGTCATGGAGGTCAGAATCTCGGATTTCTTTTTCATGTGTGTGTGACTGAAGGGATCCTGTTCTTTTTAAAGAGATCCTATCAAACTCTGTTATAATCAAGAGAGGTTTTCCAACAGCCATTTATCAAAATCTGTAAAATAGATCTAGTTAACCACGACCTAAGCTAAGTAACAGAAGACATTTCCACACTAGGTCATACACTTGGCTAAGTGTGAATATCTGCTGGTCCATGGAACCTAATGTTTTGTCTGCTACCTCTCTCTATGACTGTGCACTTCCTGACCTGAACTGTGTTTGTAGCTCCAGATCCTTATTCCCTCTCAGTTATAGGCTTTTGGGTGCTTCCCAAGTTTGGCCTTCTCTGGAGCCAGTTGTCTTTCCCAGCCTTGATGTAGGCCTCCCACCTCTCACTTTACCTACTGTCTAGGTGATCCACCCCAGAAGGAATGGTAGTAGGTGTTAGCTAGTACTTACATAAAGCCTTACTTTTGGCCGAGTTCTTTCATAATAATAATCTAGGTTGATCCTCATAACAACTGTGTGAAGTAAGCAGTATTATCTCTTACAGTTGAGGAATCTAAAATTCAGTTAAGTAATTTGCTCAAAGTCATACAGATAGTAAATAGAGGAGCACAGGTCCTTTGACCACAAACCCCACACTCTTTTCATCTCTCAATCACCGCTCATGATTCTTTTGCTGGCGAGTGATAACAGAAGTGCCCTAAGATAAAAACAGATGAAAATATCAGAGTTCTGTGTTGTAATATGAGAGCTCTGGGGCAGAAGCATCTATATATAAATCCATGTGATAAATATTGTCAAGTGTAAAAAAAAAGTGTAAACTGGGGAATAGATCTTACACTTCTCTCAATACTGAGCACATAGGAGGCAGCTGATAAATATTTTTGATTCATTATTTCATTTAGAATATGAGAAAAAAGACAACATCTCCTCTAGGGAAAAAAGTTTTACTATGATATTATTGTAACTATCTCTTGGCAAGTTTTTTTTCTATTTTTTATGATAGTAATTATTCAATAAGTCTTTTCCCTGAACTGCCTCCCTCCACTCATTCTTCTGATTTTAACTCCCACCTATATACTAATGACTCCCAAATGCAGATACACAGCCCAGAGTTTTCTCTGTAGTATCAGTTTATATATGAAAACTATGTGCTGGACATTTCCAGATGATTATTTCATGGGCACCCCAACTCAGATTGTCTAAAACTGAGGGCAGCAGCTTGTTATTTAAAAAACAACTGTGCCTTCTTCTGAATGCCTGAGTCAACACATTCCATCTATTTCACTTCTTAAAATTTCTTGAATCTGTTTCCTTTTTTCTATCATTATTATCAACACCTTATTCAGATCCTCATTTTTTCTCAGTTGAGCTACTGAAGTGGCCTCTTAAGTAACTTCTGCAGCCAGTTTTGTTCTCTTCAGATCCATTCTCCACTCCTGACTGCCATTTCCCTCCTTAAAAACTTTCAGTAATAATCCTCCATTTCCACAAGAGAATGGCACGGTTTTTAAGGCTCTTCGTTATCTGCTCCAGGAGTGCCTCTTCACCTTCATCTTTTGCACTTTCCCTGTCACTTACCTGGGGTCTTATCCACAACCAAACACCGTAGGGTAGTGTTTTTTCTTCTGACTCTGTTTTTGCTTATGCTTATGCTGTCTCATGCTTTTTTTTCCGGAATTGTTCTCTTCTAAATAACCTACTGCCATCATTCCCTCCCACTGACCAGCCAAATTAGCCTCCTCTCTGTACTATAACTATCTTGTCTTCTCAACTGCACTCTGAATTTCTTAAGGGCAGAGATGATATTCAGTTCACAGTGTGAGGGCTGCTAGTGCATTTGGTACCGTATAGACAGATACCTTTGAAACTCGTGCACTTTTAGAAATTCTCTTATTCATGAAAACCAATTTAAAAAAATTTTTTAAATTTATTTCATTGTGATGTCAGTAATCTCCTTAATCGCTCAAACTTGGTCAATTCATGTTTATCAAATTGGATTTTTCCCATTTATACGTCATTTTTTTCATTGAAATTATTTGTTGTTATGTTGCATTTTACAATGTTTTTCAATAAAGAACGAAAACATTATATGCTGCCAACATTATTGCACAAGTCCTGTCTCATTAATATTATGTAGGTGAAAATGTAGGTTTCTTCTACATGACATTAATATTGGTAGTTTTCTATTTGTGAATTCATTATACCCATAGCAGGAAAAAACGGAATAAAATAAATAAGTTGAATACCAGCTTTTGATTCCTTACTCATCCAAATCAGTCTTTTTTTTTTTTTTACAATTTTTTCCTACTTGAAACTATATTTCAATTAGCACATATATTCTTGAGTAGCAAACAAGACCAGATGCTTAATCCTTACCCTAAATAAATATAGATAAATGATATTTACCCATAGTATATTCCCCACGTAAAGAACAAATTATAGTTGGAACTATGTTTGTACTTGTCTTATGGATAAGTTCTATATATACCCATAATAGGAACTTATTAAATGAAAAACAAGCATGTTGCAGCTATGAATATTTCAGATAAAGGAAATGGAATTGTGCTTATTGAAAAGAAGCCTAATGTTCTTTCTTACAGTAAGCTCAGCAGCAGTATCATCTTGCCCTAATCCACTATATCAATCCGAAGCTAGCTAAATATTGTGCTATAAGGACAATAAAAATTTCCTTGCTATATCCTTTAGCTGTTAGTTTGTTGGATTGGTTGTTTGTTTGTTTTGATGGTTTACTTGCTTCAGAGAGATCTAGTAGTTATATTTGTCACTCCCAAAAGTAAACCTCTTCTAGGCAGTGATCACCAGAATGCAGATAGAGATACTGAAGTACTACAAAGATCTAGTATTTATGTTTCAGACGTTTTAATATCAGAATATTTCAGTTCATCCTAATGTTTTTCCTCATAAGAATATCAGACCTTTTGAAAAATAAACATAGATTTATGAAAACTTGTTTTTACAATTGACTAGTTCTTAAAAATTGTAACTAATATTCTTTTTGGTATTTGCATAGTATTCAGATTTATCTTTACTACTTAAAAGAGTATATTATAGCAATATATACTTTGTTGGCAGGAAATTTATTCCAAAGATACATACAATATCAAAAAAGGACTCATCATGCAAATATAAAATTTGACATAAAGTATTAATTATAAAAACCAAAGAATTGGTATCTGGAAGCCTTGATACAGAAGACAGAATGGAAGATGGGTGAGAGATAGACCTTCCATGAGTAACTGGTTACCTGTGCACATGAGTTAACTAACACCATATTTTACATTCATTCCAATGAGGTTTTTGTGATCATTTTATTTTTTTATTGAGAGAGAGAGAAACAGAGGGACCATAAATTGGGGTGGGGGCAGAAGGAGAAGCAGACTCCTGCTGAGCAGGGAACCTGTCGCAGGGCTCGATCCCAGGATCTTGAGATCATGACCCGAGTCAAAGGCGGACGCTTACCAGACTGAGCCACCCAATTGCCCCTTTGTGACCATTGTTTTTTAACATTTTTTTATTATTATGTTCAATTAGCCAACATATATAGTACATCATTAGTTTTTTGTGTAGTGTTCATTGATTCATTAGTTGCATATAACACCGAGTGCTCATCATCACATGTGCCCCTCTTAATACTCATCACCCGGCAACCCCCTCCACCCCCCTCTTCTGTAACCCTCAGCTTGTTTCCTAGAATCCGGAGTCTCTCATGATTTGTCTCCTTCTCTGATTTCTTCCCATTCAGTTTTCTGTCCCTCCCCCTGTGGTCCTTTACCCTATTCCTTATGTTCCACATATGAGTGAAACCATATCATAATTGTCTTTCTTTGCTTGACTTGTTTCGCTTAGCATAATCCCCTCCAGTTCCATCCATGTCGATGCAAGTGGTAGGTATTCATCCTTTCTAATGGCTGAGTAATATCCTATTATATATATGAACCACATCTTTATCTATTCATTTGTTAAAGGACAGACATCTTGGCTCCTTCCACAGTTTGGCTATTGTGGATATTGTTGGTGTGAACATTGGGGTGCATGTGCCCCTTCTTTTTGCTATATCTGTATCTTTGGAGTAAATACCTAGTAGTGCAATTGCTGGGTGCCTTTGTCACCATTTTAAATTGAGGCCTCAGGCACGTACCTGCTGACCTGTCCGTAGTTCTAATGTGACCTGGGTCCCTGGCCAAAATTTGAGAAGTAGGAAATACTATGTCACATAACATTTCAAAGTTCAAAATCAGTATAGATAAGCATAAAGCATTAAGACATAAAACAGAAATACTAATTTGAAAACATACATATTCTATGCCAGCCTTTCAAACTTTGATATATTGAAATCAGCAGTATACATCAAACTCCTTTTGAAGTTGGAGCATGATGCCTTTCTCTCTGCAAGTATACGCCATATTATTAACTCTTAGAGAAGATTTTAGGAAAAATTTAGAAACCTTACCTTCATACCAATTGGACCATTAGTAATATCTTAAAAATTAACTTCATATGTCATTGATAGAGGGGACTATTTCTTTTTCTATACACCAGCTATGTAGGCAAAATATACATAAACATTCCTTTCGGACCACCACAAAGTAAAATAAACAGATCATCCCAGTATTGCAAAATCCAGTGTTTCCACCTCAAGTCTGGTGCATTTGTAATATTTTTCCATTTTGAGAACCTGACTTTAACCTTTTTATTCTGACTTTTTTGTCGTTGTTTTTTTTTTTAGTTTTATCTCTTTTGATAAAGAATGCATCTTGAATGATCATTAATTCAGTACAGTGCTTTAAGTCACCAACTCTTATTTGATATTTAGAAAAATAATTTGTGCTCTTCTATAGCTAGGCTATAAAAACTCATACTTTATAAGTCACTATTTAGTATTAAATTTCTAAACTGAAATACATGCCAGAATGAAAAAGAAATATGTTACCTGAAAGTATGAAGAGATTTCTTCCTTATTTAAAAAATAAAGCTGTCCTTTTCTTCTGCCTAGCCAGGAGTTATGGGAAGTAAAACAAGGGGGCCTAAAACTCAATAGATAATTAAAAAGGTAAAGATGTAAAACCCAACCTTTACTATGCTGAATAAAAAGCAAAAATCTATATGTCTTCTAATTTATGCAGAGCGTGTGCATAAAAACTCTATAACAACAAAAACTTCATAACATTTCCTTGTGACGGCAGCTGTACAACGGGTTTTGAACAAGTCTGGTGTAGTGTTTAATAAAATGACTGGGGCTGGGTTGTTTAATGCTTTGAGTTGGCCTTTTACCAAGGAGAGAAGTTGGGTGGTGGTTTGTTTTTCCCTGTTACGTTTAAGTGACACAGTACTGATGAAAATGAGCATTTTTTAATCCTAATTCTTATTTGATCTTTTTCTAAGCAAGATAATGAAATGAAATCCAAATGCTTTTACACCTACACACTATATTGCTGAGCAAATTATGTATGGAAGGGAAGGCAAGATAAAGTTGCTTTTAAGAGTTCTTTAACATATCAGTTGGATAACTAGCAAAACACCTTTACTGCCATTAAATATTTACAAAGACTCGGCTTTGGGGGGGGCAGTTTAGTGCAACAAATTTGACTCTCTGCAATGCCATTGATTAGTTATCAGAAGGACATAGTTAATAAGTAACTTTAGGTATTACAGAGCACTCTACATTCTTGTCAGATCTTTTCTCTGAAGATGACCTAAAAAAAGTCAGTTACAACCAGCAGTCACCCCAGCAATGATTGCACAAGCACAACTAGGAAAGAAAGAAAGGCCAGGCAAATCAGTTGAGCAGTACTTAGGCAATCTTTCCTAGTGACTGTTGTCATTGCCGCTGGACTTTAGAACTGAACATGTTTACATTTAATTAGAAAGGACACACGGTTTACAGCACAGTAGCTATCAATATCGGATCAGAATTGATTTCCGCTTTCTCCCCAGTGATTGCTTCCTTGCAGCTAATTAAAAAAGGCATATAACCAAAATGACTCACATAAATTTTAAAGCAAAGTAAACACTATTCCCTGGAGACCAAAACCGAAGTAAATGACATTCATCCTGATTATTAGCTACATTTTTTAAAAAGAATTCTGATGCCTGTATATGTGGTATAAGGCGTGTTTTAGTGTTATCAGACTGCTGATAAACCAGGTATTCCCTTTTGAAGAAAGCTGAATGAATGCTTCACTGAGTACTTGCCTTACTTTTATCTTTATAATCTCTAAAACATGTAGATAAAGAGGTCTGATAGAAGCTTGCACTGATTTTATCCAGGTTTTCCATTTTCACATATCATACAGAGAAACTGCTAAAATGAATAACAAGATAAATAATAAACTGATTTCTTTTCCAGTAAAAGGTAGAGAAGCTCATGTATAATTTGCTAAAATTAAGAAATTATCCTGGTATGTGTGACTAAATTTCCCTAGAATTAACCATAGCCAAAATCATCAATAAAATTATGATAAAAGATTATTCCTCATAACTCTGTTACTATAAAGAGAACTTCTTTACATTTCACAACTAACATTTATTGTCAATGACACTAAATTATGGTAAAATGATTTTAAAATGAGAGTAATAAAAAAGGGGAGATGTAGAGGTTACCCCCCAGAGAATGGGGGGGGTAACTCCTCCTTCCTTATCTACAGGTCTGCTAATGCAACACCACCTTCAAATGGAAGGCCAGCAAGTTGTAAGGAGTACAGAATGTTCAGACTAGAAGCAGGCCTTAAGAAACCTTAATTCATTTATTCACATATTTATTAAGCAGTTATTCTGGGCACTAAAGATAAAATAGTGAGCAAAACCTCGATAAGATTAGACATTCTGTCTGGTTTGGTGAGTGTTGGATCCCCAAGCATTTACTGTGTGCTTGACTCTGTACAGATATAGTTGCTCAATAAATACTTATTGAATGAATGACTCCTTTCAAGGATTATTTCCCTATAATCAAATGTTCCCTCAGCCACCAGGGGGGGCCTCCAGTAGCACTCATTCCTAGTATTCCAGGAAAACCGCTGAAATCCACAATGATGCTAATGAGAGTCCATTTAACATCCCCCTTCAGAGTAGAATAACTTAATAAAGTTATTTTGCTTGCTTTTCTTTCCTTCATTTCCTTTTTAAATCCCAGGCTTTTTATTACTCTTAGTGTTCACAAAGCACTCAATCTGCAAGCCACATTGGTGAACTACAGACCAGTACTAGATATCCACAGCTTATATTCTTCAGGGCACATACCAGTCTCAAAGACTCTAGTCAGCCATTACAACCGAAAAAAGTTAAGAGTCTCATGAAGCAGGACTAAGGAACTGGTAATTAATCAATTCCACAAATATTTATTAAAGCCTTTCCTAGACATCGAAGCCTTTCCTCGAGATCGAATGGTGAAACAAGAACAATTGCTTACATCTATCCAGTTGAGCTGTCAGAATACTGTGGGAGCACATGAGAGGACCATCTAATCTAGACAAGTCTGATTTCCTGGAGAAACTCACTCCAAGCTGAGATCTAAGGGATGAATGGGAGGTAGTTAAGTAAAATAAGATGGGGTTAGTGTTCTAAGGAATGTAGAAGTTGTTCATCCTGGCTGCAGCATAGAGATAAATATGTGAATAGAGAGAGATGAGCTGGAAAGAGAGCCATTAAGAGCTTTATGAAAGATATTTAAGGAATTTGAGCTTTATGCTAGGAGCAGTAAGGACTCATTGAAAAGATTTAACTTCGGTTAGTGATAGTCATATTTGTCCTTCAGAAAACTCACTCATGGCAAGGAACAAGTGAAAAGGCTTGCAGTAATCCACTTAAGAAAATAATAGAAGGCACTCTTAATTAAGATAATGATGATAAGGGGGCTAGAAAGGAGAAAGCTGCAAGGGAGATTTTAAGTTTAAACCAAAAGGATCGATTAGATCTTAGGGTGAGAGAGATAGATGTCAAGGATGATGTGTAGGGTTTGGCCTTGAACACTGAGTAGATAGTGGTATCCAGGGTGGAGGGAGGGAGAGAAAGGGCTGATTTGGAGAGAGCACAACATGAGATTATGAGTTCAGTTTTAGACATACTGAGTTATAGATATTTGTAGGATGGTCAAGTGAGGTCTCTATACTGGTGATTATGGAGATCTGGTGCTCATGATAGAAACCTAAGCTGTAAAGAAACTATGTAGACGATTAAGTGAAGCTATAGGAGTGGGTTGAAATCAAGTGGGTCAACTAGGAAGAGAAGACACCCAATTAAGTGTTGGGTAGAGGAAGAGAAGCCCCCAAGGAGATTGAGAAGCATCAGGAAATACTTTTGTTGAAGCAGAACAGGAGAACTGTATTTTCATGGAAAGCATTTCCAGAAAGAATTGGCTTCGGATAGGTCAAATAAGACAAAGATTGAAAAGTACCTTTTACATTTAATAAGATTATTGAAGCAGTTTTAGACAAAGCAGACTGCAGAGCTTTGAAGAGAAGTTGAGAAGGTGCTGACAGCAAGTACAGATAATTTAATTCTAAATGAGATAATTCCTAACTAGGTACAAGAGAAACCCTATCTTTTAGACCAGACTTAATATCTTTAGAATGTAGTTGCTTGGGTGGCTCAGTGGGTTGGGCCTCTGCCTTCAGCTCGGATCATGATATCAAGTTCCTGGGATCGAGCCCCACATCAGGCTCTCTGCTCAGCAGGGAGCCTACTTCCCTGCCCCCCTCTGCCTGCCTCTCTGCCTGCCTCTCTGCCTACTCGTGATCTCTCTCTCTCTCTGTCAAGTAAATAGATAAAAATCTTGATAGATAGATAGATAGATAGATAGATAGATAGATAGATCTTTAGAACTTAGTGAGTTAGAATTTCTTAGTAGAAGGGCTCCCGGGTGGCTCAGTCAGTTAAGCATCCGACTCTTGATTTCAACCAAGGTCGTGATCTCAGGGTCTGAGATCAGCCCTGCCATCGGGTTCCCCACTCAGTGGGGAGTTTGCTTAAGATTCTCTCACTTTCCCTCTGCACCTCCCCCTCCTCACATTCACTCTTGCTCTCTCAAATAAATCAATACATCTTTAAAAAAATCTCTTGGTAGAAAATAAAACAAAAAAGTCTTCATAGGTATTATATCCGGCCCAAGTAAATAAGGTGAGTCCTAAAACTTTATTGTATATCCTAGATTTTGAGTCTTAGTGTGGTTCCGTGTTTTCTTGAAATTCCAGAGCTGGCCCAGTTGGACAAGGAGCAAGGTGAGTCTTACCTGTTAGAGGCTGTTTGTCCTATCAGGTAATAGAGACACACAAAACACCCCCTAGCCTGAGCAGTTTTTTTTAAAGGCAGATCTTCTTGCCCTTTCTTTAAAGTCCTTCGGTAACTTCTAATTGTTCTTAGGACAAAGACCAAAAAGGCCTAATATGATCAGGTCCCAACCACTTTTCCACTGGTCTTGGAACATGAATGCTAGCGGAACTCGGCTTCCTCTGGCTCCTGAGCCATCCTTTCTCTCTCTCTCTCTCTCTCTCTCTCTCTCTCTCTCTCTCTCTCTCGATTTTATTTATTTATTTATTTACTTACTTACTTATTTATTTAACGGAGAGAGAGAGAGAAATCACAAGTAGGCAGAGAGGTAGGCAGAGAGAGAGGGGAAGCATCCTTTCTCTTATAAGGCCTTTGTGTGTGTTCTTCCCTGCACCTGAAATTCTCCCTCTGCCCTTCTAATTAATACCTACTCTTAGCTTTACATTTCAACTGAAATGTCACAACCCTTCCTTTACAGTATCTGTAATAATTTGACAAGTGTGTTTAGTCCCCACTCTAGTTCTAGCCACGTGCCCAGCACCCAGTAGTCACTCATTTATGTGAGGAAGGGAAGCAGTGGCCGGGGCATCACAGTACGTCCACCCCTCCCATAAGTAAAATAAAACACATGCTTCCAGTATGCATATTCTGACTGAACCCTCCATTCAGCACTTCAGCTAACCAAATAGCTATGCAGCAGCAGCTGTGTATCAAGAAGTGCGCATTTGCAGTAGTCTTGTCAAGTGAGTTTATTTAGACCTCATATCTGGAATCAGCATCAGTCCATCTCCTAAGTGGTATTATATAATGTAAAATAAAACTATAAGCTTAATAGGCCCTAACTTTTTAAAAGAGAGTTAATTAAGATCATTAATAAAATTGAAAAATATTTATCCTATGTAAGAACAGTTGGTTATTCGCTGTTCTTACATTTTTAGGATAATCATTTATTCGTGGAGATGGTATGGGACATAATTCTCAATAGCTGAGCAAACTTCTCAGCCATTTACTAAGAAACTGACAAGGCAGAGTATGTGCAAAGGTCTTCAAAAACCTTTTTCTCCAGAACTGATCCTTATGTAGATAGTATTCTTCATTTTTGACTGTTTTTAGATGAAATATCCCATCTCAGTAGAATTAGGATGACAAGTAATATCTGGCATTTAACTAGGCCTCAGCATTGCAAGATCACTTCTATCTAGAGATAATTGAATCCAATCTTCAACATTGTGCAAATATTTCTTCTATGCCATTTTTAACAGGTGTTACCTAGCAACTACATAAATATAATGATACCTGATCACAGGTAAGGATTATCCTACCTGATAAGCCCTCCCATGGAGGTGCTTTAATTTTTCACTTATAAATTATTACAGACATAGCCAAATTCAGGTGTGATTAGGTCTGATATGGACACTATATCATTGCTGAATATGCTTGCCTTGTTTCTTTGGATCTCATGTCACTTTTGATTCCTACTGGACCAATCTTAGCCTGTTCATTCCTACTGTATGTGTGTGTTGGGTGTGTGTGGGAGGGGTAAATTAATAGGCTTATTTATTAGGACAGTTTAGATTTACAATAAAATCGAGCAAATAGTAGAGTTCCCATATACCTCCTTACACACACACACACACACACAGATTCCCCAGTATTAATGTCTTATATTGGTGTGGCACATTTGTCACAATTAATGACACTATATCAGTACATTGTTATTACCTCGAGTCCATAGTTTACATTAAGTTTCACTTTTTGTGTTGTAAGGTTCTATGGGTTTTAAAAAACGCAAAATGTCATGTATTTACTGTAACAGTATCATACAGAATAGTCTCACAGCACTTATAAAAACCCAAGTGATTTGTCTTTTTACCCCTGTCCACCTCCCTCTGGACCCTTGGCAACTACTGATCTTTTTATTGTCTCTGTAGTTTTTGCCTTTTCTATAATGTCATATAGTTGGAATCATACATCATATAGCCTTCCAGACTGGCTTCTTTTAGACTGACTTCTCCCACCACATAATACACATTTAAGGTTCCTCCATATATTTTTATGGCTTGATAGCTCATTTTTTTATCAATAAATAGTATTCCATTATATGAATGTACCGCAGTATTACTTATATATTCATCTATTGAAAAAATCTTGTTGCTTCCAGTTTGGGAAATTATATGTAAATCTATAAACATTCATGTGCAGGTTTTGGTGTAGACATGGGTTTTCATTCCTATACGGTAAATACTTAGGAGCACAATCACTGGGTCAAATCGTAAGATTATGTTTAGGTTTGTAAGAACCTCCCAAATTGTCTTTCAGCGTGGTTCTTTCATTTTGCATTTCTACCAGCAATAAATGAGAATTCCTGCTACTCTGTATACACATCAGAATTTGGTGTTGTTTTAATCTACAAATCTCTGATGTTTTATGATGTTGAGCATCTTTTTATATGTTTATCATCTGTATTTCTTCTTTGGTGAGATAGGTATTTGGAACTTTTGTCCTTTTTTTAATTGAGTGGTCTATTTCTTTGTTGAGTTTTAATTGTTGTGTTCTTTGTGTATTTTGCATACTAGTCCTTTATCAGACAACATGTTTGCAAAGATTTTCTCTCAATCTATGGATTATCTTTTCATTATCTTAACAGCATGCCTTACATTACACAAGTTTTTAACTTTAATAAGGTCTAACATCTACTTTTTTCATGGATCATTTTTTTAATTTATTATTATTATTATTATTATTATTATTTAAGATTTTATTTATTTGTCAGAGAGAGAGAGTGCACACAAGCAGGGGGAGCCGCAGGCAGAGGGAGAAGCAGGCTCCCCACTGAGTAAGGAGCCTGATACAGGACTCAATCCCAGATCCCAGGACCCTTGGGATTATGACCTGAGCTGAAGGCAGACGCTTAACGACTGAGCCATCCATGTGTCCCCATGGATCATGTTTTTGGTATTTATATAATAATTCATTACCAAACCCAAGGTCAACTCAATTTTTTTCTATGTTATCTTCTAGAAATTGTATTTTGTATTTTACTCTTATATTTACTCTTATAAATACTCTTGTATTTTACTCATCCATTTTTAGTTATTTTCTGTGAAGGATGAAAATTCTCTCTCTGGATTCACTTTTTTCTCATATGGACATCCAGTTCGGGTGCCATTTGTTGAAAAAAAAAGCTGTCCGTTTTCCATTGAATTGCCTGTTGGTCCTTTGTCAAAGATCGTTTGACTTTATTTGTGTGGATCTATTTTGGGATTCTCTGTTCTATTCCTTTGATCTATTTATCTGTTCTTTTACCAGTATAATGCTGTCTTAATTGCTGTAACTTTATAGTAAGTCTTGCATTTAGGTAGAGTCAGTCCTCTGACTTTGTTCTCCTATGTTGACTTGACTGTTCTGGATTTTTTGTCTCTCCATATAAGCTTTAGCATCAGTTTGTCAATATCCACAAAATAATTTGCTAGGATTTTGTTTGGAATTTCATTGAATCTATAGATCAAGTTGGCAAGTATTAACATCTTAACAATTTTGAGTCTTTTTATCCAGGTACATGGAATATTTCTCCACTTATTTATACTGTCTTTGATTTCTTTCATCAGTATTTTCCTCATGTAGATCCTGTACATATTTTGTTGGATTTATACCTAAAATATTTTACTGGGGGGAGGGATGGTATTGTGTTTTAATTTTAAAGTGAAATTGTTCACTGCTGCTGTAGGAAAGCGATTGACTTTTATATTAACCTGTAACCCTACACCCTCACTCTTTAGGTCCAGGAGTTTCGGGGGGGAGGGAGAGCGTTGGGTTTTTTGTTTTTTGTTTTTTTTGTTTTTTTGGTTTGTTTTGTTAAGTCTTTGAGATATTTTTACATAGATAATCATGTCATCTCTAAACAAATACAGTTTTATTTCTTACTTCCTGATCTATATACCTTTGATTTCCTTTTCTTGTCTTAAGAACTGTTACCTTAACAATTTTTGATGTGATTAAGTGAAGGAACTTGGAAGGGAGAGCTTATTCTGGATTATCAGGGTGGTTCTAAATACAATCACATGTCTGTTTATCAGAGAGTGGCAGAGGGAGTTTTGAGAGAGACAGGCAGAGGGGAAAGCCATGTGAAGAGATTGGAGTGATATAGCCATGAGCAAAGAAATACAGCCGCCAAAAGCTGGAACAGGCAAGGGAAGAAATTTCCTTAGCGCCTCTGGAGAGAGTGTGGTCCTGCTGACACCTCGATTTCAAACTTCTGGTCCCCAGAATATGGGAATAAATTTCTGGGTTTTTTTAAGCCACCAATTCATGGTAATTTGTTATGGCAGCCCTTGGAAACTAATACACTGATGTTCTCAAGGAATCAGCTCTTGATTTGGATGATTTTATCTATTGATTTCCTGTTTTGAATTTCATTCATTTCTGCCCTAAATCTTATTTTTTTCTTCTGCTTGCTTTAACTTTACATTACTCTTCTTTGTCTAATTTCCTAAGGTAGAAGTTTATTTTATTAATTTTAGATCTTTCTTCTTTTCTAATGTATCTATTCAGTCCTATCAGTTTTCCTCTCAGCACTTTTGCTGTGTCCCACAAACGTTGATGAGTTGTATTTCCACTTTCATTTAGTTCAAAATATTTGTCACAATCTCTGGAGACTTCATCTTTGACACGTGTGTTATTTAGAGGTGTATTGTTGAATCTCCAGATACTTTGGGATTTTCCAGCTATCACTTTGCTCCTTCAAGCAAATAATAGTTGACTTCCCTTGCTTATTTTTGAGGAAATCAGCTTATCCTCTGGTATAATAGGCCTTAGTTGTGAATGACATACAGTTATAGGGAAATGCATTCAGTAGAGTTAAGAATGTGGTTGAGGAGATTTAATATGTAAATCAGACAGTGGGATGATTCCACTGACTTGTTATCTCTGTTGTCTCAGTTTTATTTGATAAAATAACTTGTTATTTCGGAGATAAATAATTTATTATAAGTCAATATATTAACTAAGTCAGTTAATTCTGAATTTAAATTTTCAAGAATTTTACTTGATGTATGATCAACATATTTATTGATATTTATTGAAACACTCCTGGATGCTACGTTTTGTGATACAAACTGGTAGCCACTAAATATTTGTTGAATTCATTGATTAGAAACATAACAATCATTCCACTAACTCTAAAGATCCATTAAAAAATATTTGAGTGACATCACCAAGATGGTGCCATAGATCATTTCTTACTTTACTCTTCTTCAAAAGAAGAACAGCTAATATCTATTCAAGAATAAGACACCACTGAAAGAATGGTACAGCACAGGGATGAGGCTCAAGCACCCCCTTGCTTGAGCAAAGGCCAAGCAAGACAGACTACATGAGATTAGAGGTGGCTACATATTGATTGCATGGCCCCTTCCCCAGGATAGCACAGCACCATAAGGAGAGTTCTCACCTGAGACACCAGTTCCTCCAGTGGGAAAAGAAAACCTGGGAAGACAAGTCTCCCCCAGTATTCTGGGTCTCTTTGTAGGAGCCCCTCCGCTGATCTCACACCACAGGAATTACAGGGGAGATAGCCACTGGGAGTCTGAGTGACAGAAACAGGGAGAGGGGTTTGTAACAGCCAGCACCCAGATGTTGGCGGACTGAGTTCCTATCCACAGTGCCCAAATAGTAATCCCAGCCAGTGGCTTGGCTCATGTATAGAACCAAGGCATGGGCACATGAGAAGTCAGTGGGGTGCAGATCTGCCTGTTTCAGATCCTCAAGTGAGAAGTTATACCAACCCTAGAGTCCAGATTGCCCACATCCAAGCACAAATCTGAGTCACAGCCCCACCCACTGTAAGACTGCCTTCCAGCCCTCCTCCTGACCAAAACGGCTGGCAACAACTTTTGGAAACTGTGCAGCCCAACAGCACTTGAGCTGAGAAGCAAATGGACAGGGCTGATCATCCCAAACCAAAGCCAGTACTGGATATGGAGACTTCCCCTGCTGTACATAGGCAGAGAGATTAATCCATAGGCTTTTAATCTAGGCTACTGAAAGTAGCCTAGAGCAGCCCCTACCCCTCTTACACAAGCAACGAAGATGAGACATAATGCTACTGACTATGGAGAGTATCTTCCAGCCCCATCTGACCAGAAGGGCTGGCAAAAACACTTGAAAGTGGTGCATCACAGGAGCACACAAGCCAAGAGAAGAGCAGACAGAACCAGTAGTGCAGAGAGAAGCCAGTAGCCCTGTATTGCCAGGGAACTTGGGGTGCAGGTTAGCTTGAGTTAAGAAAATAAGAGCTTAGCAGTTTTAGAGCTCTTTCTACTGCTGTACCCAGGCAGGAATATAATTTGTAGCCCTGCTGAATGCAGCCTTTAGTATGTTCAACCAGTGAACATAACCAGAGCAGCCCATTCAGGAGCCCTGCATACAGTGGAGCTTGAACAGAGAGCACAGCTTACATCTTCCCCCATCTGCAGGGCAAAACCAGTGGTCTCATCTGACCAGGGAACTGAATGCACACTCAGACCTGATTAAGGTCCCGAAATGACCTATACAGGCCTTGAGTTCTGACCTGCTGCCCTGACTGGGCAAGGAAGCTGATTCATAGCCTTATCTGCTACTAAATGTAGTACCCAGTCCCAACCACCTGGTAAACCTGACCAGTGAATTCAGGCAACCATGGAGCCAATCCAGCAGCCTCACTTGGGTAGAGATCCAGCTGGTCTCAGCCAGTGGTACAACCCACCCTTCTATTCCCATCCTCAGAGCTTAAGTAGTTACCTAAAAACAGATGGTAGTAGCAGACCCCACATGCCCAAAACATTACCGGCATACTCACTCAGAAACCCAAACTTAGCTGACTGATAAAGATCTCTGCCACAGCAAGCCTGTAAAGTCTGGAAGAGGAGCACCATTATTCAAATGAGCTGAAACCAGTGTAAGGAATCAAGGATCACAAAAAATCAGATAAATATGACACCACCAAAGGAAACTAATTAAGCTCCAATAACTGACCCTAAAGAAATGGAGATTTTGAACTATCAAAAAAAAAAAATGTTCAAAATAACCTTCTTAAAGAAGTTTAATGAACTATAAGAAAGCATAGAAAACTAAATGAAACTAGGAAAACAATGCATGAGAAGAACAGGAAATTTGACAAGGAGATAGCAACCATAAAAGATGAAGGAAGGAAGGAAGGAAAGAAGGAAGGAAGGAAGGAAGGAAGGAAGGAAGGAAGGAAGGAAGGAAAGAAGGAAGGAAGGGAGATCCTAGAGTTGAAAAATATAACCAAACTGAAGAATTCAATGAAGAGTTTCACAAGTAGATTCAACCATGAAGAAGAACTAATCAGTGACCTGGAGGATAGGATATTGGAAATTACCCAGTCAGAGGAGCAAAAAGGAAAAAAAAAAAAAATGAAAAGAGTGAAGAAAGCCTATGGGAATCATGGAACACAATGAAAAGAAAAATTCACATTATGGGAAATTCGGAAGAAGAAAAGGAGATAGAAATTCTATTTTAAGCAATAATAGTTGAAAACTTCCTGACTCTGGGGAAGGAAATGGACATCCAGATCCATGAGGCCCAAAGGATCCCAACTAGGTTAAACCCAAAGTGGGCTACATTGAGACACGTAACTAAACTGTCAAAAGTCAAAGACAAAGACAGAATTTTAAGAACAGCAAGAGAAAAGAGAGAAGTTACATACAAAGGAATTCCAATAAGACTATGGATAGATTTCTCAACAGAAACTTCTCTGACCAGGAGAGAATGAGATGACATATTCAAAATTTTATGAGAAAGTAACTGTCAACCAAGAATTCTATAACTTGAATTGAAAAGAATTCTATACGCTGTCCTTCAGAAATAAAGAAGGGATAAACACTTTTCCAAGAAAAAGACAATAGAATTCATTCCAGGTTCATTACTTACCTCACAAGAAATACAAAATGGAATTTTTTGAGTGGAAATAAAAGGATGTAATTAGCATCATAAAAACACAAAAACGGGGATGTCTGGATGGTTCAGATGGTTAAGTGTCTGCCTACAGCACAGGTCATGATCTCCAGGTCCTGGGATCGAGTACAGCATCGGGATCCCTGCTTACTAGGAAGCCTGATTCTCTCTTTCCCTCTGCCTCTCCTTCTGTCTATCTCTCTCAAATGAATAAATAAAATCTTAAAAAAAACACACACACACACAAAAAGGTAGCATAAATCTCACTGATAATGGTAAACATATACTTAGATTCTGCAATATGGTAATGGTGATGCATAACTCACAATTCTAGTTTAAAAGTTAAAAAAAGAACAAACCAAAACAATCATAAATATAAGAATCTATTAGTTACACAGTATAAAAAAAAAGTGCAATAACCTAACAGTGTAACAGTATTGTAACAGCAATAACCTAAAATGTGACAGTGAGAAGAAGTAAAGTGTAAAGTATACAAATCTTACTGAAGTTATCATCAGTTTAAAAGAGGATTTAACGGGTGCCTGGGTGGCTCAGTGGGTTAAAGCCTCTGCCTTCAGTGTGGCTCATGATCTCAGGGTCCTGGGATTGGGCCCCACCTCAGGCTCTATGCTCAGCAGGGAGCCTGCTTCCCCCTTTGTATCTGCCTGCCTCTCTGCCTATTTGTGATCTCTCTCTCTGTCAAATAAATAAAATCTTAAAAAAAAAAAGAGTCTGTTTCTCGGTTTGTCTCTCTCTTTTTCCCTTTGCATATTTGTTTTGTTTCTTAAAATCCACATATGAGTGAAATCATATGGTGTTTGTCTTCCTCTCACTGACTTATCTCACTTCACATAGTACTCTAGCTCCATCTATGTCATTAAAAAAAATACATTTTTTTTAAATGGGGAAAAAGAGTTAATTTGTAAGTAATGAGTTAGTGTATATTAAAAATGAAAAGGTGAAATTGGTTTTTCTGAAAGGTGGCTAAAAAAAGACATAGAATGGCTGAATGGATTAAAAAAAAAACAAAAACAATATGCTGCCTATAAAGAGACTCATTTTAGCCTTAAAGACACACAGACTGAGGGCACCTGGGTGGCTCAGTTGGTTAAGCGACTGCCTTTGGCTCAGGTCATGATCCCGGAGTCCCGGGATCAAGTCCCATATCGGACTCCCGGCTCTGCGGGAGGTCTGCTTCTCCCTCTGACCTTCTCCCCTCTCATTCTCAGTCTCTCTCTCTCTAATAAAAAAAAAAAAAAAAAAAAGACACACAGACTGAGAGTGAAGGGACATTAAAAAGACATTTCAAGCAAATGGTAACCAAAAAGAAAGCAGGGATAGCTATACTGACATCACACAAAATATACTTTAAACTAAAAATTATAAAAAGAAACAAAGAAGGTTGTGATATAAAGATAAAGGGGTCAATATATCAAGAAGTTACAACAACTGTAAATATTTTATGTATCCAACATCAGAGTACCTAAATATATAAAGCAAAAATTAACAGAGCTAAAAGGGGAAATAAACAGTAATACAATAAATAATAGTTGGAGACTGTAATACCCTACTCAGAACAATGGTTGGATCACTCAGACAAAGAACCAGTAATGAAACAGCAGATTTATACAATATTATACACTATATGGCAAATAGACATATATAGAACATTCTATCCAACAACAACAAAATACAAATTCTTCTCAGACACACAGGGAGCATTTTTAAAGATAGACCATATTTTGGGCAACAAAACTCTTAGCAAATTCAAATTCAAGAAATTTGAAATAATACCAAGTGTCTTCTCTGATCACAATGGCATAAAAGTGGAAATCAATAACCAAAGCAAAACTGGAAAATTCACCAACACTTGGAAATTAAACAACACACTCCTAAACAACCAAAGGGGGAAAAAGAAGCAAATAAAGAAAAGATAAAAGCATTTCTTTAGACAAACAGAAATGGAAATGCAACATACCAGAACTTATGGGATGCAGCAACAGTAGTTCTAAGAGGGAATTTTACAATAAACACCTATATTAAGAAACAAGAAATAGCCCAAATAAGCAACCTATCTCTATGCCTTGAAGAACTAGAAAAAAAGAACCCAAAGTTAGCAGGAGAAAGGAAATAATAAAGATTATAGCAGAAGTAAATGAAACAGAGAATAGAAAACCAATAGAAAATACTAACCAAAATAAGAGTTGGTTCTTTGAAAAGATAAAACTGACAAAATCTTGGTTAGACTAACCAAGGAAAACAGAGAAAGGACCCAAATAAACAAAATTACAAATGAAAAAAAAGACATCACAACTGATACCACAGAAATTCAAGAGATCAGAAGAAGCAACTGTGAACTACACACCAACAAACTTCACAATCTAGTGAAAATGGAAAAATACTTAGAAATATACAAGTTACCAGGACTGAATCAGGAAGAAATAGAAAATCTGAATAGATCAATTACTAGCAATGAGTTTGAATCAGTAAATAAAAATCTCCCAAAAAGAAAACCTCAAGACTACATGGCTTCACTGATCAATTTTACCAAATATTAAAGAATTTACATCAGTCCTTCTTAAGTTCTTCCAAAAACTCAGAGAGGAGGGAACACTCCCAAAATCACTTTAGGAAGCCAGCATTATCTTGATACCAAAATCAGAAAAAGATACTACTTAGAAAAGTATGCACAGAGTGGGATTTATTCCTGGGCTGCAGGGGTGCTTCAATATCCACAAATTAATTAACCTGATACACTGTATTAATAAAAGAAAGGATAACCATATAATCCTCTCAGTAGATGCAGAAAAAGCATTTGACAAAATACAGCATCCTTTCTTGATAAAAACCCTCAACAAAGTAGCAATAGATGGAACATACCTCAAATTCATAAAGCCGTATACAAAAGAACCACCGCTAACATCATCCTTAGTGGGGAAAAACTGAGAGCTTTACCCCTAGGTCATGAGATCAAGCCCCAAGTGGGGCTTCACACTCAGTGGGGAGTCTACTTGATGAGTCTCTCTCAAATAAATAAATAAAGTTTAAAAAATAGTTTAAAAAATAGTTTAAAAAAATAATAAAGGCAGAAATCAGGGCACCTGAGTGACTCAGTCCATTAAGCATTAGAATCTAGATCTCAGCTCAGATCTTGATCTCAGGGTCATGAGTTCAAGCGCCACATTGGGCTCTACACTGGGTGTGGAGCCTACTTATAAAAAAAAAGGAAGAAATCAAAATATTCTCAGATGAAGGAAAAATAAGAGACTTTGTCAAGAAATCTATCCTACAAGAATTCTAATGGAAGTTATCTAAAAAGAAAGATAAAAGAACAAACCTTGAAATGTCAGGAAGGAAAGAACACTGAGCAAATTGAAGATATATAATAGGCCCTTCGAGTTTTCAAATTATGTTTGATGTTTGAAGGAAAATTATTGAAAAAATTGAAGGAAAACCTCTCTCATTTGGTCCTAAATGTATGTAGAGTATATATTTAAAGTAATTATAAATAAGGGAGGGCAAAGGAATGGTAACAGCAGTAAAGTGTCTGTATTCCACTGGAACTGGTAAAATAATGACATCAATAGACTACAATAACTTCTGTATGTATAATGATATACCTAGAGGTACGTTTTAAAAGACATTGTAGATCTGTAAAAATGGAATTTCAAAATGTGTTCAAGTAACCTACAGGGAAGCAGGGGAAAGAAAACAGAAAAAAACAGAACAACAATAAAACTTCAAGGATAACATACAGTAAAATGGCAAGCTTAATTCCCAACTTAAATGTTAATGGTCCAAATATAATGACAAACAGAGATGGACAGATTGGATTAAGAATTATGGCCTGTGGGGCACCTGGATGGCTCAGTAAGTTAAACATCTGATTCTTGGTTTCAGCTCAGGTAATTATCTCAAGATTGTGAGATTGAGCCCCACACTGGGCTCCACGCTGGGCATGGAGCCTGCTTAAGATTCTGTCTTTCTCTCCCTGGGCCTTTTCCTCTCCGTCTCCCTCCCCCTCTTAAATATATATATATATAGTGGCCCAACTCTATGCTGACTATAAGAAACTCACAAATAAAATTAAATAAGAGAACTGAAGATAAACCATAAAAACACAAATCAAAGGCAAGCAAGAATGGCTATCCTAGTACCTTATAAGTAGACTTTAAAACAAAAACACCGGGCGCCTGGGTGGCTTGGTTGGTTAAGCGACTGCCTTTGGCTCAGGTCATGATCCCGGAGTTCCAGGATCGAGTCCCACATCAGGCTCCCAGCTCCCTGGGGAGTCTGCTTCTCTCTCTGACCTTCTCTCCTCTCATGTGCTCTCTCAATCTCTCTCTCTCTCAAGTAAGTAAACTAAATTTTAAATAAATAAATAAATAAATAAATAAAACAAAAACACCTACCAGGGAGGGGCATTGAATTATAAAAAGAGCCCACCAAAAAGACATAGCAATCTTCAATGTGTTTATACCGAACAAGAGAACTAAAAATATATGAAGCAAAAACTGATGGAACTGAAAAGAGAAATTGACAAACCCACAATTACAGTTTGGAGGTGTTGATACCTTCCTCTCACTAGACAGAAGAAAAATCCAGGGATACAGAAGAATTCAACATGACCAGGATCTAATTCAACTACCAGAATCTAATCAACAGTTTTAGACATTGTGAAACACAAGAGTAGGATACATATTTTTTTGTAAATGCCAACAAAACATATACCAGGATAGATCATATTCTAAGTCATAAAATAAACCTCAATGGACTTAAAAGAACTGAACTCATACAGTGTATGGTCTTCAACCATAGTAGAATCAGAACAAATATTAGTAACAGAAAGATAAGACAGATCTCCAAACACTTGAAAACCAAACAACACATTTCTAAATAATCCATGAATCAAAGAGGAATTCTCAAGGGAAATTTTTAAAAATACATGGAAGTGAGTGAAAATAAAAATACAGCAAACCAAAATATGTGGGACACAGCTAAATCAGTGCTGAGAGGAAAGTAATTAGTGCTGAGAGCACTAAATGCATTAAGGAAAATTGGAAATACATCAAATCAACAATCTAACCCCTACCTCAAGAATCTAGAAAGAGAACAGAAAAATAAATGCAAAATAAGCAGAAGGAAGAAATGATAAATATAACATTAAGAAGCTTATAAGAGCAGAGAAAGGACACTTTTCCAATATCAGGAATGAAACAGAGGATAGAACTATAGAATTTACAGATATAAAAATAAGGATTACCAAAAAAAAAAAAAATAAGGATTACCATCAACAATTCTACACACATCAAAATGGCACAATTTAAAGGTAATGGACCATTTACTAAAAAAAAAAAAAAGCACCCAAAACCATAAGATACCTAGAAATAAACCTAACCAAAAAAGCAAAGAATCTGTACTCAGAAAACTACAAAGTGCTCATGAAAGAAATTGAGGAAGACACAAAGAAATGGAAAAACGTTCCATGCTCATGGATTGGAAGAACAAATATTGTGAAAATGTCTATGCTACCTAAAGCAATCTATACATTTAATGCAATCCCTATCAAAATACCATCAATTTATTTCAAAGCAATGGAGCAAATAATCCTAAAATTTATATGGAACCAGAAAAGACCACGAATAGCCAGAGGAATGTTGAAAAAGAAAACCAAAGTCGGCAGCATCACAATTCCAGGCTTTAAGCTATATTACAAAACTGTAATCATCAAGACAGTGTGGTACTGGCACAAAAACAGACACATAGATCAATGGAACAGAATAGAGAGCCCAGAAATGGAACCTCAACTCTATGGTCAACTAATCTTCGACAAAGCAGGAAAGAATATTCAATGGAAAAAAGACAGTCTCGTCAACAAATGGTGTTGGGAAAACTGGACAGCCACATGCAAAAGAATGAAACTGGACCATTTCCTTACACCACACACAAAAATAGACTCAAA
>CM052797.1:73929608-74065039 GCA_028533885.1 Nasua narica
CTCTTTTTCTCAGCTTCTTTATTCTTTGTCATTTGGTCTTCTATGTCACTAATTCTTTCTTCTGCCTCATTTATTCTAGCATTAAGAACCTCCATTTTTGTTTGAACCTCATTAATAGCTTTTTTGATTTCATCTTGGTTAGATTTTATTTCTTTTATTTCTCCCAAAAGGGATTTTATTTCTCCCGAAAGGGATTCTTTAATCTCTTCCATGCTTTTTTCGAGCCCAGCTAGCATTTTGATAGCTGTCATTTTGAACTCTATTTCCAACATATTACTGATGTCTGTATTAACTAGGTCTCTAGCCGTCGGTACTGTCTCTTGTTCTTTTTTTTGTGGTGAGTTTTTCCGCCTTGTCATTTTATCAAGCTAAGAATAGATGAGTGAGAGAGAAAAGTACTCTGGAGTTCCACAGTTCTCACTGATTGATGAACAGGCTTGGCTGGATATTCTCACTGATCTTCTGGGGAGGGGCCTTTTGAGCTTGGTTCTCAGATATCTTTGCCCGAGGCAGATTTTCCCCACCCTTGCCCAGGGAGGGGCCAAGCAATTCGCTCAGGTTCGCTCACGGGAGTCTTTGTTCCCTCAGCGCTTCCCGTACTGCCCTGGAGGCCGGGAATGCAAATGGCGGCTCCCAGTCTCTGGCCGGCAGCACTGAGCGCTAGAGTCCCTGCTCCTCAGCATGGCCTCAGAGGAAAGCAGTCAATCTCCCATCTCCTGGGTCCCTGCCCAAGCTCTGAGCTCAGCCACTGGTGGCGGCACGTTTCTATCTCTGACACGCTGCCCCGTCTGGAGTCTCCAAACCCAGCAGATTCCTGCTGCATGCTCCGCGCCGCTCCTCCCCAAGGAGGAAGGAGGGGGTCTCTCTGGAATGCCTTGTGGTGTCCCCACTCGAAGAGCTGCAGCCACGGTCTAGGGTAAGCCCCAGTTGAAAACACACTGCGAGGCTCTTTCTCTGCCGCTGGCTTCTCCGCCGGATATCTGGGAGCTCTGCCGCACTCAGACACCCCCGGTCTCTTTGTGACCTCGTGGGACCTGAAACCACTGTGTTCCCCCGAGGGCTAAACCTCCTACTTAGCCTCTGGGGTGATGTCCCTCAGCGGAGCAGACTCTAAAAGTTCAGATTTTGGGCTCTGCGGCTCCAGGGATCTGGCCCCTCCCTCCCCCCCCCCCACGGTCTCTCTTCCCGTCGCTTTGGAATCACTTTTCCAAACCTTTCTTACCTTTCGGAAAGTGGTCGATTTTCTGCTCCTAGAATTGCTCTTCTTCCTCTCTTCTCTCTCCTGTTGAATATGCTGGCTTTTAGAATGATTTGATAACTATCTAGATGAACTTCTGGGATCCGACTCTATCTCAACCTCCTACTTCTCTGCCATCTTGCTCCTCCTCCTTAAATGCCCGTTCTTTACCAAGTGTTATGCTAGGTATTTTCACATAGCTAGATCACCTCATTTTGTTCTCTTGAGATTTTTCTCATTGTTCTTGAGTTGATGAAATTAATACTCAGAGGGGTAAAGTATCTTCCTAAGGTCAAATATGGAGTGAATGACAGGACTGAAATTTGAATCTACTTCTTCAAAGTCCAAAGCCAAAATCTTTGCATGTACACCAAGTTTGGTATTTCTGACACATTAGACTGTCCCCTGCAATGGAGGATGCTTAGCCTCATCTCTGGCCTCTACCCACTAGATGCTAGCAGTACTCCCCTCCTCCAGTTATGACAACCAGAAATGTCTTCAGATGTTGCAAATGTCCCTGAGGGACAAAATTATTTCTAGGTAATAATTGTTGTTTTAAACTGTGGTAACTCACCTCTAAATTTTTAATTTGAACGTATTTATCCATTTAAAGCAACATATATAAAACACTTGATTGAGGGGCACCTGGGTGGCTCAGTGGGTTAAAGCCTCTGCCTTCAGCTCAGGTCATGAACTCAGGGTCCTGGGATTGGGCACCACATCGGGCTCTATGCTCAGCAGGGAGCCTGCTTCCCCCTCCCTCTCTGCCTGTCTCTCTGCCTACTTGTGATCTCTCTCTCTGTCAATAAATAAAATCTTTAAAAAAAAGATTGAGCAATTACTGTAAATAAATGAAGCATGAGCAGAAGATAAGTGCATATTGTAGATGATGAATAAAGTGACTCATGAAAGACTTAAGTTAATACCTGAACATGGAGACGAAAGAGGAAGCCAGGAAAAGTAGCATCAACACTTGGTATAAATGGACAAGTAATAGTTGCGAGAATAGGCTGAATCCACGTGTGACATTACAATTGAGAGAAGAGAGTTCTGCAAGCAGGAAAGCAGATAAGCTGAGGAGAACAAAAATATCTGCCAGCAAAACGTAAAAGTGGGTCATAAGCTTGATAATTCCAAGATAGTTTAAGCTGAGGCAGTTCAGAGAGTCAGGGACTAGGAAAATAGTCAGGACCACAAACTTGAGGGAATTAAAATGAAGACAGAAACCACTCCAGAAAGGAAATCTGTTATATGCTACTTACGTACAGTGCCCATCAAAGGATATTTTCAACCCTGGCCTGCTATTGGACTCAACATGGTGAGCAGCATAAGAGGCAATGTGTAGTCTCATTTGCTAAGGATTAGAATTATAATATGAAAGATTACCAAGTAAAAATGTCTTCAAAGTATTAGAATTATAATATGAAAGATTACTAAGTAAAAGTATCTTCAAAGTATAACTTTCTATAATAACAAAAATTAAATAAAGAATTACATAATTTGAAAACTGTAAGAATGAATGGAAACCTTGTAGATGATATTACCTCATTAATTTCATGATAAACTGAAATAATTAACCATTCATTGTCAATACAGGGTGACCTTCAGGCTTTGGAACTTCCGAGAGTGATTTGCTGGCTCTTTTCTGCTGTTGTTTTATCATTTATTCTTACTATAACTTCAAATATTTTCCAATACAGCATCATTTAACACCAATAACTTGTAATTCTGCTGCCATTACTAAAAATGCAGCTGAAAATCAATAACTTTTAAAAGAGGTTAAATGTGATTTGACTCTATGAAGAAAGCTAAACAAGGTGGCCCTAGGGAAGAGCACTCGGAGGGAAAAAAACAGCACTAAAACAGAAGTACGCTATAAATGGTATAGATTTATATATGCTAGGAATCTATCCCCTCTGCTTCATCTTTATTCTGTTAAGAAGTGTCCTTAGAAATATCTGCATTTTGATTTATTGAAGTTATTAAGAAACGTGTCCCCATTTTAAAAAATTGCCCTTTGTAAATAGAGTATAGAATTGGGAAGTAGATCACAAGATGAAACTGAAAAAGAACTACAAATTATTGTAAGTTCTAAGAAGAAAAAGACTAGGGTCATTGAGACAGAGTAACAAAGAAGGAACACCAAAATTTAGATTGAAGAGTCATAAAAGCTTCATCTGAGAAAGCAGTATTCATGCTGAGACCAAATGAATGAGTAAAAGTTTGTCTGGGAAAGGAGAGAAAGTCATTACAAACAAATGCCTCAAGCAGGAAAAAGCTTAATGTACTGGAGAAACTGAATGTCTGGCTAAAAGGTGAGGAGGAAGAGAGAACAGATGATACAGGGCTCCGTGGCTCATGGCCAGCTGGGAGGAGTTTTTCGTGTTTCAGCTCAGGAGAAAGACTGCGGGTTAAGATTCTGGTTCTGTTAGCTGTGTGAGATTAATTAAATTACTTCCCTATGTTTGCTTCAATTTCTTCATCTGTAAAAAAAAATATGTAGATGGATAGGTAGATAGGACTTCTTTCATAGGCTGTTGTGGGGCTTAGTGAGTTAAAATAAGCAATTTGTTGTTATTATTTGTAGAGATATATTCCGAGTGCAGTGAGATGCCACTGCAAGGATTTTAAGCGACACTATCTAATTTATTGTTTTGAAACATCATTCCAGCTACTGCTTCTGTTTGAGAAAGTCTTGATGGGAATTTAAGGGTTTCCAAGGCGTTTTGAATGATGAGTAGCATTTTGAACTTGAGAGTTAGGGATCCCAGTCATAGGTCCAACTGAGAGAAAAATGAGATATGAATTTGAAAAAAATTTAAAGGATAGACGACCAGGAAGTGATGAATGATTAGAGAATTAAAATTGGGATACCACATGGTTTTAACAAAGTTGAGATTTTAAAAACTGAGTCATTGATTCTTAATATTTAATTGGCTAGAGTATACCGAATAGTATTGTGGACATCGTAGACAAGTGCAGAATTCCCAAGCAAAGCTGCTCACTGTGAACTTTAAATGAAACCATATGCATAAGGGTAAAACATAAAGGAATGGTTAGGCTAAGATTTTTTTAAATAGGATGTAAAAAGCATTGTCATTAAAGAAACAATGATTAATTGGACTTCATTCAAATTAAGAACTTAACATTCATCAAAAGACAGTATTAAGAGAATGAAATTGCACTGCACCCCTATTAGAATGGCTATAGTTTACCAGTAGGGAGAATACTCTAAGGGAGAATGTAGAGGGATAGCAATTCCCATATACTGCTGGTGAAAGCGTAAATCGGTAGGACCACTTTGGGAAACTCTGTGTGGCATCTACTTAATCCGAACATACATACACCCTATAGAGCAGTTCTTACTTCAGAAAGGAGTACTTATGTCAGTTATATTTCAATAAAGTGGGGGGGATGAGTACTAAGATCCATCAAAAGATAACATACAAGAATATTAATAGCAGCAATAATAGAATGATTAAATAAATTGTGGTATATTTATATAACAATACTTCATAGCAATAAAAAAACAATGAACATGAACAATGAACAGTAGGACAAATCTCATTAGCCTTATTAAGTAAAATAAGCCAGACCAAAAGTTCAAAAACAGATAATACTAATCTTAATAGAGGTTGAATAAGTGATTGCTTTGGGGAAGGGGAATTAACTGGAAGGGAACAGAGGGGAATCTTCTGGGTTTATTACATATTTTGCTCTTTACATTTTGTCAAGATGGATACTTTGGATTTGTTCACTCTTTGTAATTTAAAATATAATTAACAACTAAAATGTAAGTAATAATCTTTTAAGTGTAAAGAACAGAAAGAGACTTTTCTTTTAAGCTTTTCAGTTTTGTTTGTTTTTCATTTCTTTCTTTCTTGGATCTTTCAAGTAGCCAAAGAGGTGGATCGAAGGAAACAAACGTGGAATAAAGAGAAATCAGAAAGTGTGAAAGAACATAGAAAGAATAGGAAAATGGGCAAGAGATGGGAGCCTTTAGGCATATGGATTGGTCGAAAGAACTTAGAAAAAATGAAATAAGGGAGAAAAAATGAAATAAGGGTTAGATAAACAACAAGGTGAAAACCATAAGATACTTCTTCACACTCTACAAATACGGCACTAAGCACCTTTCTTATTTTTATGTAGTAATCAATTGACCACAATTTAGTAGCAGTCTTTCTTCTTAAGAACTTATTTGAATCTTGAAATGATTTCTTTTGGTATGCTGACTGTCCCTGTTTCTTGTCCTTCTTATTTCTCTGTGACACCTACAAAGTGAGCACACTGAAGAGATCTATAGGTTACTTAAACAAAAAGAAGAAATGCATAATTACTTTGGTTTGAACAGTTTTAAATAAAGTATCAGACTAGATATTCGGCCAGTGCTAAAGTTCCCTGACTAGCTTTTTGAAGCTTTCAGAATATTATTACTTTCTTTCACATCATCAATCTGTATTATATAGTTAGGTTGTTTTACTTCAAGTCCCCCATCGACATTTCTTTTGTATGCATATACTGAAATGATTTTATTTAATAAAAAAAGAACATCTCCTGTGTGGATTTTAAATTTCCCTTATTAAATATTTATATTTTCAAAATGTCTTTATTTAATTGAGTGAGGTGCTTGGTGCCATTTCAAAATAACCTCAGGTGGTAGGTGTAATGACATATCAAAGATTTGACCTTTAGCATTTTAGGGTTCTATTTGTCTGCATTTTCTTCTGCATTCATTTGGTCTTAATTTATATGCTATTTCTCTGTATGACTTAATGAGTGGATATATTTGGCATGAGATTCATTAACAAAAAGAAAAGATATCTGAATACCTATTATTTCTGTGCAGTCGGACTAGTGATTTTAACTTCATTTATATCTGTGTATGGGCTGATCAGTATTCGTACAGCCCTCATTCATTCTCATTAAGTGCTCAGCTGAAGAAAGCCTGGATCTACTAAACCGATGCCCAGTCTCTTACTTCTTACTTCTTTGCAGTCAGCGTATTATATTCTTTTATTTACCTAGAGATGCTTTATTTTCCAATTCTCCACTATTCCTTTTAAAGAAAATTGGATGTAATATTTACACTGATGTAATTAATTTAACATCTTGCAGCATCTTCTTGCATGCTTTGGTAACATCAATAATCATTTGGGTAGCCTTTAGCCTAGAAGCAGAGAAATAGAATAATTATCAAGGATAATATTGTGATATAGAAATTATTTTTATTTACCCATTTAAGTGGGTCTTAATTGATTTTTAGAAATGGCTGTTTCTTATGGAGATTTTAGTTAAATAGATTGTTGGTCAGGAAGACTACATATTTATGTTTTAATTATTTATTTTTATGTTTTTCTCAGTTTACACAAATCTTTATCGCAAGAAGAAAATCTGAAGGATCAGTTTAACCATACCCTTAGTACTTATGAAGAAGCTTTAAAAAACAGAGAGAACATTGTTTACATCACTCAACAACAGAACGAGGAACTGGCTACCCAACTGCAGCAAGCTCTGACAGACCGAGCAAACATGGAGCTAGAGCTTCAGCGCGCCATGGAGGCCTCCCGAGCAGCCAGTGACAAAGTGCAGAAGTAAGTAAAATGACCTTGCGTGATTTCAAAAGCATGAAACAAAAAAAAAACAAGAACACCTTTTTTGCAGCTAAATAATAGATTATTCATTAGTCATGCTGTTAATGGTCTATGACAAAAGCAGATTGAGCCAAATGGGCTTTTTTATTTTTTAGATTGCCTGTCATGCCCATAGTTGGGGCCAAAAAAGTCATTCACTTGGGAATCGTGGTTACTGTTGAGGGCAAACCACTTTTATTTAGTAGCTGATCTTCATTAGTTACTAGAGGCCATACCATTAAAATCCTTTCATAGGTAATAGGTAAAGTTATTGGCAAGGGGAAGAGGTCAAGTAACCAACTTTACTCATTTAGCTTTGTGGTAATCCTGCTTGAGTAAAGATCATCTGTGACTTTGCAGTCTGAGACCTCTCGACACATAGAATACTTACAGTGGACTTAACTTGCATGTGTTGTTCTTCTGAAGTATTCAGGACAGCTTTTCACAGTGCATAATTACTTTTGCTTATTTTTGATGATCTTTGCATTTTTGTTAAAATTTAAATAAAGCTACAAAAATCAATCAATCCTTAAGATAGCCAGCAAAATGTTAACATAGGACATTATCATACAAAGAGGTCATTTGTTAATTTAAGGGACTTGAACACTGAAGCGGAATTTCCTAAGGCAGCTTTAATGGAATGGGACTTGTCATTTTAAAATGATCGCATCTTTATGTGTTGTTAACAGCATTTTGTCATTCACATACTTAATTGCCTTCAATTCCTAAGACATACCTTTATCCTTAATTTTTTTCAGTCTCACAATATGAAGTACTGCTAACTTCAAAATTTCTTACTTCTTACCACTTTTTATTTGAAAATTAATCATCTCAACCATTTCCCCAGTGTCCCTGAAATTACGTTTTGAATGGTATCCCAAGGTCAGGTAAATCTGTAGTTAAGAACCATTTTAAAATAGATCAGGAATTATGCATATTAAAATCTTTACATAATCAGGGTACCTTGAAATGTATAATTTATAGTAAGCTATTTTTTATAGGTTTAAAGATTAGATTTATGTTCAATCAGAAACCATATCCAATTATTCACAATGTACATTAACATTCTAAAAACACTAAGATACATAGGTAGATCTCATTGCATCGTGAATTACAAATCAGTAACTTTTGACAATCGGGATCTGTTAGCTCTGTTTGGTTAAAGTCTACAAATAATTACAAATAAAGTTTTCTTTACATGAAATTCTTTAATTTATATATCTGACTAAAATTCCCTAAAACAGTGTTTCCTAGAGACCAATTAAATCTCTATAATAAAGTCTTTGGAAATGGCAACCTTTTATTTTTTAAATCTCATCAACTATTATTATTGTTTTATAAAAAATAATTTAAAAAATACTTTGTATTGATATAGAAGTATATCAGTATTGAAGTAGAAATATCATCTCAGATAATGCTTTAAGCTCAATAAGTTTAACCTTCTGAAAAACTTACTGTATTTTCCTAGTCTTCACATTTAACCATGGACAGATCAAAAGGTTTTAATGGAATGACACTAATCAATGGAGAGTTTAAGTGAAACAATTATGTCATTTAAATGTTAAATTTCAATTTAAATGTTGAATCTTTTATTCTGATTTCCAGCAATAAGACCTAGATGAAATACGATGAGGCCTTCCTGTTCATATTCAATCTGCTATATTTTTAGTTGCCCTCAGTTGGGCAGTGTACCTTCATTGCAGTTAATGTGGGCATCAACCTATTTTATAGCATTTAAGAAGATAACTTTCCAGGAAACCAATTTAAAAGACTTTGTTAGATGATATTAGTATTCTCCATATAACCTGAAATTACTATTATTAGCAATTATTTTTGAAGGTCCTTTGTAAACATGTCAGTATTCTGGGCAGTAACTACAGGGTGAACTATAAAGGTGCATATTACCCCTTTTCCTTTCACAACCAAATTTCTTGAATAACTGATCTGTATTCAGCTTCTAATTTTTCAATTCCATTTCCTCTGGTGTTACTCAGTACACTGTGGCTAGCTTTTGTACTGAAATTGTTCCTTTTAAGATTACCAGTAATTTCCTATTAAGTTCAGTGGCCCATTTCTAATTATATTTTTATTATAAAACTAACATATGATCATGGTAAACAATAAGTAAGGATGCCTCCATATTTGGTATTATAGCACAGTGGTTTAAAAGCTCAGGATCTGGATGCAAAATGTATAGGTATGTGAACTTGTACACTTTATTTTAAAACACTGTGCTGCTGCAGATAATAATATATGGTAAGTAATACTTCCACCTCATAATGTTGTAAGAATTAGATGAGATAAACATGTGATGCCTTTAGAACAATGCATCTTGCATCGTCCTCCTTCTCTTGCCATTTCACTCCACACTATAATGTCCCATTCTTCAGAAGGACTCTATCTTTTCAAGACTGAATACCTTTATATATGTGGGTTCCTCTGCTTGGAGCCTTTTACTCTTTCCCCCATAAAAAAACTTATTCATCCTATGAGATTCAGTGCAGCAGAGAGGATAGAGGCAGGCTTTGTAGTCAAGTCAGACAGACCCGTATTTCAATCCCTGCTTTCCTACTTATTACCTGTGAGATTTGGGGCAAGTTACTTAACCCCTGGAAGCAAAAGTTCCTCAGTTGAAAAATTCAGACAGTATTACTGCCTTCACAGTTAAGTTTGATATGAGTAATAAACTGGATACCATGTAAGATACCTAGTTCAGTGCCAGTGACTTTATTATCAGCATGTTATAAATTATATTATTAATATAATCATACTCATCCAACTAGGCAAGACTAATTCAAGTATCTCTTCTCTACAAAGTCTTCTTCAACTTCCTAGGTAGTTAAATATCACTCTCTTCTCTGTGTTGTCATGGTATGTTTGTTAAAAATTCCTCCCCTGAAAATAAAATTCTCGCCATTTTCCTGTATCTCCTGTCTCAGTAATGGTCTTCAGCAGTTTCAGGACCCTCCTTATTCCCTCACTCTTTCTTACTTTTCATATTCACTTTGCCATCAGTCTCTGTTTTCTGTACTGCCTAAGAGTCACCTGATTTCCTCTATTCCATCCTCACTTGTTAATTGCATTATTTCAGGTCCTCATCATCCTAGCTAGAATATGGAAATAATCATAAAACTAGTTTTATGCTTCTAGTTCTCAGTTGTGTCTTTCTTGCTGCCACAGAGTTAAGTTTTCTAAAACTGAAATCAGGTTATATTACTTCCCTATTTGAAGTCTTTCAGGGGCCATTCATCCCCTAAAAGATGGAGGATGCTAAAGCATAAACAACTTGTATATGAGGCCTATCACCTTTCTGGCCTTCTCTCATTTTCTGGTATCATTTCCTCCCACCACCTTAACCACAATATCTCTACACAAGCTATTACTTCTTATTAAAGCATATTCCTCCCTTCCAGTACCTAGTACCTCCCTTCTAGTACCAAATTTTTGTTACTCCTTAAAGTCTAGTCTTAACACCACCTCTGTGATGTTTCTTTATTTTTTAATTTTCTTCATAGTACTTAGTCCATATCTTTGTTAAAGGTCTTAATCATCTAGGTGTTATAGTTACTTTATCTGTTTTCCTATCTACTTCCTGCACTGAGCATTCTTCCCAAGACATGCACTGTGTTCCCTTCATCTTTGTAGCCACATGGCCTCCAAATATTCACACAGATGCCTGCTATAAAGTAGGTACTGTGTAAACACTTATGAACAAATGAACCAGAACAATTTAATAGGTTAATGGGATGACAGAATAAAGTAAAAGCCAGTCAGGTCAGGAATACACAAGAAAATTTCAAATGTGCTCTGATCTACTATAGGTCCTAGATTAAAAAAAAAGAAAAAAATTTATCCCAACCCAGTACCCCATGCTAGTAGAAGAGTTCCATAGAAAAGTATGACTTCTGTGGCCAGTCCTGCCTGCCTCCCTCACTGACACCACCACTCCTGTGGTGTCTGACTTTCTAGTGGGCTTTTAACCCTTGTTCTATGCACCAGCTTTCATCAAGTTTAATTATGTTTAAAAGATCTGAAATCTTCAGTAATAGTGGAGAGACTATATACTATTTCTAGTAATTATAGAATTTTAAATTTATATTTTATTTCCTTTTAGAGTCAAATGAATTTCTTAAATTTTTTGAACCTGTAGGAGTATTCCTGAAAAGGAAAGTCGTGCAGAATTACCATCCATAAGCTGGCCAATATGTATAGGCAGAAACGCTGATAAGGGAAAGTGTAAAGAATGCCTGACCTCATTGTCCAAAAATTGCTTCTCGGCCCAGGTGTCATAAAGCCTAAAATTTCACCAGTGGAAATCCATTCCCTTGGGTTAAACAAGGTTAAGATACTTCTCTTTTAAAAATGTGTATGTTTGTGGAAGAACACTTTGTCATTTCAGTTTTAGGTTGCTCTTTGGCTGATCCTGGATGCACTTAATTTTGGTGAGCTATGTGGAAGTAGAGGGAACTAAAGAACAAGTTAAGAACATAGGAACTTTGTAAGAGAAACGTCTCTTAATGATTCTGCCAAGGACCATCCATAATCCTTGTTTACTAAAGAGAAAACTGACACACAAATCCATTAAGTGATATTTTTATCATCACGAAAGATTTAAAACTCTGTTGTTCTTTATGCTATATTTTATTTCCCATCTGTCTTTCTGTCTATAGATATGGTTCTTGTGGCTTAAAACAAAAGTTTTCTGAAGGATTTTAAAAATATATTTGACTATACTTAACATACCTAAGCTACACGTAATTGCTTAAAAGTATTTACAACCAGGCTTATAAGGTTAGAAGCTCTCAGAAGCTTCTAGATTTTACAGTAAGGTAACCTTTGTCATATAATCATCTTTACTATGGGCCAGATTTACACGGATATGATTCAAATCCCTCATAAACCATAACTATATAATAAGTAGATTAGACAAAAAGATTTAGGACAAAAATCCTAAACTTTTAAACATATTTTCAAGAAGAATGTATCACTATCTAAAATTTTCTTTCTTGGGGTGCCTGGATGGCTCAGTCGTTAAGCATCTGTCTTCAGCTCAGGTCATGATCCCAGGGTCCTGGATTTGAGCCCCCATCAGGCTCCTTGCTCAGCTGGAAGCCTGCTTCTCCCTCTTCTGCTCCCCCTACTTGTGTTCCCTCTCTCTCTGTGTCTCTCTCTGTCGAATAAATGAAATCTTTTAAAAAATAAATAAATAAAATTTTCTTTCTTTTCATACTTTCAAAAAATATCAGTTACTTAAAATTTACATGTGTTATAATTTCTAATTGCGTAATTAAAATATCAAATATCAGCGTAAAACATTTCCTTTTGAAATACAGGGCATCCTGAGCTTTTGAGTGGTACTGAAGGGAAAAAAAGAAGGACATGTAAGCTAACAAAAATTCTTTCCTGCCACTTGGTCAAATACTGATTTCTATGAAGAAGTTGAGGTCACAAAGAAATTGTGAATTCTCAGCCTGGTTTCCCTGCTGATGAGTAAGGACTGTCTGTAGTTCCCCTCGAGGTGTCAGGGGAGTCGCCATAGTGTCACACAAGGGTTCTTAGCGTAGAGCAAACATACTTTCCACAAACTCAGCTGCTTAATCTGTTTGCAGGTTGAATTATAAAACAGAGTAGATGACTCTGAGTGCTGGGAAGGGGAACAGATCATTTCCACAGTTTCTTGGCAAAAAACAAAAACAAAAACAAAAAAACCTGCCGCCTTTTCATCAAAAGACATCGTTAAACTTTGTAGTTTTGTTGCTGCCTCTGGAATCTGATTTTAACCATCATGAAAACAAATTGTGGTAAATTATCCTTTCATGGTTTAATACAAAAAGTGTTATAATTATATTGCCTTTTCGCTAAAATCACTCTGCGTCTTACCAATTTTACCTGTGATTTTTTTTTTAAATAAATTCTTGGTTGGACTATAAGTAACAAGGCAATAGTACACATGTCTGAACACTTTATAAATGTTGATTGAATCAAAGAATAAGTTTCATAAATTCTCAACTCAGTATAAGGTTTAAATCATTATTTAATATAAAGTTAAAAATTTGTTAGTATTATTAATAAATGGGAGGATTTAAAACTTCTGGAAATTGCTCTTCAAAATTTATTTTGTGTTTGAGATTTAAAAGCTCTATGAAATATGATACATACCTCAGCACATAATGAGTCAAATAATTTATTCGGGATAGTTTATGTACAAATAAACTTCCCAATCAGCTCTAGAAGTCACCTTCCAAATCTAGATCCAATTAGATACTGTCACTTATGTGTGGAAGATGGATTCAGATGACTCCTAAGCAGTCATTGTAAGATGTACAGAATCTAACATGCTTAGTTTTTATTCTTAAGCATATGATATGCTTTTTAAGAATTTAATATTCTGGATTTGTAAATCATAACACATTTTTAAGTTAAATGCATATTTAACTTATGAAATATAAGTCTTCGTACACACTATCAAATAAGTATGTATTTTATAAAAAATTTAATTCCATTATATATTTGTATAGTGGATCACCTTTCTCATCCATTGAGTACATAAAGTAGATTTCTTTAGAGCTACTTTTATTATATATATGGAGAGAGAGAGAGAGATACCTATCACATTTGATAGATATATATTATATTCATTTCTTTATAAAAACTAAAGAGTTGGGATTACACCTTTATCTTTAGGGGATGTCTCACTTTGACACAAAAAAGAAACATAGTGTTAATTTTCTATGGCATTCCTCTCTACTAGGGAAGGATTAATGTAGGATTATTAGAATTGAAGTCTAACCCCAAACTTGAGAAATTCTAATGAAGTGGAAAGTAAAGGATGCAGGCTAAGGAAGAAAAGAAATTCTCTAAACCTAAGAATCTGCACTTTCTCTGATAAATTTCCTTGTATAGTTAACTTTTTGGAGTGAATCATAAAGAGCATGAAAGTAAGGACTAAAAAGTTAAATTACAACATAGCTGCTTAGATTTGATATGCTTCTTCACTTCAGAACCTATCTTCAAATAGGTGATCTAGAGTTGGGCTAATACACATTTCTGCCTACTAAGATAGATAAAACATGTTTCAAATGAGAACAATGGAAAGAAATGAAAGAAAAAGAACAAAAGAATAAAATATGGGAGAGATCCATACCATTTCAGTTTAAGACTAAATAAAATGCAAGAATTTTTTGATGTTTATCATTAACCCCAATATTACAGTAATTAAAAGAGATAATGTCCCTGTTACTTTAGGGGAATTATAGGATCCACTGAATGATGATCATATCCTTTTTAATCAGAACTTGACAGGTTAACATTAAAAAAAAAAAAAAAAGAGTTTTTTGCTCCAGAAACATTCAAATGTGGGTTTTCACACATTTATATGAAATGCAAGTTCCTTAGAATGGCCGTATGATCAACAAGCATCATTTTCCTTGGTTCTGTGGTAGCTCCAGTTAAAGCCTTCTTACTGTCTAACCCTCGACAGGCTACAGAGCTCCCGGGTACTTCTGTGAGGACAAGAGAACTCATTCATCCATCTTACCTGAGGATAGTTTAGAAACGATTAAAACAAGATATATAAAGTGATTTTAACTTTCTTACTTAATAGTGCTAACCACCAGTGTACTTTAGACTACTTTTGCAGTAATAAAGGGAAGGGGAAAGCTATTGTAAAAATCTGATTTTAAGAAATTATCATTATTCCTGCTTGGATGTTGCTCACCCTCATTATGCTTGGCATCTCACTCAGAACTTCCTCCTTTGCTTTCCCTATTCTTTTTTTTTTTTTTTTAAGAATCCAGTCTTTATTTTTTAATTTTTTTATTTTTTTAAAGATTTTATTTATTCATTTGAGAGACAGAGAAAGTGAGAGAGAGCATGAGAGGAGAGAAGGTTAGAGGAAGAAGCAGACTCCCTGTGGAGCTGGGAGCCTGATGTGGGACTCGATCCTGGAACTCGAGGATCATGACCTGAGCGGAAGGCAGTTGCTCAACCAACTGAGCCACCCAGGCGCCCTTTCCCTATTCTTAAACACAGAAAAATTTAATGTAATGTATCTATATTAGTATAGAAAGGTCTACATTTTTATATTAATCAAGGTCTGATTTTCTTTTAATAAATCTTCAGTATAGGGTGCCTGGGTGCTTCAGTTGGTTAAGCAACTGCCTTCAGCTCAGGTCATGATCCTGGAGTCCCAGAATCAAGTCCTTCATCGGGCTCCCTGCTCGGTGGGGAGTCTTCTTCTCCCTCTGACCCTCTCCCCTCTTGTACTCTTTCTCTATCTCATTCTCTCTCTCAAATAAATAAATATAATCTTTAAAAATATATATATATATATATCCTCAGTATACTTATCTAAAATCTGATATATACTTCCTTACTAGGTATGGCTTTTATTCACAAAATGTAATTAGAAAAATCCTAAGTTGAGGGGTGCCTGGGTGGCTCAGTGAGTTAAAGACTCTGCCTTTGGTCCAGGTCATGATCTCGGGGTCCTGGGATTGAGCCCCGCATTGGGCTCTCTGCTCAGCAGGGAGCCTGCTTCCCCCTCTCTCTCTGCCTGCCTCTCTGCCTACTTGTGATCTCTCTCTCTCTCTCTCTCTCTCTCTGTTAAATAAATAAATAAAATCTTTTAAAAAAATAAATAAAAAGAAAAAAACCTAAGTTGAACCCAAGAATAAGTAGAAATTTTATTTTATTTTGGATTTTATTTGGATTCTAACATTCCATGCTTGATTATTTCTCCGCACTAAGTCAGGAATTTTCCCATGTGCACATTTGGCCTTCGAAAAATATGGAATAAAATAATTTTTCAGGGGACCTAAGCGGTTTGGTCAGTTGAGTCCGACTCTTGATCTCAGCTCAAGTCTTGATCTCAGGGTCGTGAATTCAAGGGCCACGTTGGGCCCCGCACTCAGTGGGAAGCCTATTTAAAAAAAAAAAGAAGAAGAAAGAAAGAATCTTTTGCTTATTTGAGTGAGTTTTAGCTGGCAGTAAAATTGTAAACATTGCCCACATGTAAAGTTCATTCTTGATCATTTATAGTTAGAGAAAAAAATCATCCTATAACAATATCAATATATTATGTAGTAGCAGCAGAAGTGATCTTCTTTCTTCTTCATATTGTTATATATTCTTGGGCAACTCAACAAATAGTTTTTTTTTTCTTTAGTTCTTAACCTAAGTATAAAGAAAAAAGAGTCCCACTACTATTGATTACTTTGTCAGGTGTTTCTGTATAAAGACTGACTAAAAGTGAAAAATAAGGTTCCAGAAATTACTTAGTGAACAGTCTTTTGGAACTTGCTAAACTTAATAATTTTAATTTTTTAATTGTTTTGGCATTTATACCGTTCAAACTAATAGTCCTTGGGACATCATCATCATTTGACTTTTTCTTTTGCTGCATATCGCAGTATCCTAGAAGTGTATGAAAGCATATATTATTTTTCTTTGTGTTACCGCTTACTGTTTGACAAGCAACACAATGGCAAAACATTTAAAATCTTGAAATATCTTCCTTAAATTAATTTGCCTTCTGAGTCATGTATATTTTACATCAGTCTTCCAAGAAGTTCTCTACTACTGACTGGAGGGCCTAATCTTTCCCAGAGTGGTAGGAGTAGCACAGTTCAAGAACAAGAATGAATCTCTGTATAATCACACCACAATGTGAGGTGACCCTAAGACAGAGAACTGACCAGATACACATATGGGTTTTAGGAAGACTTTCTGATGCTCTTTTTTAACACAGCTGTGAGAAGAATGTGACTAAGACCCAGTAGTCATTCTTGAGTAGAGCTGGCAAAGGAAACCATGAGGAGAAGAGAATTTAACACATGGGTGTAAGAGAGCACGGCTTCATTGATGCGATCTGAGGGGAATGCCTAATGACTGGAAGAATCAAACTTGGCAATGAAAACACAAAGCTCTTTTCATCAATTCAAACGCAGACTCTAAAGCTGCAGATGGTCACCTCCAGCCTTGTCTATTCAGTGCGAGGTTTTATAAAATGGCACTTTGGTGAATACTAATAGATCAAAACAAAGATTTAATAACGTAAAGATGTGGTGTTCATTTTTAAATGAGTATACAGGTCAATGTCTCAGAAAAGGATAAAAAGACTACCTTTTATATGTGGGTCTAAAGTCTTTTTGTTATTTTTCAACTTCAAAAATAAATGACATCTTTAACATACAGATTGTGTTTTATGGAAAAGAGTTTACATTAATGAAAAAGTGACCAAAATCAGGGTTTATATTTACACTTACTGATTTCATTGCTTCTGTTTGAAGATTCTCAATTTATAATGTCTGTTAAGGTCATCCTTTAATATTTCCTTGAAGCTCACTTGATAGGATAAATATGTATTACCATTCTCAAGGATGAATCAATGTAATTAAAAATTTAGGCCAAAATATTTTATACTTGAAATAGAACTTTTTTCCCTGTCTTTTCAGAGAATGCTGAGAGACATTGTTTAGTACAAAGGAAGCCTTTGAACTTTAATGCAATCTTGAGATTACATTTTTGCTACTTTGTGTTTGATTTTCTACAATTTTACAAATTCCTAATAATTGCTTATATGTGAAAAGGTAATTCACTGTATTCTAACTTGTTACTGCTTACATAACTGAATCTTATTTGAATTAAAAAATGATGTATTTTTCCAGAATAAATTACATTATTAGACATAATTAGCACTTTATAGTTTGTAAAATTCTTAAAATTCTTAAGTTTGTAAAATTCTTAACCCCAAAATATTAAGCTTCATTATCCAAAATACACTTGACATAGGAACTTAAATAACTCATTAATAGCTTTCATATTTCCACTACTTGTGAAGTAAATATAATTAGTAAGTCTGCTTGCCTAATACTTTTTATTAATAAGTGACACTAATATATAATAAAGCACTAGAATTGAAAGTTAAAGGGGAGGCAACTTAGTATCTAGAAGAGATATCAGTGAACTAAAAGGACCCTTGATTGTCATTAACTGGGAATGATGTAGACGTCATTAAATTGTATTTCTTCTCAGTGTCCTCAACTGGAAGGTAGAACTGATATACTTGCCCTATACCTCAGAACATGCCTGTGAGGATTAAATAAGATGCATGTGCATAGAAGTATTTTGAAAAGCATAATGTGCTCTACAAATATAAGACGTTGACTAAAGAGTATCTTCTACCTATGTTTTAAGTAAAAAATTATAATCACCTTTTGGAACTAGAAATAGTAAGTGAGAAAAATAATAAATTTTAGCCTCAGAGACATAGAATAAACACTATGTAACTTTGGAAAAAGATTGTTCACAAAGATCATGGAAACAGGAAGTAAAAAGGATTCTGTGCATTCTCATACATTACTGGTAAGAATGCAAAATAGTAAAACCCCTGTGGAGGAGAATTTGATATTATCTTAACAGAATTACATATGCCCTTACACTTTGACTAAAGAAAATTGCTTCAAGGAATCCATTCTAAATATATACCTCCATGAATATGAAACAACATAGGAATTACAGGATTAGTTTTTTGTTTGTTTGCCTTTTAAAGATTTATTTATTTACTTGAGAGAGAGACACTATGAGCAGGGGAAGTTGGGGGGGGGGGCCGAGAGAGAGGGAGAGATGATCTTGAGCAGACTCCATGCTGAGTGAGGAGCTAGATGCAGGGCTCAATCCCAGGACCCTGAGATCACGACCTAAGCTGAAGCCAAGAGTTGAGACTCAACCAACTGCACCATCCAAGTACCCCTACAGAATTGTTTTTATTTATTTGTTTAAGAGAGAGACAAGGATAGCGACAGAGAGCATGAGTGAGAGGAGCTGGGAGGAGAGGGAAAAGCAGGCTCCCCGCTAAGCAGGGAGCCAGACAGGGGCTTGATGCCAGGACTCTGGGATCATGACCTGAGCCAAAGGCAGACACTAAATAACTGAGCCACCCTGGCGCCCCCAGGATTGTTTTTAATAGCAAACAGAAGCAATCCAAATAGGAGAGTAGTTTAATAAACTATGACATTTTCACATAGTGGAATATAATGCAACTGTGAAAAAGAGAGAGAGAGAGGGAGAGAGAAAGGAAGGAAGGTGTATAAACTGATATTGAGTGACTTCAGGACATATATTCTTAACTGAAAAAAAAATCAAGTACTTATAATATCCTACCTTTTATGTGAAAAATAACCATAAAAGTAATAGGAAGGATAAACCCACAACTAATGAATTATTAGCCTTTGGAGGTAGATGGGAAAAAGATAGCTCCTGGGTCAGGAGTAGGGAAAGTACAGTGAATCTAGAGAATTTTTTTGTACTGGAAAGCAAATACTCAAAGACTAACAGGGTCATGTCAAAAGGACACAGGAGCCAGCTTGAAAAGGTTCCCACCGACCAAAGTTGGCACAAATTTGGCCTTAGGAATTTTATCAGTATCAGAGTAGATACTAATCCTTTCTTTATTTAAATTTTGATATTTTGTTTATGAAGAAATTTTTTGGTTGGGGCACCTGGGTGGCTTGGTCAGTTAACCTGCCTTCAGCTCAGGTCATGATCCCAGGGTTATGGGATCGAGTCCCACATCCAGCTCCTTGCTCAGCGGGGATCCTGCTTCTCCCTCTCCCTCTGCCTGCTGCACTCCTGCTTGTGCTCTCTCTCTCTTGTGTCAAATAAATAAATAACATCTTTTAAAAATTTTTTGTGTAGGGACGCCTGGGTGGCGCAGTTGGTTGGGCCACTGCCTTTGGCTCAGGTCATGATCCCGGCGTCTTGGGATCGAGTCCCGCATCGGGCTCCTTGCTCCGCAGGGAGCCTGCTCCTCTCTCTGCTTCTGCCTGCCTCTCTGCCTGCTTGTGTTCTCTCTCTGTTAAATGAATAAATAAAATCTTTAAAAAAAAAAATTTTTTTGTGTTAACTTTAATTTTTTTTAAATATTGGTTGAAGTATTATTTATTTTTATCACTGAAGTTTTTTGTACGCACTTAAATTTTTCACCTGAATTGAGTACTTCATTCATCTCACCCTGGTTCTAACCCTGAATACCCTATAAAAGGTGAAAAAGACACTAATGGAGGAAAAAAGAAAACACTCCTGGTTTACCCTTATTTAAAAAATAATAATGAAAACTTACTAAGTTACCCTAGCTTGTATGATTTCTACTGATTGGTGTTTCATATTCAGAAATGAAAGTACTATAATAGAACTGAAGAACTATGGTTCTTCCACCCTATGGAATTTCACCAGGTTTTTCATTGTGTACTATCCAGAGTGCCTACCATTCTCTGACATTTCTGTTTCTTATGTCACTACCCCCACTACCCCCACAACTTCTGTCAGCTCTTGCTTTGTCTTTATTTTGATCATCTGTGTAGATCATTCGTCATAGCTATCAACAGTACGGTGGTCCTGATTGCATTCTATACCTGGTTGATTTCAATTTGAGAATATATGGTTTTTATGAATCAAACATGACTCAGGTAGAGAAAATTACCATGACAATACTAACTTAATAAGTTGAATATTACTTTTACTTTGTAGGCCCTTGGCTTAGTCTGAAGTTTGAAGTTGCATTGAATATTATCTCCACTAGTCTCCCAAAGGATGTTGCCAGTCTTTTGAATTAAGCTTGAATAAGGTTGATTTGTATTCCCTGTTAATCAAAATTTGAAATGTTGACATTAGAAAATTTCATTCAGTGCTAATTATATATGACTTTTATGAAAGTTAGGAAGGAAAGAATCCTACATTTTAAAGTTTTAGTATCAGCCTAAAGCCCTATGAAAACAATAGTGAGTAGCTTAATAAGCCATCTTAATAAGATACCTTAATAAAACTAACCAGTTATTCTAGCTTGCTATGTTTCACTTGGCAGTATGAATATCAGTGACTTGCTTCCTCCATCATTAATTGAAACTTTTCTGGGTTTAAAATGATGAAAAAACTCAGCAGTGGTTCCCAGCCTTTCTTGACTCTTGAATCCCTTTGGTAGTAATACATATTCTTTAAGTAGAATTGTGAATATCCCTTTTGGTTGATATAAGAAAAAGAAATTAATTTGCATTGATTTATAATTTTATTTAAGTACAATCTTTAGTATTCATAATATGTACCACCACATGGTATTTGCCTGATTTCAACCATATGAGAAAAAGCATAATTTATTAAGTTTTATTATGGCAGATTGTTTGGTTTAGGGACAAAATACATATTAAAAAGTAGATTAAAATTTAGTAATATTAAGTAACTGCTTGTGAGATGATATTTGGAATTCTTAATATTCTACCTTTAAAAGAAAATAATAGAGGTTTCTTAGCATCCATTTGCTGGGATATTTCCATAAATAGCACATTACAGATATTTGGTCTTTACTTCCATATAAATATAGACTAATTAAGTGTAACTATTATTCTAATATTTTTTGTCCTTAACTTTGTTTTCTTTAAGTCATACCTACTAAGTAAGGCGATATGAGTAGTTTGATCAGAGGAACACAATTTAGGGAGCTGGTGAAGAGAAGCTTGAGGTAAATTTACAGATTTATGCCCCATATGAATTTGTGTTTCAGCATCAGTGTATTTTCTCCTTCTTCTAAGTATTCTGTGGTCCATTAAGGGTGGAAATTAAACAATTTACAACTAAGGAAAAAAAAAAAAGAGTCAAAAACAACATGTTGACCAGCTATGCTCAATTGAGGGATTAAGTCATGAACATGCTGTGCTGATCTTTGCTTAACCTCCACCTTGCTCAGTCATATGCACTCACAAGTTATCAAAGTAATCCCCTTTAAAAGGCAAAATAAAATAACATAAAAGGCAAAAATGTTTAATAATAATTTTATATTTTGACTTCAGAAATGGAACTCAGAACAGACATTACCACCTTTGACTTACATGATCTATGAATTTTTAAATTACAAAAAGGAAAAATGATGCTTTAGAGAATTTCATTATATCGTTTTGCACACCTTTTTTACTCTTGTCAATTTTAAACACTATATTGCTTAAAAAAACATTTATTTTCTCAAAAAATAATTTTAAAATACTTTCATTATTTTTTAACCACCCCCCAACACATATAAAGTCAAATAAATTACTGAATTAGTTAAATTAGGATATAAATTATTGAGAGAAAAGAATTGCTTGCTGGAAAAAGTATGTTGGAGCATACTAAAAAAATTTTAATGATTTCTTTACATATCTTCAAGTAGGAGAATATTTTTCAAAAAAAGAAATTAATAGTTCATTATAGAATAATTAACTGTACGCTTTTAAAAATTAAGTAAATGTTTTTCTCATCATGAGCAAAGTATACAACTCGAAGACCTGATTTGCTTGTGTTAGTGGACTTACTAAATATTAGTCTTTGCTAGTCCAGCTTATACCATTTATCTTTCCTATGCCAACACTGATTTTGCTCTGCAGTATTCTACAACTTGCTGTTATGTGATACTAGCCCCAGAGCTAACTTTTCCAGTTTCTGAGTATGCTTAGTGTATACTCTAACTAATAAGTCAATAAAGCCTTTTTGTAATGTACAAACTCCTATCTCCATGAAGCAATTATAAGCAAACTGTAAATGAATACGTGAGTCCAAGAAAGTATGCTGTGATTATATTGACTCTGAAAACATTTGTCTTTTGTAGAATACAGCATTTATTGTGTGGTATAAATTGGTCATATTGTTGCTCATAATTTTTTTAATAATAAATCCAGTGAATAGTAAAACAATAAAAATGTTTATATCCTAGGAAAATACACTTTAATTATTCTGAGGAGCTTCATGTTAGTGGTATCTTTGAAAAAATTAATAAATATGAATTATATTTCTTAGAGAATGAAACTGAGACCTGTTAATAAAATTTTTATCCTTAGTAATTGAATTTTATATTGGTTTCATACATTTTCTGTATCATATTATGATAGATAGCAAAAATGCATTAAAAACTTTTAGATAACATTTAAGTAACAACTTAAACACTATAAACTCTACATTGATTAGGTAAATGTGTTTGAAAGAGAATAAGGTGAAAGCAGTGAAGAATTTACTTTAGCAATCATGTCAACTTGTTCATTTTTAAATAATTTCCACTTAATGTAATATTTCATTACTCAATAAAATTTGACCAAGTCTAAGATTGTACTTCCATGTTTTTGTTGTTGTTGTTTTTTAAAGATTTTATTCATTTATTTGAGAGAGAGAGACAGAACATGAGAGGTGAGAAGGTCAGAGGGAGAAGCAGACTCCACACGGAGCTGGGAGCCTGATGCGGGACTGGATCCCAGGACTCTGGGATCATGACCTGAGCTGAAGGCAGTTGCTCAACCAACTGAGCCACCCAGGCACCCTGTACTTCCATGTTAAAACATAGCTTTGATATTGTTTTCCTGAAAGATTTTATTACTTTCAGAAATAACCCCTTTGCCAACTAGTGATTGATTATATTTATTATTGGTTTAATCGATGTAGATGTCCTGTAAAGTGAAAACCTAAATATAAGCCATTATAGTTGGTTTGGTTGAGGAAGCAAACAGATGAGTTAAAATAGCCATGCCAAATATAAATAGATTTTTTTTCTGATCTCAAAGCTGATGTATTTCATTCTAAATTAAAAAAAAGGCGAAAGAGGGGGCGCCTGGGTGGCTTAGTCCATGAGCGTCTGCCTTGGGCTCTGGTTGGGATCGAGCCTGCTTCGGGCTCCCTGCTTGGCAGGGAGCCTGCTTCTCCTATTCCCGCTCCCCCTGCTTGTGTTCCCTCTCCCTCTGTGTCTCTATCAAATAAATAAATAAAATATTTTTTTTAAAAAGACAAAAGAGAACATTCCTAATGAATGAATGACCATCATTTAAATATTTTCCCAATTATAATTACAATAGAACAATCTTGAACAATTTTATTCATGTCTTTATTCAACAAATATTTTTTAAACAGCTACCATATATCATGCAGGGACACTGTTAGGAGAAGAAGCTGGGACCAAAAGTATAAGTGGGGATTGGCCAGGGAAAAAGCTTCAATGCAGAAGCCAAAGCAAAGAACTTGGCACATTTTATACACTGAAGGGAGATCTTTGCAGCCAGAGGCAGCTTGGAACATAAAAGAAGGATGGAGTTCTGTGCAGTATCAGAGCTTGAAGAACCTCAAGACCCTTGTTGTTTTTCTCCAGTAGTTTCCGTCTTTTTTTTTTTTTTTAAGATTTTTATTTATTCATTTAACAGAGAGAGAACACAAGCAGGCAGAGAGGCAGGCAGAGAGGAGCAGGCTCCCTGCCGAGCAAGGAGCCCCATGCGGGACTCGATCCCAGGACGCTGGGATCATGACCTGAGCTGAAGGCAGCTGCTCAACCAACTGAGCCACCCAGGCATCCCAGTAGTTTCCATCTTTAAACTTCATCTTATAAGCAAGTCATAGATAGATTTTAATCAGGGGACATGTTCTCATTTACATTTCTAAGAGATTTAAAGGCTGATGTATAAAGGATAAATTGCAACGGACAAAAGTGGAAGTAGAGAAACTCATTAGGAAGGAGTGGCGCTGGAGAGAGATTGTAGTGACTTAGACCAGGGGAGTGTCCTTGGAGACGGAAAGAATAGGGACTTGAGAGCTACGTGGCATCCACACAGTAGCCTTTCTGAATGGGATGCAGGGTATCAAGGAGAACTCCCAAATTTTTGTCTTGAACAACCTGATAGTTGGAAATACTTTTTATTAAAGCTGGAAAGACAAGAGGAAGAACAGAGTTGAAATGGAAAAGCATTTTTAACAAGTTTGAGTTGTGTGTGGAACATCAAGTAGGTATCCTTATTGATATCTTTCTTTTTAAGGTTTTATTTATTTATTCGACAGAGACAGTGAGAGAGGGAACACAAGCAGGGGAAGCAGCAAGCAGGGGGAGCAGTAGGCAGAGGGAGACGAGGCTTCCCTCTGAACAGGGAGTCCGATGCAGGGCTCAATCCCAGGACACTGGGATCATGACCTGAGCCGAAGGCAGACGCTTAACGACTGAGCCACCTAGGCACCCCCGCCTTATTGATATTTTACTCTTGCAATGAAGGACTTACACTTATAACAGATAATCCTCAAATTGTGAATAAGTCCATTTAAGAAAATATTTGGGATTTATATTAGTTATATTTATTATTTTAAAAAATTCTAATGAAAAGAGGATAACCTGCAGTTCTCTTGTATGCTCATCATATCCTGAGGCTAAATGAGGCCAGCTAACATCCTGTGATGTGTTTGATGTCTACAATACCAGGCATGATCCAAGAACACTAATTAGTATATTTTTCCTTCCAATAGTATAGATTATTTTTATCTCAAAGTTTTGATTGAGACATCTTGCCAAGAAACAGTTTCAATTTTAAAACTCTGTCATTCATACATATGTGTCAATATTTTGTGCCAGAAATCTTCTTTGCTATTTGTATTTCCTGCCAATAATGAACTGATATCATATTAAAAGATAAAGTAGATACATATTAACCAGACAGGTATATAATTTGAAACCATAATCTTATGTTGCATTTTGTTTCAGAACAAAAAATGTTTTGCCTTTGAGATTTATACTCGTTTAGTTATCTATTGCTATATAACAAATTACCCCAAAACTTAGTAGATTAAAACAATTACTATTTAAAAGTTTCTGTGAGTCAGGAATCTCAGTGCAGCTTAACTCGGAGTCTCTCACAAGGCTGCATCAGCTCAAGGCCTGACTGGTAAAGATCTACTCTCTAGATAATCCACATGGCTGTTGTTAAGATTTAAGTTCTTGAAAAAAAAAAAAAAAAAGATTTAAGTTATCACAAGCTGTTAGACTAAGGCCTCGGTTCCTCCCATACTCCAGACTTCAAGGCCTTTGGTCCCTTGCTATGTGGGCCTCTCCATATAGCATGTCACAACATAACAGGTAGCTTTATCGAAATGAACAAGTAAGGGAGCAAGAGAAAAAGAGAGTAAGTTAGCCGAATGGAAGTCATAGCCTTTTGTTACCTAATCACAGAAGTAATATCCCATCACTTTCACCATATTCTATTCATTAGAAGCAAGTCAGGAGATCCACACCAATGGGGAAGCGATTACACGGTGGTGTGAGTACCAGGAGGTAGGAATCATTGAGAGCCATGTCAGACGTTGCCTTCCACATAGTTTTTTAAGAGTTAAGTTACTTTTATTCGGCCTTATGTAGCTGAAAATTGGTGGTCTGCAAGACATTCAGTTAATCATATTGCTTTATGAACAGTGACAGTTATGGGAAAATGCACAACCACAGTCTGACCTTAGGATACCATCACAATCCTCTGAAAAACTACAAGAGCCTGTCTAAAGAAACCAAAGTCTGACCCGAAATTAAGTACCAAGAATCATACATATTCAGAAACTAATAGATCGTGAACAGGGCAGTTAGTTGGAACTATCTGTGGTGCTCTTAGCTCTGGATAGCTTCCTATTGATGAATTTTAAATTTAAAACTCTAAGTGCAGCGAGCTAATGCAAGAAACAAGGAAGGAGGAGTTAGATTTTTACTTCCTTTAAATAAAAATGAATACAGAGAATCTGAGTCAAGATTTAAGCCAGCCCTACTAGTAAAAATGAAAAGAATAAAATAATGGGCCAGGGGTTAGGGGAAGCACTCAATTATGGTAAATGTAGAAAACCAGTCAATATTATTTGAATGTTTGTGGAAGTGTAGCAATTGTATTGGCACTTCAAATCCATTTGTTACTGATATCGGTGTTATGAATGATGTTAAGCATAGTTTAAAAAATTCAGTAGCTATAGAAATTGAGCAAAAAGTTAAGTTACCAAATATAAGTAAACACTGAGGCTTATTTTTAAATGACAAAGAATTGTAATAATTAACATGAAAGATTACCAAAAATAAGCTGAAATAATAAAAAGCATGATTATTACCGCAATAGAAATGTCAGTGAATGGACAGCTGTTAAAAATACTTTGGTAAAATCATACTAAAAGGAGCTTTAAATAATGAAAGAGAGTAGTACCTGCGCTTTTCTATGTACCTTGGGTTACCTGAAGGTACTTAGAAGATTTTTTTGAAACTATTTCTCTGCTCTCCCTTTCAAATATTATTTTAATCAAGTATATACTGCTCATCAAGCATTGCAGTAGACACTGGGTATCTACCCAGTGGATATCACAGGTAAATAAGATTAAAGGCAGCAGCATCTGCTGAATTTCTTATAACCTAAGAAGGGATATTGACAAGTAAACAGTAAACAGTTGGAGAAATATATGGTCCTGTAGGGGCACTAGGAAAACTTGCGTCAGTCATGGAAGGTTTTATAGTTGTAGAATGCATGCATGTTCCTTTAACTCAGTGGGTTATGTTTCTAGTCTTTTTTTTTTTTTTAAGACTTTATTATTTGACAGACAGAGAGCACATGCAGAAAGAGAGACAGAGGGAGAAGCAGACTCCCCGATCAGCGGGGAGCCTAATGGAAGACTCGATCCAGAACCCTGAGATCATGACCTGAGTTGAAGGCAGACACTTAACCGACCAAGCCACCCAGGTGCCCCATGTTTCTAGACTTGATTACCAGTTAGAAGAACATGCTATAGAAAATGGTCTAAAATTGAAGATTCAACCTCTTCCCCAAAATATGATTTTGAAGTATCAAATATGCTATGGCATATGTACAATATTCATTGACTAAAGAAACAATAACACAGAACCTAAATGGAGCCACATTCTTCATTTAAAGCCCTTGGGGCTATAGGTTGTGTTTCAGAATTTAGAGTTTTTCAAATTTTATAAAGGTAATATGATATACATTTTCTTTTATTATTTAACACCAATTGTTCTAGAGAAACACAATGTAATGAAATATATGAATTATCATCCTTGATCAGGTTTTCCTGCTATATGAATCTGCAGCAAGCTTATAAAAATCTTTTGGCTTTTAGGAGCTTTATGAATTTTGGAATTATATTTTAAAGGAATGCACATGAATATAGCTTCCTTTTCCATAAAAAGGTAGATGGACCTGATAAATTAACAAAAAGGATGCCTGGTGAAAACTTCACATTATTATTATACTTTTGATACCAATCATTGAAATTAAGGGGAAAGATCTCACCTACTCCTCTGGTATATTGACTATCCCTCAGCAGTGGGGAGTATCAATGGAAAAAAGTAAAGAACATTTCTAATGGCTTCTTTAAAAGAGTATATCTAAGAGATTATGGCATATCAAAAGTAATTTGATTTTTAGGGACAGAAGAATGACAAAAGAGTGAAAACTACTTTAAAATAGGAATTTAATAATTTTATGGATATGAGCATCTCCAAGCTAATATTTATGCCAAAGCTCTGGTTAGGGTAGTTGTTGCATATATACTGTTTTATAATACCAGTGGGTGCAGTAACTTAACGGACTAGGCTGAGTTTATTTTCAGGAATTTGTCACAACTTGAGAATTTTTTTTTTTTACATTTCAACATTTTCTCCAAAACTTTATTTCACTGTAGTTAAAGTTTTTTCCTGGAATTTCATAAGTCAGTTAAGTTCCATGTTTAGTGAGATGCATAATCACCTATTAGTTGGGTTAAGTAAAAAGAACACACATTAAAGATTTTTTTGAAAGAGGGATTTGTGGTTTTATCTGGAAAAGATGTCCTTTTTATTACAAGCTGCAGCTAGCTTTTAGGGATGGGCCACTAAAGGAGAAGACAAAGTATAGAAACAATTAAAATTATTTTTTAGAGCATCAGGTTTTCATTGGAGCCCAATTGCAAGCTGTTTTGGCCTTCTCCCTAGAGACTGTCCTCACAATTCTGTGAATGTGATCACTGTTCTAAGCAAAGCATTTTGTCTGTCATGAATAAGAATTTATACTGATGTGTGAAAGAAAAGTGAAGGCAAATGTGTAAGTTTTCACAGTGCTAAAGAAAATTAACTTTGAAATTATAGTCTCTAAAATATTATCAACTTCCTTATAGACTTTCAAAAATATAAGCACCAATTGTTAATTTCCAATCATTACAAAATAAAATTATAAAAGATTATAAAATTATAATTTGAATCTTTAAAAGTGGCTCCATGCATCTATCTTTATAAAGATACATTATGGAATTATAATTTGAATATAACATTATAAATTTATAATTATAAATTATAATTATATATAAAATTATAAACAAAAACTATAAAATTATAATTTGAATCTTTAAAAATTGCTCTATGCATCTATATTTTATAGACTAGAGTGTAAATTATGTGAAAAGAATTTGGGTTTGCTTATTTGGATTTGTTTTTGGTTTTTTTTTTTTTAATCTGCTGTTACAAACAATGTTACAAGTGAGCAGACTCCTTTAAACATATTTATATGTAGTTTCTCAATAGATTGATAGAATAAATTTCTACAAATGAAAAATGTAAGTTTCAAAAAACTATGCCTTTTTAAGTCTAAGGATTGCCAAATTGTTTTTTTTTAAGTTATATTGACAATTAGTAATTTAAAAGAATGCTATTTCCCCAAGCTTTATTATTATTTAGTATTATTAAGGTTTTTAACCTTCCAATATGAAAGATAAAAAAAATTACATCTCATTTCAATATGTGCTACATTAATTATGAATAACGTTAAGCAGATTTTTTTATATTTTTATTTATAATGTATTTTTCTTTTTCTTTTTTATTTTTTTTTAGCTTTTGTACTTTTTTATTTACACATTTTTTTCCCAAATATGTTTATTTTATTTTTTCAGTGTTACAAGATTGATTGTTCATGCACCACACCCAGTGCTCCATGCAATACGTGCCCTTCTCAATACCCACCACCAGGCTTGTCCAACCCCCCACCCCTCCCCTACAATGTATTTTTCTTTTTATTTGAACTGCCTGTTCATGACTTTTTCCCATTTTTGTATTGGATTGTTTATTGATTTTTAAGACCTCTTAGGATGGTAAATAAATCAGCTTCTTATTAAATGTACTGTGAACATTTTTCCCCATTTAAAACTTTGCTTACATTATTTTTTTTCAACAGAGAAGTTGTGTTTTTTTTCTTTTACAGTGTCAGGTATTTTATATTGTGGTATTGTATGATAACTAAGGCAGCTTGCCTTCACTTGAGTTGCTTATTTGAGGTTTTTTATTATTATTATTTATGATTTTCTGCCTAGAAAAAGCATTAGAAGTATTTATAGCCATAGTCTTTGTGTTTTTTTTTCTTTTAAATAAAAGATTATTTTTATTAATTAGTAGTCCAGTTGGTTTTTATACCTTAATACTAATTCAGGTTGGCTTATCTTCTCAAATAAGCTATTTGGTCATGCTCTTGAGCCATAAATCTTCCCTTCCAAAGTAAATATCCTGCATGGATAGAACAAACAGTATGAAAACACAATGAGAGGCTTGAACGCTTAGATGCTGGATTGGCTTCGTTAGGGTGTGGGAGATGAAAGGGAAGTACCTGAGAGAGCCTTGACTGTGTAAGGAAATCTGTCTCTTTCAATTCAGATCATCTTTTTCAGTATTGTAAATACTTAACAAAATTGTACAGTCTTGAAATGGGATGTTAAAAAAAAACAATGGAATAAATCTTTGTATAGCATACATCCCCTTAATTTATTTTTCTGGGGAATTTTTAGCTATGAGAAATAAAATTATAAAACTGTGAATAATATACATACTGAATATAAACACTTTACAGCCACATATAACTTTTAAGCTTTCTGTCAATCTCATAGAATTCCCATGCCTGGAGAGAGTGTAGTAAGAATGGGAAGAGGAAGAAAGAGGTTAAATTTTTCTCTTTTAAATGCCCCCTTGTTCACTTTAATAGTTATATGCATGTGCTCATCTTTACCAAGAGATGTATTAATTAATTTTGTTTTGATAGGCCACACATTTTAAAAATGCTTTTCAAACATTATTATATATGTATTTTTAAATTACCAAAACACTTTACATTAATTTTTTTTAAAAATTGAAATATTACTAAGCAACTTGACATTTTCACAAGATGTTTTCATACATTACATACAATTTTATAACCTAATTCACTTAATATATGATGAATAACTTTATGTCTAAACTTTATGAATGATCTTTTACTAAGTGCTCTAAATGGCTCTAAACCTACGGTATGCTTGTGTCATAATTATTTAACTAATACATTGTTGTTGCTATTGAGTTGATTTAAAATAATGCTGCAGTGAACATCTTTGCAGCTAAATATTTGCACATATCTGCGGTTATCGCAGGAGACACAAATTCCTGGAAGTGAAATTACTGAGTTAAAAAGTATTTAGAATTGCTAGAAAAGGTTTCTATTAATTAGAAAAACAATTAGACTATTTTTAGAAGTGCCATTGAAGAACTGCAGATTTTAAATCTCTTCAGGTACTTGGAAAAGAGAGAAATATGGTGCTGAGTTTTTTATAGTAGACAGATATTTCATCTTGTCCTCTAATAATAAAATGCATTACCATAAATACTTTCTATGGTAAGAATGACCTAAATTGTAAAAACTATATATAAGGCTATATAGTGATAGCAGGAATTTAATTTGGATATACTTCTTATGGTATAAGGACTAAGAAAATTTTTTTAAAATTTCTATATTTTGGGGGCGCCTGGGTTAAAGCCTCTTCCTTCTGCTCAGGTCATGATCTCAGGGTCCTGGGGTTGAGCCCTGCATGGGGCTCTCTGCTCAGCAGGGAGCCTGCTTCTCCCTCTCTTGCTGCCTGCCTCTCTGCCTACCTGTGATCTCTCTCTCTCTCTCTCTCTAATAAATAAATAAAATCTTTAAAAAAATAAAAATTTCTATACTTTGGGGTGCCTGGGTGGCTCAGTCATTAAGCCTCTGCCTTCAGCTCGGGTCATGATCCCAGGGTCCTAAGATCAAGCCCAGCATTGGGCTTCCTGCTCAGCAGGGAGCCTATTCCTCCTTTTGCCCCTCCCTCTGCTTGTATTCCCTCTCTGTCAAATAAATAAAATCTTCAAAAAAATAAAATAAAATTTCTATACTTTCTAAAATATGTCTTTTTTATAGTCTTCAAAGACATTGGCACCTAATAGATCAGAATGATGTGTATCCCATCAAAGAGCTGCCTTACAGTAATTCCAATTGAGAAAGTTTAGACAGGAGTTAATAGCTCGCTTTGAGGATAGTAAGTCATCTACTGTTCTCAGTAAGCATGTCAAAATTGTGGACCAGCACTTTTGACAGGTTAATATGAATGATTTAAGACTTTGGGTGTATGTATATAGCATTAGAAGCACGCCACCTATGAAAACTTTTTTGGCAAAAAGTTAACAATGATGAGTAAGATGAACTCCTTCAACTGTTCCTTTACAGCGGGCAATGCCTTTCCTCCCAGCCATTTCATTGTCAGCCTTAATACAAAAGGTTTCTTGGTCTGACTACATACTACATGGAGTTAAAAAAAAATTCTCTCTTCTTAAAAAGATGGGATTTTAGAAATATGGGGAGGAACAACAAATTTGGATTTTATTTCCATCTGTTACTGTTATTACAAGATACAGGGAAAGACTTTTTAAAAACTCACAAAAAAAACACATTGTATCATGTGCTTAGCCCGCTATTAAATTTGGTGGTGTAAATAAACAGTATGCTATAAGGCTCCTGCCCATAGGAAATTTAGGGCTTGGGTATTTAATTGTTTCCAAATACTGCTGCAGTGAACATACTTCTAGCTAAAAATTTAGAGAGGGCACAAATTCCTGGAAGTGGAATTGATGGGTGCAAAACAATATGACATCTTGTATCTGTATATAATGCTAGTAGTATATTCATATATGTATTTCATCTTGTTTCTTAAAAATCATTTTTTAGAATAGAATGGTAGTGAATAACCTATTAATTGTTCAGTGCAGGTAATACAGAGAAAAGGAAGGCCTCAAGAAAATTGAACTTGGCTCTCTGGAATGAGTGGGATACGAATAAGCAGAGTAGAGAAGAGAGTGTAGAAGAAACAGCATAAATGAAGCAAAGGTACACATGTGAATATATTTTATGAAAGGAGATAGTAGAGAGGTCAACCTGGCAGGAACAGAGGTCCCTTAGGATATCAGATAGGTGACGTAGCCTGAATTACTGAGAGCCTTCACAGGGATACAAAGGCAGTTCGAATTCATGTGATAAGGAGTAAGAAACCCATGTACAGAGTTTTGAAAGCAGCAAAGGTTACTTGAAAGAAATAGCATTTGAGGAACATCAGGCTACTTAGCACTGTGGAAAATTAATTGAAGCAGGCTGGTTTTAGAAGTAAAAGTACCAGCTAAGAAGCAACGATAATAATATAGTATAATAATAACAGACAACTGGTGTGCCGGTGTAGGCTGGTAGAGGGGAGAATGGAAGAAAGGGATTCATATCAGAAACACTGTAGAGAAAAACTATGATTTGGTGACTAAAGAGACGTGAAGGGTAAAGAAGTAGTCGGTATTTTAAGATTTTCTGACTAAGAGATAGGAACGACACAGTGCCATCAATAGAATGTCTTTAGTTTGATGCTAAAAACTAATTTCATTTTCTTTTTATGTAACCCTAACTTATGAACTTATGAGAAAAAATATTAAGTTGAGTTTGAGAACAGTACTGTCAGATGGCAGATATAAAACTCATCAAAATTGGCTTCCAGAAACTGAAAAGCAAAAGAAGAGAAGGCTTCTAAGGATTCTTCTCTGGGAATAATAGAAATACCCATGAGAATGTCTTTGGAATGATAGCAATTTAGATTATATAACCCTATTTCCCACATAATTAAACTCTTTCTGTGGAGTTTAGTGCTAAAAGTCAGAATGTCCAAAGTTATTCTGAATGATAAAGATTATTCTTAAGAGCTGTATCTCAAGCCATTCAAAGATAGGCCAAATGTCAAGGCTATGGTTTGAGGTGTCATTCTTCAAAAGGCAATATGTAACTCCTACTGGGCAAACAGTAGATCAGTTCCTGAGGTGCTATCATTGGTGATGTCAGAATTCTCTGAACCAGGCTGGTGGGGAAATATTTCAAAGTCCAGATGTAAGCAGCTGAGAGCAGCATATATAAAGAATTTTTATAATTATTTTGTTTCAAAATGCACACAATGAGGAGAGGCTATTGGCACAGATTAACAAAAATTATTCATTCATATCATCTAGGTTACTTACTTAAAGAAGTTTTGTTTTTGCTTTAAGATTTTATTTATCTGTTTGAGAAAGAGAGAGAGCGTGCACAAGTGGTGGAGGAGAAGCAGGCTGCCCATAGAGCGGGAGCCCAATGCGGGGCTCGATCCCAGCACCCTGGATCATGACCTGAGCTGAAGGCAGTTGCTTAACCAACTGAGCCTCCCAGGCACCCCATCAAAGAAATATTTCTACCAAATTTAGGTAACAAAACAAATACAAGAAGATGTAAACACCACCATATTGCTCAAACCTAAGGGAAAATAGCAATAAATTATAATTCATGTATCATCCTTTATAGAATATTTGAAAAACTTTTAGGATTTTATCAGGAGGCGGGTTTAAGGCTCTTTTCTTCACACACAGATGAGAATTGCTCTACTAATAAGATAAAGAATAGTTTTCATTGGCCTTACAAATTGCTCTCTGTGGGGCGCCTGGGTGGCTCAGTTGGTTAAGAGTCTGCCTTCAGCTGAGGTCATGATCCCAGGGTCCCATGATGGAGCCCTGTGTCATGTTCCCTGCTCAGCAGGAAGCCTGCTTCTCCCTCTGCCCCTCCCCCTGCTCCGTGCTTTCTCTCTCTTTCTCTGTCAAATAAATAAAATCTTAAAAAAACAAATTGCTCTCTAGTACTTGGTAAATCAGAATCATTTTAAATATATAAAGCCTTATTTATTTTTTTTAGGATTTTATTTATTTATTTGATAGAGAGAGATCACAAGCAGGCAGAGAGGCAGGCAGAGTAGTGGGGGAAGCAGGCTTCCTGCTGAGCAGAGAGCCTGATGCAGGGTTCGATCCCAGGACCCTGGGATCATGACCTGAGCCAAAGGCACAGGCTTTAACCCACTGAGCCACCCAGGGGCCCCATATAAGGCCTTATTTATTATCTTTGCTGCCAAATATCTGGTAGTTTCTACAATATAAAAATCTGTATGTATTGTTAACAGTGCAAAGAAGTGTAAGTCTAAAGGAAATCCTGTGAAGAATCTATCCTGGTGAATAAGTTACTGTAAATTAGAACATAAGTATAACTCACATTTAAGACCATTGTAACTCAGTCTCTGAAGCAGTTTGCTAATGTCTTGTCAGCTCAAAAGAGTTAATGTGTCCCTATGTCACTAACATCTACCAATGAATAATCCTGATACTGAGAATAAAGCCCATTAATCCCTAATACTAATACTTTAACACATATAAGAAAGATGTATGTGATTTAATTTCAAGTCTTCTATGGTGCTTGAAAAGTATTAACTGTGAAGTGAATGGATATTAAAGAATGGAAATTACATTTACAAGTGGCATATAAAAATCAGAAAGAAATGAAAATCAGTCAGAAATGCTCATCTTTCTGTGCATCCATAATTCCTTATCTATAAATATATATGTATATATGTTTGGAGTAGACACTGTTTGTTTTTGAGATAGATGAAAGTATAAACCTCTTTTATATATGTGGTATTGATCTTTATAACATTTTCCCTTTTATATGCTGTTCTGATGGCAATTTTATTTAAATAATGTATGTTCTATGACTATTATGTATCATAAACTTTTCAGAGAAATCTACCTTTTCATGGTTATATTACTTTGCTAAATTTTGATGTTTTAGGAAATTGATTTATTTATATAAAGAATTTAGGGCTCTATATAGAATATATGAGTCTGATAACATACAGTTTTTTTAAGCTGTGAGAAATTAGCAGTGACTACCTAGCAGCCTAATAATATCACGAATGAGACTAAACCTCCAACTTCTATTTACTATATCTTTATTTTGAAACCAAGGATCCCTTCTCCATAGGAAAAAAACTTAAGGACAATATAATTGAGCAATTTTCAAAACACCTAAAAGGAAATGACTTATTGCTCTTAATTTTCAACAGAAGGCACTCTGAAATAGTGAAACTGATATTTTAAATAGGACAATGATACACTGACAGACGTTCCATTTCAGTATAAAAGAAATAAAGAACTTCTATGTACTTTCAGATGTAACTTAAGAAAATGCTTGTATAGGGGCACCTGGGTCACTCAGTGGGTTACAGCCTCTGCCTACGGCTCAAGTCATGATCTCAGGGTCGTGGGATCAGGGTCCTGGGATCGAGCCCTGCATCGGGCTCTCTGCTCAGCAGGAAGCTTGCTTCCCCCTCTCTCTCTGCCTGCCCCTCTGCCTACTTGTGATCTCTCTCTCTGTCAAATAAATAAATAAAATCTTTTAAAAAAAGAGAAAAAAAGAAGTGTTCCTATAGATTGTCCTAGAAGCTGGGGAGCAGGGACAGAACACAAAAGCCAGAATAATAAAGGAAAGAGGAATCTCCCCACAAATCTGCATTCTTTTTCAATATACCACTATCATACCCTGTTTCAATTCTTAGAAATCAAGAGTTTTTAATGAAATAATTAAAATTGTTCACCTTGTTATCAATTCGTTTTTCCCATATTTTGCTATGCGCCTGTTTATTTTTATTTTTGACTCCCATAGAAGATGCATCAGTAGGGGTGTCTGGGTGGCTCAGTCAGTTAAGTGTCTACTTTCAGCTCAGGTCATGATCTCAGGGTCCTGGGATGGAGCCCACTGCAGGCTCCCTGCTCAGTGGGAAGCCTGCTTCTCCCTCTGCCTCTGCCCCTCCCTTGCTCTTGTGCATGCTCTCCCTCTCTCTCTTAAGTAAATAAATAAAAATCTTTTTTTTTTTTAAAGATTTTATTTATTCATTTAACAGAGAGAGAACACAAGCAGGCAGAGAGGCAGGCAGAGGCAGAGAGAGGAGCAGGCTCCCCGCGGAGCAAGGAGCCCGATGCGAGACTCGATCCCAAGACGCTGGGATCATGACCTGAGCCAAAGGCAGCTGCTCAACCAACTGAGCCACCCAGGCGTCCCAATAAATAAAAATCTTTAAAAAAAAGAAAAAAAAAAGATGATGTATCAGTAATCCACATCCATGGCAACTTCATTCATTCATTCATTCATTCATTCATTCATTCCTGTGCATGCTTCATTTTTGTCTCCTTACAAGTTATGAAATCAAAAAGAAGAGGTGACAATGCTACTTTTCAGAATAGGTAATTCTTTGTTATCACATTAACTAAATCCTTCCTGAAGCAGAAAGGATAACCTTAACTAGTTCTCACTTAGGGTGAAGTTTCATCTAAGATCTTTCCCATCAAGCTCTCAAACTCCCTCCATTTAAAATGGGAGGAATCAGGGCGCCTGAGTGGCTCAGTAGGTTAAGCATCTACCTTCAGCTAAGGTCGTGATCTCCAGGTCGTGGGATTGAACCCTGCCTCGTTGGGCTCTCTGCTCTGTGGGAAGCCTGCTTCTCCCTCTCCCTCTGCTACTCCCCCTGCTTGTGCTCTCTCTCTCTGTCAAATAAATAAATAAAATCTTTAAAATATATATAAAATGGGAGGAATCTGTTCAGATAACTACTTTATTATATTATTTAATGTTCTTCTGCAAGGGCCTTGACTAAATAAAACATTTACTGTAAGTCTTCACATGGAGCAGTTTGCTTTTTTATTCTTGAAAGCTACTTTTAGGGAGGTCATCAAAATTTCAATCCATTTTTTAGAATTGAGATTGTAAATGAAATTCCTTTACTCCTCATTCCCTGTGTGTGTACATGTGTGTATAATATCTATTCATAAACAAATAATATCCTGTTGATTTTTGAGAGCCTGTTCTGCTAGTTATCAGTGATAAACATATTTTGTATTTGCCCTCATGGAGCCTCATGGGCTTGTTACTGGTATTGAGTTTTCCTGGAAATCTTACATAGGATTTGAATATCCTCTCGCAGACAAAGTGAAAGAGTCCAATGAAATTGTCACTAATCTTAATTCATCCTATTATCTCAATCATTTTCTGATGTTAAGTTAAGGGCTTAAGCGAAATACTCTATTATCTTCTATAAGTACTTTCCTAATAGTATCATCCACTCTCCTAGTACTGCCATAGACTAATTGGAATCCAACAGTCTATCTAGGCATCTAACTTACTAACAAAGTCTTAATTAAGCCCTGGGTAAAATTATACCAAAGTTATTATTTTAAAATCCAAAACATGAAATAAAATTACCTTAGAGATACTATAACAAAGGAAATACAGTTCTACTCCTTCTCCATGTTCTAATTTTAAAATAGGGTGAAACAAAAGTAAAGAATGCAAAGTTTTAATATTTTGTTATATGTTTAACTTTTATTTTTACTAGTCTTCTAAATTAATACTAATGATATTATGGTTGATTGACAAGCCTGATTTTTTTCAAAGTTATACATAGAACACAGCATATGTTAGTCTACATTTAAAATAGAGTGGCTTAACCCACTGCCTTTCGCTCAGGTCATGATCTCACGGTCCTGGGATCGAGCTCCACATCAAGCTCTCTGCTCAGCAGGGAGCCTGCTTCCCCCTCTCCCTCTGCCTGCCTCTCTGCCTACCTGTGATCTCTCTCTTTGTCAAATAAATAAATAAAATCTTAAAATAAAATAAAAATAAAATAAAATAAAATAAGAGGTGTGGAACATCTGGGTGGCTCAGTCAGTTGAGCATCTGACCTTGATTTAAGTTCAGGTCATGAGATGAAGGCCTGTGTAGGGCTCTGTGCTCAGCACAGAGTCTACTTGAGATTCTCTCTCTCCCTCTGCCTCTGCCCCACCCCTGCTCACACTCGCTCTCTCTTTCTCTTTCTCAAAATAAATAAATGAAATCTTTAAAAATAAAGTAAGATAACTGTCCAGGATCTTGTCTACTTTAGATAGTAGTGACATTGAATAAGGAATGTCCTATATCTAATCTAAGCACAGTTGAGTGTGCATATGCTAAGATTTTTTATGTTCTATTCAATCTTAGAGATAAATCCCAAGTTTACTGCTTAATTTCTGAATGAATGAATGATATTCCTTAAAGGTAATGATATCTTCTAAGTGATAATGCTTTATATAATGACATACCTGAGGAACTAAGTTAATCTATCCATATTATTTGTATCCTTTGTTTTAGTTACTTGAAATATTTTTTTATATAGGAAAATAGTTTAAGGGAAATGATCGAATCAGATTTATCTTGAAATTTGTGGAAGAAATCAACAAGCTAATTTGTAAGTGCTTAGCAATGATGCTTTAAAACTAAATATTGTTGGGGCGCCTGGGTGGCTCAGTTGGTTGAGCAACTGCCTTCCGCTCAGGTCATGATCCTTGAGTTCCGGGATCTCAAGGAATCCCGGAACTCAAGGGAGTTCCACATCCCACTCCCAGCATCGGGCTCCCAGCTCCACGGGGAGTCTGCTTCTTCCTCTAACCTTCTCTCCTCTCATGCTCTCTCTCACTTTCTCTGTGTCTCAAATAAATAAATAAAATCTTAAAAAAAAAAAAAAACAAACTAAATATTGTTGACTGCATGTACGCAATTCTTTGTCTTCATTTTCTTATTTTTTTTTAAGTGATGCAGATCCAGCCAAAAATACCACTTGACAACAAACAGGGACAATTTTATATGTAGACAGATAATAGTCACATCCTGGTTTTCATTTAAGAAATAATGTAATCCTCAAAATATATCTGTTTTTATAAATACCTGTCTATAATTTTATATTTAAAATTTCAGTATCAGAAATTCACAGATTTGGGTTTGTTTCATAATAAAATGCAAATATTCTTATAGCCTTTTTTTTTTCAATCACATAACATTGTTCTCAAAATTTTTTTAAGGCTAGTATTAAGGGTCAAAGGGGGGAGAATGTGAGAGGACTGGATTCCTTTTTTAAAAAAGATTGATTGATTTTAGAGAGAGAGAGCAAGTGGGTCGGGGGGAGGCAGAGGCAGAGAAAGAATCCTGAAGTGGACTCCCTGCTGCGTGCCTGGAGCTCCATCCCAGGACCCGGAGATCATGACCAGAACCCAAATCAAGAGTCAGCTGCTTAACCGGCTGAGCCCTCCAGGCACCCGATAGAGGCTGGATCCTTAATGAGAAGCGAAAAAAGTGCCACTGGGTCAATATCTGCATTGGATTTAATTTTGGGTTTTGGTTGTGGTTTTCTTTTCTTTTTTTTTTTTTTTTCTTTTGTAGTTTTTTCTCTAGCATTCTCTATTACTGGTGGAATTCTGTTTTAATAGTTATCATTATCAAATTATTTTAGGCATAGCTCTTTGAGAAATAAAGGCAGACTTCCCACTCTTACAGTTGTAACCCATGCCTGACCCAAACAAAATAAAGGTTACTTGGACTGCTTTATTAGAGGTTTAGGGAAGACATGACCCAAAGTCATTTTGAGAACCATAATAATTTGGTAAAGTTTATTTCCTGAGTATCATCTTGTGTTTGGAATAGTGGAGGTTGTGAAAACTATGTATACTGAATTTACATTACTGATTTGAAAGTTATTTTTAGGTCAAAACTAGAGGAGATTGCACAGTTTTGCTGAATTTAGGCATTTTTACTGAACGTATTTAAACAAAACCTAGGCATATACTCTGCTTCAGCCTATGTAGGCTGTAAGTTTATCAACATTTCAGTACTGTTGAGAATTCTTAAATCTCAGACAATAATAAAATATTGGAGAGACCTGAACACACAGTGAATCAAGTAGGTAGTAAGAGAGGCTTCTTAAACGAATATTCTGGTTTCTACTTAATCTAAAAGATCTTATTAATAGGATTTTTAATAGGATTAATAGGAGAGAAATGCTTGATTCTAATTGTCACAGCATATCCATGTAAACTTATCAGTGACATGTTAACCAAGCTAAGATTTTTGTTTTTAAAGATTTAGTTAGTTAGTTAGTTAGTTAGTTAGTTAGTTAGTTATTTGAGAGGGTGACTTGGGGGTAGGGCAGAGGGAGCAGGAGAGAAGCTGACTCCCCACTGAGCACAGAGCCCTAGGTGGTGCTCAATTCCATAACCCTGAGATCAGGACCTGAGCCCAAATCAGGAGTCAACCGCTCAACTGACCCAGGAGTCACCCAGGAGTCACCCAGGAGCCCCCAGACTAAGATTTTTAACACAATCTTTTGTCAAGATTTTTTAAAAGTTTCCCTAGCCATTTGCATCGGTGATATTTTCTAAGAAAAAGACAAGTATCTTTTAAATCTGTTTTATAATTAAAATCTCAGAGCTGGGGCGGGGGCTCAGTCAGTTAAGTATCTCTCTTTGGCTCAGGTCATGATCCCAGGGTCCTGGGATTGACTCCCTTGTCGGGCTCCTTGCTCAGCAGGGCATCTGTGTCTCCCTCTCCCTCTGTGTGCCCTCTCAAATAAATAAATCTTTAAAATATATAAATAAATTCTTAAAAGTGGTGCTCATCTAGAATTCCTATTTATTATCTACTTATAATGATGTCCTCTTCAAAATATTTTATATGAACTTAAATAGTAAATAATTGTCCTAATCTTCTTTCCTTCAGTAAATTGGTCTGGTTATAATTACTTGGCTTACTACATACCTTCCAGTATCAATTTTTCCCTCATTTTCTCTAGTATAATTATATCTGAAATCTTATTTTAGCTGTTAATGTTATAATGCCCTGCTCCGACAAACAAATTATGCCCATTTCCAAATTAACCACAATTTATTATTAACACTGAGTTTGCTAACAAGAATACAAAAATGTTTTAAGCTTTAAATTTTATTAAAAAAAAAACAAATCTATTTCTAGGTCCACATCTATTTAATAGTGAACCTGTTTTTTAAAAAAATGATGTCTTTTTTTGGTAAGGCAAAATGCATAATACCATAGTATTTATAAATACCATAGTATTTTTTAAGTTGGTGATATTTTAGGATTATTTGCTTTTAATAAAGAATGACTCATGGGTTTTTTAGTGAAGTTTTTCAGTAAATGTATCTTGAATGTTGAAATACAGGCAGACCAACCCTCAAAATTAAATTTAAAAATAGAGTAAGTGATGGGGCGCCTGGATGGCTCAGTGGGTTAAAGCCTCTGCCTTCAGCTCAGGTCATGATCTCAGGGTCCTGGGATCGAGCCCCGCATCGGGCTCTCTGCTCAGCAGGGAGCCTGCTTCCCCATCTCTCTCTCTCTGCCTGCCTCTCTGCCTACTTGTGATCTCTCTCTCTGTCAAATAAATAAACTCTTTAAAAAAAAGAAAAAATAGAGTAAGTGCTATGTGCTATGGACCATACTAGGCATCATAGAACTTAAGCAAACAGTGGTCTACAAACTCATCATATTTGCCAAATATCATCACAGCCCAGAAACTGTTTCCATGCCACAGATCATCAGGTAGACCTATTTGGATATCAGTTAAAGCCCAAATTAAGCCCTTTAGGTACTTAATTGAAATAGTCAACAGTGCTTTTGGATGGCACCCTACAGCCAGTCCAGTTACCAAACTTGCAGACCCACCGAGTCAGTCCCTGATGTACCCTCTAAGAGCTTATGCTCTGGCAGCCAGGCTGATCCCAGTTACCACGTACTAGGTCTTTGCAAGTCTAATTGCCTCTCAGGAATTAACCTCTATAACTGGTAGGTAAAGAGGAAGAACTCTAATATATCTTGATTTTAACAGTCATTTGACAGACTTTCTCAAGATATCTTTGTGGACAAGATCAAAAAATGACTACACAGTTCAGAGAATTCATGGTAATTGAATAGGAATCCATATTATGAGCCTATAAGAATGACTCTAAAAGTTTCAGTACTTTTTTGTTCAACATGTTTTAATACCTAAGTTAAAAACATAAAAAGTAAGTTTATCATAAGTACAAAAAGTAATAAACTCAAGATAACAAAAGATATTAAACTGCCAGAAAAATTAGCTAAATTTACCAAGATTGGGGTGCTTGGGTGGCTCAGTCCATTAAGCATCTGCCTTCGGCTCAGGTCATGTCCCATGGTTCTGGGATCAAGCCCCACATTGGGCTCTCTGCTCAGCAGGGAGCTTACTTCTTCCTTTCCCTCTACCTGCTGCTCCCCCTGCTCATGCGTGCTTTCTCTGCCAAAGAAATAAATAAATATATAAATAAATAAAAATTTACCAAGATGAAATATGACATGGATAAACGTAGAATCTTGTGCTTAAGATCAATATTGTGTAGGGGCACCTGGATGGCTCAGTGGGTTAAAGCCTCTGCCTTCAGCTCAGGTCATGATCTCAGAGTCCTGGGTTCGAGCCCCGCATTGGGCTCTCTGCTCAGCAGGGAGCCTGCTTCCCCCTCTCTCTCTGTCGGACTTTCTGCCTACTCATGATCTCTCTCCGTCAAATAAATAAATAAAATCTTTTAAAAAAAAAAAAATCAGTATTGTGTAATAAAAATGACCATGAATTTTTCACAACTGCTCCTGTCAAAAGGTGGAATTTATTCCCCCACCCTGTGAATCTGGGCTGGCCTGTGACTCCTTTTAACCAATAAAGTAAACCAAGTGATATACAACTTCTAAACAAGGCCTCAAGAGGCTGTAGCAATTTCAGCATTACCCTCTTACTGATGTGGTCACTAGATAAATAAGTCCGGGCTTATCTGGTTGAGAATGAGATACCACAGAAAGAGAGAGTCCTAGCAGAAGTCAGCACCCCCCGTCAGGCACATGACCACCACACCCCAACTGACTGCAGCTGAATGAGTGATGCCAGGAACACTTCCATTTGCATTGCTACAGTTCTAGTTCAAGCCTTCAAGTCTTCCTAGGATATTTTTTTTTATTATGACAAATCTTCATAACATAAAATTTTACCATTTTAACCATTTTTAAGTGTACAGTTATATGGCCTTAAATACATTCTCATGTTGTGCTCACTAGGATTATTTTAATCAGGAGCTATCTGGGCTTCCTACCTCTAGGCTAACCTGCCTCCCTCCCATCCCTATATTCTTGCCTATGTAATCTTTTTAAAGTGCAAATGATGTTACTAGATGAGTTAAAACCTATTCATTGCTTCCCACTGTCTGCCTTAGTGGTTTCATCACAAAGTTTTCACAGGTCCACACAGAAATGAGAAAAATACATAACATATAATACATACATAAAATGGACAAAGTTTTTCTAAATTTTTTCAACTTCATGAATGACAACATTAATCAAGATAAATACTGAAACATGCATGGGAAGCAAAATTAATTTTGTTTTAGATATGCTAAGTGTCATATGCCAGTGCAATAAGTAAGAGGAGATGTCTTGAAGGCAATTGGATATGTGAGTGTGAAACTCAGAGGGAAGTTTTGGGATGGGGTCCATATATTTGGAAGTAATAAGCATATAGGTGGAATCAAGGAAACTAACATTTTTTGAGGAAAGTATAGAAAGCATAAAGAAAAAGGTGATAAAATAAATCCATGTTAAAATGACCAGCAGAGGAAGGACAGCCATAATCCTAAAAGAAAAAAAACTACATTTAGTCTTTTTCTCACCCTGTTGCCAAGGATGAAAGCAGGCAAGATCTTTGATACTAATAGCAACCCTACATTTCAAGTGGTTTTTCTATTTCCTCTGCTGGATAGAGGCTGTTATCATCTTTCTTGGATTTCCCTATTTCTTTCTCCTTGAACAAAAAAATTTTAAAGTCAGATATGTTTGATGGGATATCCTCATTGCCTAAAATAGAAGGAATAATTTTTCCAGAGTGAAAATTGTCAAGAAGAATTTCCACTCTCACATTAACAGATACAAAAATTATTCTCAAAAATGGAATCTACAGTGAGATTTTTTACTTTGGTACAATTCTGTTGGCAATGAGGGATTTGTTCTATTTTCACTTCTTTCTGTTGAAAAAATATATATGTAAAGTCAGTAAGAGTGATTCAATCCCACCAAAATTTAGAAGTAAGCTTTAAAAGTTGTAGTGCTTTTAGAAGCAGTATAGCACATCAGAGAGATCAAGGAGGTGGCAATTTGACTTAGTATCGAGTCCTAGCTCCAAAACTCACCAACAATGGGACTCTGATCAAATCACTGTCTATATGTTTTGGTTTTGTCAGCCAATGAATGATGTCTACTCCATGGAGTTGCCACGATAATTAAGTGTGTGCATAATTTCCTTCTCATAATTCCTGGCACACACTCGGTATTAAGAATTACTTACTGTTTGGGGCTCCTGGGCGGCTCAATTAAGCATCCCACTCTTGATTTCAGTAGGTTATCATCTCAGGGTAGGGAGATCAAGTCCCACATCAGGTTCTACACTGGGTCTGGAATCTGCTTAAGATTCTCTCTACCCCCCTCCCTCCGCCCCTCCTTCACCCTACTCATGCAATCTCTTTCTTAAAAAATTAAAGTAATTAATTAATTTAAGAAGGGTACGTACTGCATGGAGCACTGGGTGTGGTGCATGAACAATCAATCTTGTAACACTGAAAAATTAAAATAAACATATTAGAGAAGAAAAAAAAGAAATAATTTTTAAAAAAGAATTTATAAAAAAAGAATTCCCATTTAAAATATATCACATTATTTATTAAGAGTGAAAAATAAAAAGACACCAATTAGGAAAACTGGTAAATAATATGTTCATCTACCTGTTGGAGAAGTATGTATTCCATTGTACTACATGTATATTATCTAAATACATAGAAAATATAAAAATAATGTTAATTGAAAAAATAAGTTTTCTAAAATATAGCTTTAAGTATATTTCTCAAGTTTATATAGAAATTGTACTATAGCAAAAAGTAGTTTGTAACTATTATTTCCTATTTCTGTGCACTGTCATTACTTAATGTGTTACTAAAATACCAGGTGAAATAAAATAACCGACAAATAGCTTCCCAATTTGACTTCAGTAAGAACTTGAGAAAATTTTTAATGAAGCTAAATAATCCATTAACCTATAATCTGAAATCTGTGGCTCTCCCAGTGGCCCAAAGCCCTCTTGGAAGTAGCTTTTAACTCCAAACAAGGAAACCAGGCCCAGAGGTGTTAACTGTTTTACTGTAGGTCTTGTATAAGCGTTTAGTTGTGCTTCAGTTTCTTCATATTTAAAATGGAAAGATCCTAATCCTAGCTCTAACCCTTTTCCTATTTTGTGAAGCCCTTAGGAAACTATCGTTGAGCAACATGTAAAGCAGTTGGAACCAATTTAGTAAGCTACATAATTTTTTAAAGGCTATTGTCGATTTGGACAGTAAAGAATAGCCTGTGGGCCAATCCTGCAAGGCGCTTCAACAGACGAACACAGCTACCTTCCTGTTGGCACCGTCCACGTTTGGCAGGTGTATTCCATTCCTTACAGGAAGGAATAGGTGCTTCATTGTGTTTCAGAAGTCAGTAAGCTTATACAGAACTAAGTAATTGACATTTTTTTCATTTCTGAGATCAAATTTTCATACATCATTCAACCTGGATAAACTGAGAATGTGGTTGATCTCGTAATTGTTGAAACATAGTAAAGACAGCGCAAGATGTGATATTTAAGTATTTCCGTCTAACCTCTTACCTTAGCAAGATAGAAAAGTTCTATATAGAAATATGTCCTAATGTATGAAAAGGAAACTAAAGTAGATGAGCCTATTAGTGAAGGAGAAGTCAAAAGAGGCACACCGATTCATCTCAGTAATTTGGAGTTCCATTGATTCTGAATTCATAGTAATAATAGTAACTCTGCAGAGTGCAGCCTACTTTGACATTATGAAGAAGTTTTTATTTTGATAGTAGTATAAATGATATCATGGTGGTAGGATAAAACTAACCAACTAAAAGTAATATTTTCTGGCTTTTTTACAATGTATGCTAAAAAATGCTCTTAAATGGCCTATCAATATTTCCACTAGGAGTCCTTTTTTAACACTTAATTGAGGTGATGATCATATTTTAAAAATACATTTAAATTTTCAGACTGATATTTTTCTTGCGCCTCCTCCAAAATTTAGGTCAGTGAAACTTTGTCGTCAAGAATTTATGTAATCCTATAAATCATCATTTTCAGAGTATATAAGAGAGCACCAGCTCTTGTCACCAGGGAAAATCCAACTAATACAGATTGACCTGTGAACATGGTGAATTGTCTAGTGAATCTTCTCATTCAGTAATGTGAAGCTGTTCTAATGACTAACATTTCTCAAAGCAAATATTTTTGATTCACTGAATTATTTTGTTTCATCCTCTTCTGGTAACAGAACTCAGTATATGCAGAATCATCCAATAAATTTGAGCTAGCTTTCGGTGTTGCATGCAGCTGATTAGCCATGTAAACCAGTGTGTATGACGCTAAGAATACCCTCATTCCTTTAGTGTCTAGGTCTGTGCTGTGTTTATTTGCAAAGGACCCTCATGCATGGACCCATATAAATGAGGCAAGCTGGAGCAGACTAGACTATGTCGCTCACCAGTCTTTGAGGAGGAAGATTGTGTATATGCAAACTGGAAGATTTCTCTGTGTGTAACATCAAACGGGATTTTTTGTTGAGGTTTTATGTTTTCAGTTAAAAAAAAAAAAAAGGAAAAAAATTAACGGTCTCATTCCATCATCACTTGTCAAGCAAAATCTCACAGATCCACATGAATGTCATCTCCCACCCGTAGAGCCTAAGAACACTACAAAATGGACTTCTGAACTTTTGACTTTATTTTCAGTATAATTCGTGAGTTTTTAATCAACTAAAAAAAAACACTTATCCTTGACTAAAGATATTCTATAGATATTCTAAGATATTCTATTCTTCTATAGAATCCTTGCCAGCCTGCTGATGTTACTCAGAATAGAAACTTCTTTAAAAAAAAAAAAAAGAAGAAACTTCTTTTTAAATGTAGTACATTAAGTGTGGTTTTATTAGCATCAAATCATTTGTGTATGTTTAAATTATTTTCATGCCACTAAAAAGTTTTTTCCAGCTAACTCATTCCTAATTATTTTCATCAGCTGACTTTAGGAGGAAGGAAGGAAATGTAATGTGTCAGAATTGTGTAACATACCAGCATGTCACTTAGGCAGCTACGTAACAGGTGTAAGAGCAATGGTATTTCTGTATTGAAATAGGTACTTCTTAGGTAAAAATCAGTTTGAAACTGCTCTGCATTTCAAGTGCCATCTTCTCATTGCATAGTAAATGATTCATTCACAGCCTTAATGCAAGCAGGTAAATGTATTGAAATAAGAATGTGATATTTTTCATGTAGCATCTAAAGCTAACATAATCTGAAGATCTGGGTTAAAGTTTGTGTTGTTACTGTTTTTTTAACCTCAGATACTTGGCACTCTGCACCAGTGTATCTTGCTGACAGTAATGCTTTGTCTCTTAACAGGACTACCAGCACTGCTTGGTCACAGGCAAATACTGTTCTTTTTCAGCCAAAACATTCCTGACAATAACTGCACTTTTTGTATTCTTTTTTTTCTCCCTTCCCGCCCTCCTGCCCCCGACTTAGGTTGGAAAGGCTCGTGGACGTCCTGAGGAAGAAGGTTGGAACAGGGACCATGAGGACAGTGATCTGACTGAAAAAAACGACAGTCTGGGGAAGCAATCACATCTGGTGACCAGGCTGCTTCATTCAACACTGTGTAAACACTAAAGCCTTAACTTAGCAAACAGTTGTTAGAAGTGGGACACTCCAACCACATTCCAAGCTGAGATAAAATCAAATCACAAATGTTTAACCACTTTGCTGCTGACTTGAGTTATTTATCCAAATGTATTAACTACAAACTTTTACCAGTGAGTAGCTATAAAGTTGCAGCTTATTTTGTAACTATTTTATATCTCACTGTATTGAATATAAATCTTTTTACCAAAAGACCATTATAGGTCATATCTTCTCATACGGCCCTTTCTGAATCAAAATGCAGCAGAGTAAATATTGTCTAAACCTTAATCCACTGTGTTAGGTCAAAACTTCAAATATATGCATTTTTCAATGTAGAATTTATTTCTTAACTGATGAGAGAAGCTCAGACATGAGAGTGTATAGTCTTCCTCCAATGCATTCACATAATCTTTGTTAGTATTAAAGAATAGTAAGTCTAAATACCAAGAATTAAATGTATACTTTGCTCTAATAAGAGTTTGATATTTTAAACTTACATTAATCAAGGCATGATTTTTGTTTCACTACAAATTATGCACACTGTTTTTAATAAAAAAGGGGATATTCTTCATGGGTACTTTTAGATTAATATTGTCAATATTTTTTAATGTTGTGACTGAATAATTGTCTGAACTCTATTCAAGCTATAGAAATGGCCAGGTCTGTCTCATGAGCTAGGACACCTTTGGCTTGAAAATTAGCATGTGCCAGCATGACTCTAAAAGGCAAGAGGCCATCAAACATGTTAAGTATTATTTTTTATTATCTTTATCTAGATTGTCACTTGAATTTTTGTTGTGGAGGATGGGAACCCAATATATAATAAAATTATAATGTAAAAATATAAGGATGTAGAAAAAAACTGGCAATTTGGTTACCTACTTTTTTCTTTTATTTAAAAGATAATTGAAACAGTTATGGCATAGCAGTCATTTCTAATCATATGAAATTATGAATAAAACTAAGATTTATGTATTTGGCTATAGGAAAAATTTCTTCTTTTTTTTTAGATTGAATAGGTGAGAGGCCAGTAGAAGATGACTATGACTGGAACAGGACGAAATAGGCAAGTAGAGATTGAATTAGTGAAAATTTTATAGGAAAGTGTAAATTTTTCTAAGTCCATACAGTATTTTAATTGATCTTTAAGATGGAGCTAAGTTATCTACCATTGCTTGTTTTGGGGACAAGAACAGGACAATTTATTGCACTATTCTTTTATATACTAATGGAGATTATTCGTGTGATTTCTTTCTTTCTTTTTTTTTTTTTTACTCTGCCAGATAATGTAAGGTGCTTTATCACAGAGTGGCAAAAGAATCATGATGTCAACAAACTCAATTTCTTCTTCATTAAATTTATTAAATTAACTGGCAGTTAAAACCATCCCATTGAGTTCAAATTTAGAATTTACTCTTGTTGCCTGCTTTCAATTTTTCTTTAAACTATTAGAATTAGAAAAATAGGGAACAGCAGGGGTTAGAAATAAGCTAACTGGATTTCTTCTGCAGCCCTAAAGAGAATTATAGCCTTTTATAGGCCAGTGACTATATAAATAGAGAAATCTGAAATAATTTGGTCATGCCTGGAGTCTTCTCTCGGGGCTCTAATTGAAACACGTGGCAGCTCCCTCTGTGGAGGAACAGTGCCTTTCAAGTCATGCAGGTGAGTAAAGAGGAGCAGTTCTTGTCACAAAATAGTCCATTCCTGAATCCTCTTCAAAGAAATCACAAGTAAACTTGAATTTTCAGTGTAGTCCTGAAGAAGAGACAAATCTCTTGCGTTATTTTGCTTGGGGTTTTATAAAACTACTCTAAGCATGAAGACATTTTACAGTTTCCACACATCTCTTTCTGTCCCTAACTGATCAGATTAGGGCAGCCAATTCCTGTAGTTAATATCCAGAACTTTTAAAGAATTGGATATTATGAAGCTAAATTTATAAAACAATTCTAACATTTACTATTGTGAATGTAGGTAATCTCCACCAAAACATCACCCCTTGAAAATGACTTGTGTGTAAAATTACAGATGCTAAATATTACAGCCAGATATTATCAATTGACTTCTGGCAATTAAAAATGTCAACCAATAATGTCTCAAACAGTCTTTACGGGATTTTTTTTGTCTATGAAGGAATGGCCCAGCTCACTGAAGATCAGTTCCCCACATATTCAGTAATAATGCAATTTCAGAAGTATTCTGTACTGCCAGAGATGTTGCTTTGAGTTTGCCTTAAATATTATCAAGTCTAATTCCTATTGTAACATGGGAATTCACTTACCATTGTAAAAATAAGAAGTTCAGAAGAAAAGCAGAGAAGACAATACAAACATGTGTAGCACTTGATGATTTATTATAAAATCCTTTCACATCTGTGTTTTTTATTTGATCCTATCAACAACCATATAATAGTAATAATAGTAGATTGTATATACATATATATCAACCACATGATAACGATGATGATGATTGTAGTTGTATTGTTATTACTGCTATATTTTGCAAATGAGAAAATAGACTCAGAGGAGCTAGGGTTTGCCAAGGACTGGCTAAAGCTTATAACTGAGGTCTTATGACTAAACTCTACTCAGCCATACTTCTCTGAACCTTTCTACAAGAAAAAAAAAAAAGTTGAAAATTTTAACTCTTGCAATTTTTGTTATTGTGCCATTTATTTTCTACGCATATATATAAATTCACTAACAATCGAGATGGTAGGCATTTCTTGCAGTGAAGTACAATCATGGGAACTACATGGGTAAATAGCATCACATTATTACCTCCTCTCCGTAGTGTTATAGTAGCAGCACACTTTGCCTTATGCTTCACTCGTTAGGAGTGACAATTCACTGTTAGTAAAAAATAACCTTAAGTTGCTTTGAACTATTTTTAATTTGGCCTGATGCTGAAATCTGACAGTGTAGTTTTATCAAATGGTGGTCTGAACTTCAAGGCTTACCTTACCTCCTAGAGCAACTATTAGAGATAGAACTGGTTATAGGCAAGTTATAAGCAAGGTTACTGGTTATAAGCAAGGTATGAGCATGTACACAAAGTTATTAGTCAATTGTTATTATATGAGAAATTTTAATTTTACCTTTATGACTAAGCCATTATGTTAAAATTATTTAAAATATCTGAAATATTTTATCTAATAAAATATTTTCCTTATTCAATGAGAAAGGTGATCTTTGTATATATGTAGTATCTTTGAAGATCGTAGGTATTTTTTAAGTTTCTATTTTCAAATACTCATGATTAATGAGTCATTATAGTGATAAAATAACCGTGGCTTACACATTTTATCTTCTCACATATGGTTTGCATGGAACCCAGATTTTTCCCAAGACATTATTTTGTTGTTGATAACTGTTATTTACAACTAACCTATCTATTGACCTATTCAGATCTAGATACATGTATATATCTATGTACTTAGGTGTATATACACTGACACACAAATACATTTTCCCTTTTAAAAATTTGATTTATAAGTCCACTGTTAGGCTCCAGTGACTTCAGTATTTTGTTCATGTTTTATTAGAAATGCACGTGGTTTCTGAGGCTTTTAAACAAATACATGGAATGGTTGAAAGATTTATATTGCTCATGATTAGCTAAATATGTCATCTCTAGAAAAGATGTGGTTTATTTTGGCACTGTTTTAAAAACTCAAATATTTTAAACATTTGTTAAGTTGGAGCTTGCACATTTGAACTAGTAGCATACGTTCCAGAATAGCTTCTCGAGTTACCAAACTTTTTGTAATCCTTTGACTAGAATAACCTTTTTTGAAGGTTTTTTGTTCTTTTTTATTTTGTACTTTAAGTTAAATTTATAGAGGTTTGGGTTATTATTTTTAATGTAGGATTTTATAAACAGAAGACAATGATGAATATTTACTTTTGAGAATCATTAAAATATTGTGTACCATTGATAATTCTTTGCAGAAATCTCAATATACTTATTTTTAATTTTTTAGTTATCTAAGTATAGTTTTAGAGTACAGTAGTACTTTTGAAGCCACCAGTTTCTTGACACTCTGATTATTAACAAAGATGCATTCTAATGCACACTCAAATATCTAAAATATATATTTACTTTTTATTCATATGAAATCCCCTACTGCAAATCCTACACATTTCAATGCAATTCTTATACATTGATCTTAATCAAACTTAGAGTTATATAATCCTGAAGATCTTATACTGGATATGCCTATAAAATATACTGTAGTAAGAAAACCAATTAAGTTCACCATCAAACTGTCTCTGACTTCCTTAACAAGTTTAATAAAGATAGAAATTGATATGAACAAATTTCTTAAAGGTACCATAGGAACCTTTAAAAACTATTTAGATATAAAAAGATTATAGCAATAAAATATCAAAGATAAACATTACTTTTGGTAATATGGTTAGGAAGAACCTGGGGGGGGGGGCACCTAGGTGGTTCAGTGGGTTAAGCATCTACCTTTGGCTGAGGTCATGATCTCAGGGTCCTAGGATCAAGCCCCGCATCCGGCTCCATGCTCAGAGGGAAGTCTGCTTCTCCCTCTGCCTCTGACCCTCCCCCCTTCTCATGCCTGTGCTCTCTCTCTCTCAAATAAATAAATAAAATCTTAAGAAAGAAATGAAAGAAGGAAGGAAAGGGAGGGAGGGAGGAGGGGAGGGAGGAAGGAGAAAAAGGAAAAGGGAAGAGAAGAAAGAACCTAGGAAGGGAGATTAGTTCTCTTAATGAAAAAATAATAGATGGATTCAAATCTACTGCAAAGCACCTCTACTAATTTTGTAATTTGTATGTGGAATTTTGCTGTAACCAGTAGCTGAAATCTAACAACACTGCTTCTATTCTGTTTAATTATTCAGTCAGCGTAAGGTAATGTAAATACCTTACATACACTACATGATACCTATAGAGAACTTAGTGAACTTCGAATTTAAAGTTTAAAGTACATGGCTAAAAGAGGACCGGAGTGGGGTGGGCAGTGAGAATCTTTGAGGCAAAGATTCTATAAACTGTTCATGTCTACACTGTCACATCACAGTTTACAAAAATTGTCTCACCATGAGTGGTCTTTGTGATATTGTTATTATACATTTTACTTTGACATATGTACACAATAATAGCATCGCTATTATTTTTGCTTTAAAGAACAATTTTTAGGTAAGAACATTATTTTATATTTACCCACGTATTTACCATTTTCAGGGCTCTTCTTTATGTAGATCCGTTTCCACCCACTATCATATTCCTTCTTCCTGAAGCATTTGTCATGTATACTAATGCAGGACTGTGAGTGATGAGTTCTTTCTGCTTTTGTATGTCTGAAAAATGTTTGGATTCTTTTTTTTTTTTTTTTAAGTTTTTATTTTTGACAGAGAGAGAGAGAGAGAGCGCAGGAACACAAGCAGGGGGAGTGGGAAAGGGAGAAGCAGCCTTCCTGCCAAGCAGGGACACTGATGCGGGGCTCGATCGCAGGACCCTGGGATCATGACCTGAACTGAAGGCAGACACTTAACGACTGAGCCACCCAGGTGCTCCTGGATTCTTTTCTTTGCCTGCATTTTGTGAAAAAAGTTTTTTTGCTGAATATAGAATTTTAGGATTTTTTTTTTCCAGTATTTTCAAGATGTTGCTTTTTTGTCACTGGCTTGCTTTGTTCTTGCTGTCATTTTTATTTTTGTTCCCTACATAATAGTGTCCTCTGGCTGCTTTAAAAATATTTCCCTTTGTCATTTATTTCAACCAATTCGATTAGGACATACTATGGTTTAGATTTCTGCATGCTTCTATGCTCATGGTTTGTTGGATTTCTTGGACTGTGGGTTTGTAGTCTAATTTTTTAAAAATTTCAACCATTTTTTTAAAGATTTTATTTATTTATTTATCAGAGAGAGAATGAGAGAGCACAATCAGGAGGAGCAGCAGGCAGAGGAAGAAGCAGGCTCCCTGCTGAGCCGAGAGCCTGATGTAGGACTCGATCCCAGGACCCTGGGTTCATGTCCCAAGCTGAAGACAGACACTTAACCAACTGAGCCATCCAGGCATCTGTCAACCATTATTTTTACTAGTTCTCTGTCCCTCAAGTCTTTTTCCTCTCCCTCTGGAACTACTATTCAATATATATTAGACCACTTTAAGTTGTCCTACAGCTATTCCATGCTTCATTTATTTTTTTTTTCAGGCTGTTTTTCCTCTGTGTGTTTTATTTTGGATAGTTTCTATAGCTTTATTTTCAAATATACTCATCTTTTCTTTTGCAGTGTCTAATATGTTCTTAATTCCATCCAAAGCCTTATTCCTTGCAGGTATATTTTTATCTCTAAAAGTTAAAGTTGGGGCGCCTGGGTGGCCCTGTTGGTTAAGCAACTGCCTTCGGCTCGGGTCGTGATCCCGGAGTCCTGGGATCGAGTCCCACATCGGGCTCCCAGCGCCATGGGGAGTCTGCCTCTCCCTCTGACCTTCTCCCCTCTCGTGCTCTCTCTCACTGTCTCTATCTCAAATAAATAAATAAAATCTAAAAAAAAAAAAATTTAAAAGTTAAAGTTGTATCTTTTTAATTTCTCTTATCTCTCTCCTGAATTTATTTATGCCTTACGTTATCTTCTGGAATATAGAAAATATAGTTATAAGAACTGTTTTAATGTTTTTGTCTGTTAATTCTATTATCTATTCTATCTGGGTCTCTATTGATTTTTTTTCCTCATCATGAGTTATATTTTCCTAATTTGCATACCTGCTGACTTTTTTTGGATGCCAGTCATTGTGTATTTTAACTTGTTGAATGTTGGGGGTTTTTTTGTGTTTCATTAAAATTTTTTGAGTTTTGTTCAGGGATACAGTTACACTACCTGGAAACAGTTTGATCCTTATAAGGCTTTTTTAAGCTTATTAGGCAGGATCAGAGTACCTTTAATGTCAGGCTGATTGTTCCCCACAATTGAGGCAACACCCCTCTGAATGCACTACCTGTGGAGTATAAGGCTTCTCTTCTTTGATCACAGCCTTGTGTGAGTTTTGGTTATTATCCTGTCTGCTCCTTTCTGGTAATTCTTTTTTTTTTTTTTTAATTTATTGGACAGAGAGAGAGAGATCACAAGTCGGCAGAGAGGCAGGCAGAGAGCGGGGGGGGGGAAGCAGGCTCCCTGCTGAGCAGAGAGCCCAATGCGGGGCTCTATCCCAGGACCCTGAGATCATGACCTTTAACCCACTGAGCCACCCAGGCACCCCCTTTCTGGCAGTTCTTGCCCTCACTTGGTAGCTTACTATCGGCATGTGCTGGTCAGTACACAGAGGAAGAGTCAGGGTGTGCAGGGCCTCTCTCCACAGCCCACTACTCTCTCCTACTCTCCCTGTGCCGGGAGTTCTCCACTGCACCTGCAGGCAGACTCTCTCTTCTTCTGTACTCTGACCTGCAGATCCTAACCACCTGGGCCTTCCCCACATTCTCAGCTCTGTGTTCTCAACTCAGGGAAGCTGCCAGGCTCTGTTGTTACCCCTCCCTGCGCTCTGCTGTGTAACCTCTCCAGATGGTAACCTGGGAGCTCACTTCATATGCTTCCCTTCTCAGGATCACTGCCCTGGGTTGCCTGTTGTCCAAAGTCCAAAAACATTGATCCATGTATTTTCACCATTGTTTGCTGTTGTGGTGGTTGGTTTGGGGTGGGATTTGGGGTTTTTTTTGTTTTTTGGTTTTTTTTAAAGTTGGGATAAATGTGGTCCCAGTTACTCCATCATGGCTAAAGCTATAAGTCGTCCAGTTTAACTCTTTTAAAATGTCATCTTCTTAATGTCTAGCTGTCCTCTTCCCTGTTGAGAAATTAACTGTCAATCTTAACATATTTCTCCTGAAAGTAAAGTCTCTGTTTTCTCTTATTTTTTTTTTTAGATTTTTATCTTTTTGTTTTTGACAGTTTTGTTTTGTGCCTAGCTGTGGCCTTCTTTGTTTATTTCTTGCTTGATTTCCTCCATCTTATTAAATCTCTAACTCAATATCTTTTCTCAACTTTAGGAAATCTTTGGTGAATATCTTTTTCTCCTCCTTCTGAGAGTCCAATTGTGTATATTTTATATTTATTCACTATGTTCCCACATGTCACTTTCACCCTCTTCTTTATTTTCCTATTTTTCCTCTAGGTACATTAGTTGTGAGTTTTCAAAATTGTCTTTTATTTCATTAATCCTATCTACTGCTATTAAAGCCATCTATTAAGGTCTGAATTTCAGATCCTATACTTTTCAATTTTATAGTTTCCTCTTGTTTTGTTTTTGTTTTTTTGTAGGTTTTTGGGTTTTTTGCTACATTGCAATTCTCTGGTGAGATACTCATCTTTCTAAATATATTATCTTCCCCTCTGCTTCTGTTTTCTTGAATATATTAGTCGAATATACTTAAAAAACTATGTCCACATGCCTACTAACTCCAATATCTGAATCATCCATGGTCTTTTTGTTTTTTTTCTAGATGCATGCATGTCTTCTTTCTTGGCATACCAATTAATTGTTGAATGAATATAAGATATCATGACCCTCTTGATGATTTTGTCTTCCTCCAGAGAGGACTTAGCCTTTCCTCTCTTGGGAAGATTGAGTGGAAGCTAATCACCTTAATCTAGCCGGGTACCGTGCTGTCGTAGCTGGGTGATATCCTGAGTAAGGCTCCATTTTCTCTGGTTTGCCTCTCTTCCAATGGCATAGCTCAGTCAAGCTTTCAGTGGTGCAAGTGATGGTTTCGCTGGGGCCCGTTGAGATAGTCTTATCTGAGTTTTGGAGGGTTTGTTTGTTTGTTTGTTTGTTTGTTTGTTTGTTTAAGGAACCCAAAGCAGGGTTTGAACCCACAGCCCTGAGGTCATGACCAGAGCTGGGATCCAGAGTCAGATGCCTAACTGACTGAGCCACCCAGGCACCCTTCTTCTGAGAGGATGTCTCAGATGTCCACTTAGGACAGCTCAGCATTTGCCAAGTATTTTGAAGGGAAATTGGATGTGTGTTTCAGGCCCTTTGGCTCCCCAGGTCTATCACTCCAGCCTTGCAAGATGTCCAAAAGCTGTTTCCTCTGTTCCTAGCAGCAACTGTCTGCTAGGACAAAGCCCAGATTATCTTTCTCTCACCTTCACCCAAAACCAGCAAATGCCTCCAGGGAAGAGTGGCTGCAGATCACCAGTTTAGCTCTCTGTTCTCTCCTTAGAATCTTAGTCCCTCTCCTCTTTGTTTTAGCCCCTCTCCGATACTCCTTAAGCAAATAACTTTTTTTAAGTTATCCAGCTTTACTTGTTTTTGACAGGAGCACTGATCTGCCACAAACTACTGTCTTCTGTCTGGAAACAGAATTTCAGTGAGTCTTTCATTTCTGTTGTTATTTTTTTTCATTTCTGAAAGTTATATTCTGTTCATTCCCAAATCTAGTTGGTCATTTTTGTGGTCTCTTATTTCTATCTCATATTTTCAGTCCCTTTTTTATCTTACACATTTCAAACATGCTTATTCTGTACTTAATTTCTGATAATTTTAATATCTCAAGTATTTGCCATTATGTCTGCTAGTTACTTTTATACTACCTTGTTTCTTCGGATGTTTGGTGATTCATGAATGTGAACCTATCTTTCTTAGAATTACCCTCTGTGGGACTTTCAAGGCCTGCGTTGAAGATGGGTATCTCTGTAGGGCTTCACGTTTGCTTCGTTAATACCCCCTGGGAGAATGTACTAGCCTTAGAGCACTTTAAAAACTTAATCTGAATTGCATTGGGCCAATTTTATTGATGATAATTAGAGTCAAAAGCCCATCTAAGGGCTAGCTTATGGTTATAAAATTCATGGCAGGTCCCATGTTTATGGATTAGAAGAATTAATATTGCTAAATATCCTTACTACCAAAAGCAGTGTATAGATTCAATGTAATCCCTATCAAGGTTCCAATGGCATTTTTTACAGAAGTGTCAAAAACAATTCTAAAATCTATATGGGACCACAAAAGACCTCACATAGCCAAAGCAATCCTGAGAGAGAAGGACATAGTGGAAGGCACCACACTTCCTGATTTAAAGCTATACTTTAAAGCTATATTCATCAAGACAGTACGGTAATAGCATAAAAACAGATGAACAGATCCATGGAACAGAATTTATTTTGTCAAGAATACTTGAGAAAAGACAGTCTTTTCAATAATGGTGCTGGGAAAACTGGATATTCATGTGTAAAAAAAATGAAACTCGACCCCTGTCTTGCACCACTCACAAGAATTAACTTGAAATCTATTAAAGGCTTAAATGTAAGACCTGAAAGCATGAAACGCGTAGAAGAAAACCTAAGAACAAAGCTCCCTGACATGGGTCTTGGCACTGGATTTTTGGATATGACACCCAAAACACAAGCAACAAAATGAAAAATAAGTAAGTGGGATTATATCAAACTAAAAATCTGCACAGAAAAAGAAATCATTGACAAAGTGAAAAGACAGCTTGCAGAATGGAAAAAAATATTTGCAACCATTTATCTGATAAGGGGATAATGTCCAAAATATATAAAGAAATATTGATAGCATAAAATAATCCAATTAAAAGTGGGTACAAGACATAAATAGATATTTTTCCAAAAAAGATATATAAAGAGCCAACAGGTATATGAAAAGATGCTCAACATCCCTAAGCATTAGGTAAATGCAAATCAAAGCCACAAAAGAATCTCACCTCATGCCTATTAGAATGGCCATCATCAAAAAGATAAGAAATAAATTCTGGCCAGGTTGTAAAGAAAAGGGAACCCCTTCTTCTATATCATTAGAATGGCCATCATCAAAAAGATAAGAAATAAATTCTGGCCAGGTTGTAAAGAAAAGGGAACCCCCTCCTGTATCATTAGGATTGTAAACTGGTACAGCCACTATGGAAAACAATATGGAAGATCCTCAAAAAATTAAAAATAGAACTACCATATGATCCAGTAATTCCACTTCTAGAAATATATCCAAAAGATGTGAAAACACTGGGACGCCTGGGTGGCTCAGTTGGTTGAGCAGCTGCCTTTGGCTCAGGTCATGATCCCAGCGTCTTGGGATCGAGTCCCGCATCGGGCTCCTTGCTCCACAGGGAGCCTGCTCGTCTCTCTGCCTCTGCCTGCCTCTCTGCCTGCTTGTGTTCTCTCTCTGTTAAATAAATAAATAAAACCTTTAAAAAAAAAAAAAAAAGATGTGAAAACACTAACTCAAAAGGATAGCTGCACCTTCATGTTTCCAGCAGGATTATTTACAATAGCCAAGACATGGAAACAACCTAAGTGTCCATCAACATATAAATAGATAAAGAAGCTGTGGCATATATAAAAAATGGAATATTATTCAGCCATTAAAAAAAACATGAAATCCTGCCATTTGTAACAACAAGGATGAAACGAGGGCATTATGCTAAGTGAAATAAGTCAGACAGAGAAAGACAAATTCGTGTGGTCTTGTTCATATGTGGAATCCTGAAAAATTCATAGAGGAAATACTTTTTTATTCTACATTCATAGCCTGAGATCAAGACTTTTCCTTGGGTGGGCCCTGGATTTTGTCCCCTATCCCCTGCTCCACTAAAAGTCCATGAAATCCAGAGCTCAACTTCACCTCATCAAAAGGCAGATGCTTTCAAGGAAAAACTGCCTTTTGTACTCTACTTACCATTGAAGGTTCCCAGTTTTCCTTAGGTTTTGGCCTCTGAGAATTCCTCACCAACTAGCAAAATTTATTGATAGCTTTTGAGAAGGTATTTGTCATTTTCTATCCAGCATTTTTAGTTGATTACTGAGGGAGGTTCCAGGTTCATCATAGCAGGAAACAGTAGTCAGGGCTGAATGTTATTAAATGTGTACACACACACACACCCGCACACACACACACACACATAAAATTGTACTGCTAATAAAATGTTCTGAATTTAGTTCCAAATTTAGTATCACTTATATACATGATTAAAATGAGTAGATAATAAATTTACTTTCCAAGATCCATAATTGCAGCTCTTTGTCCCCACCAGTAACTACAAGCAGTTTTTCATTAAAGAAAAGAAAATGATTGAATAATCCAAATTAGCCTGGGCAAGAAAACTAACAGCTGCCTAAAATGAAATGTTTGAGTTGTGAGCCATGTGCCACTTTGGTTTATCTGCAGCCAAAAGGTTTAGAATCCTTATTCAATTAACCATGTTGCTTGGGAGGGCCTGGTTGCCCTGAATCAGAGCTGCTTGGTGATGAGTAAGAGGTATCCGTGACACGCAAGTTCAGACCTTGTAACTCTGTTTTTGTTGTTTGAACTTTCTTCTCCGTTGTAGCTAGGGATCCGGCATGGAATTTAAACACTTGTGTGGTAACTCCATTCCTTTCGGCCATTGTGTTGTTAAGCTCTAGCTAACGAACTTTTAACACTGGTGCTGGATGTAAAGCAAGACTTAGAAAGGAGCAGCAATCAACATTTCAGGCTTTATAATTAAAACCATATGATTTCTGTGTTTTAGGAAGTAAACTGCCCTGGCCTGTCGAGTCCCAACTGTTGCCCCAAAAGTAGCCTTCATAATATGTGCAAAAAATAAAGAAATAAACCAAGGTGCATCTAAGAAAGCTTAAATTAAGAACCGATTTTCATTTCAAAAATCACACCTACTGTTAGGAAAACCCCAAAATGCAGACTTGTTTTAAAACTTAGGAACTGTGCCTAAAGTAAAGGAAACAGGCTTACATAATATTTGCAAAGGTGAGTGCTGCCAAATGCACCAGTCAAGTATACGTTGTCTCTTGTGGCCCGTTTCTTCCATGCCAACAGTTGTTGTTGCCTAGGGAGATTCTCTTGATAACGTCACAAAGAATGTTTCTCAGACCCGTATAGATTGTGTACACATTGGCTCGCTAAAGACAAGTTTTGATTTTAAATCTCTAAGCTTCATTTTGCTTCTAAGCGTACTGTTTGAAACAAAAAACAGGTGACTACAAGAGAGGAGACTGAATTTCTTCTCCAACTCGGAAACCAGTTGTGAAGATAATTCTGGATGAGAAAATTTAAATATAGTTTGAACAATGATATATAATGCAATGTAAAATGTCTCAGAGTTTGAAGAATCACTTTGAAGAATTACTCTACGCTTGAATGTATGCACTGATTTCTGATGTCTTACGCCACAGTCTTTTCACATTATGAAATTATATTTGCTTTTTGCATCTTATTTTCTTAAACTGTGGTCATATTATAAAGAGTAGCTGAATACTTTCATTTAGGTGACATAATGACATACTTTAAGTGAATATGTAATCTTGCTTGTCAAATAGAAGTGAAGAAAACCTTTTGAAATAAGTCTCAAAACTTCAGTCTTGTCAAATTCACACTTTATTCCTGCTTTTATAAAATTACAACAACTCATTCTGGAAATATAGCTATATTGTAGACTGCAAATTTAAATATTGCAGATATTATTGTCTTTCAGTTACAGTGAGAGAAACTGGTTTTATTATTTCAAGAGTCAAAGAATGAAGTGTATATGTACAGTTTTGTTTGGGTGTTTGTTTTTTAGATTTTAGGAAAGTTTTCTGGTTCCATGGTGGATTTAAAAAAAAATTGCCCAAATCATATCTGGAAATTGTGGCACATTATTTTGTTTTCATATGGATGGCAAGAAAACTAATAAAAGTAACTTTGTGTCATACTAATACCTCTGACCTTTGTATGCTCCAAGCCTACTCTCCCATTTCAGTTCCTACCTTGTATTTTCATTATTTAATTCACTTACCGTTTTTAATTCTCTACTCAGTCAAATCCATCTTCATGTGTTTAAATCCAATTCATCCTTCAAGAATACTTATGCACCACCCCCTACATGAAGCTTTCCCTAATTCCCCACCCCCACCTCACCACAAGAAATAGCTAATCTCTCTTCTGTATGCCTTATAGCTCTTTCTTCATCTCTATTAGAGCACTTACTTACTAGGTTTCCCCTTGTTTCAGTATTCCTGTACTATCTCCCATTAGAATGCAGCTTCTAGAGGTCAGACTTTGTTCATATTTCTTTGCACAGGTAAAAACCTGATAAATAGTCATTCTTGCTAATGATGAAACCTAAATCTTTCAACTATATTGTGTTTTATAAACATTTGTGTGACCTATCTTTCAAAAATGTATATATATATATATATATATATATATATATATATATATATGACCTTAAAATAGAAGACGTGAATATCCTTTCCTAAATATTAAAATGTACTAGCATGTCAAATTATTTAACGCCTGGCATATCACCAGGTGAAACGTGATTACCTGCAGACTTTAACTTTTAACCATAAACAATTTAAAGTGAAGAGTTGCAGTCTTTGTTGTTGTTTGTTTGATTTTGATATAGGTTTCGTTAATCAGAACTTTTGGTGTAACTGTTAAACGTTGGTCCTATAAAGTTCAAAGTTTGAAATTTCACTTTGTGATAAGGTAAAGACAAGGTCTCATTGTCTTGGAAAGTTTAAACAAAATTTCCAGACCCCAAAATAGGTCATTTAAATCTTTATTGAACAACAGTAATAATTAAATTGCTTTCTGGAACTAAGTGTGTCCAAAACCCATCAGAGAGAGAAGATAAGCAATGTATAAACCAGTGTGGTGTGTTTGGATGCCTTCTAATTCTGCCGTGATCTACTTTAAATCATGATTTCAAATTCAGTGATTTCTCATTTCTGAAAAGTAAAATTTTCTGAATTCTGATTATTTAGATAAATTTTCTTGATATTTTACCTTCTGGTTATATATTATTCTTTCAATACCTAAGCCATATTTTAATATATTTGTGAACAAAAAAATTGTGCATGAACATTTCCTACCAAGCTATAGCTTCAAAAATTAATATTTAGTTACTAATTTTATTTTATTTCTGCTTTATTCTCCACAAATTTCCATCAGGCAACTTGTTAAATGAAAATCCTAAACCATAAAAAGTGCACACCATTTTCCAATTAATAGGTCAGTTATAGCCAAGGCTTTTGAAACACTCGAGCGTGGAATAGTTACTGCATTTACTTTTATGACCACAACATTAACACCCTAAAAATCTTTAAGTTCCTTAAAGAAGACTTTCTTCTCATAATTCCATCCTGGCTGTGTCTAACCAATTACATTTTCAAGAAAGTATGTCCTCTGAAATTGTTTTTAGTATGTACCTCACACACAAAGTCAACTATCTTGGTTAAAATCGATTGCTGGCAGAGCGATTCACTTTCAATAACAGTATTTTGTTGTAATTTTCTAGGAAATACGTCTCCTTTACTCATCAAGCAACAGTAAACCAAAACTACCAACATTGTTTACCATGTTGAAAAATTAAAATCATAATGAATAGTGCTCAAACGCTGGCATGTGGCTAGATGGTTCATCTTTGTCTTGAAAGTAGCAAAAAGGTTAAGACACTAACTATGTTAACACTTAATTTTCCTTGATATTCATCAGACAGGAAATGGAAGATGCTATAGATTCTTAGATTTTATCTTGAATATCTGAAGTTCTCTTAGCTAGTAATTTTTTACTTGGAATTACATCTTTAGTCCCAAGATCCTCCCATCTCTTTGAAGCCAATTAATTAAAACACATAGTCGCCTCATGGAACTTTCACATTTGGGTAAAATGAGAACAAAGGAATTGAATAATTTTTACAATGTGATCTAAGCAGGCACTTTCAAGTACAAATGTGTATCCATTCCTAAGCTCCTTCCCTGTTTCTGTTAAGAGCTAAAAACTTGTGCCATCATGGTTAATGTTTTGACAGATTTTATCATAAATCCTGCTGTTGTAAATTTGCCTTGAGCCAAAATTTAACATGTTGTAAGCTCAGAGTTTTTACTGTTAGTGACCAGAAAAGGAAATAAATCAGTTATGCTCTTCTAAGTGATGGGAGTATAGAGTTTAACTCTTTAAATGTTATACATTACTTGAAATTTAGGAGTAATTTTCATTTTGCATGTCCAAGGCCTCTCAACTGTCAGTAAAACACATAAACACATTCTATCACAAGGAAGAATATCCAAAGGAAATATTATGTGGCTTATATATGATCACTAAATTTATAATAAAAATATCCTGAAATTTTTTAATTAAAAAGTCCTTTGCTTTAGTAAATTTAAGCCTTCAACATGTGGTTAATTCAAAAGCTATCAAGTACCCACTTTGTTTCAAATAATTTATCAGAATTCTTTTTAGTTAGACCCCCCATTTTATGGTGTCTGTCATCTATTATTTGATAACTACTTAGAGTATTTTATTACACATACTCCCAATCATTGCTATTCCTTAAAGCCTGAAGACCTAGGTTTTTTTTCTCTCTAAAACATCTTTAATGACCATGACCATTAATATTTACTCATAAATGCATTTGTACACAGGCTTAACCATAGTACATGAGTGAAGAAAAAAAGAGTTGTTACCCAGTTCTTTACCCTCGAATAAATCAAATCAACAAATATTTATCGAATGTCTACTATGTGCAAATAGCCCTCGCCTGGTCAGCTTTTAAAAGCCATCCAACTTTTCACATTGACAAATCCAGGCATTATTATTTCAAGCGTTGCAGAAGCTGCCTCCATGTCCTTTAGGTGACAGAGGCTATGACTACTCTGGATTACTTGGAATAAAGAAAGACAAGGAAGAGAAAGCTAATTAACAGGCTGGAAAGGGGAGGAAAAACTAACCCAAAATATCACCGATGGATTGTATCATGTATGTATGTGTGTATATACGTGTATGTGTGTATGAGCTTAGTGCATGAGTGTATTTTATGTATGTGTGTATATTTATATACACATGAAGAGAAGAATGAGTGAATTGAGATAAATAGACTTTGTTAAGGTGACATAAGCATGGGCATTTACATTTGAGTTCAGAGCTTTGCTTTAGAAATAGGCTTAAACGTCTGGTTAGTGTTTTAACACCAAGTCTTATGGTATAATGAAATCAAAATGTATCATGGTATAACAGAAGGATCGCTCAACTTGGTGACCAGACTTCTAAAACCTAGCTTGCCCTAAAATCTATCCGAAGATGACCTCCTCAATCAATAGATTTACATTAGAAGTGACTTATACGTTACTACTATAGCAAATTGTTGTAGGAAGTTAATTCGATCACAAGTAAGAGAAGACACTTGGACACTCATTGTAAAGGTTCTAATTGTTATTATAAACTAAATAAAAGCTACCAGTAAGAGACAAACATACATAATTTATTGTATTATATATTATACTATTTTATTATACTGTACTATTTTATCCTATGTATTGTACTATACTATATTATACTACATATTATGCTATAATAGTCTCTGCGTTTAATTTTGTTAATCTGTAAAAGATAAATAACATGCTATCATACCACATCAATTAATTAAATGTGTTTCCTTAGTGAGGCTTGAAAGGGAGGCTGGTGATAATTTCCAGCTTTACCGAATAGAATTAATCCTGGCTACTTTGCTTAGTAGGTATGTATAGATGTTGGCTGTTGAAGACCTTGTCATTGACATTCTCACAGAGGATGTCTGGTGTCAATTTTTAAATATTTGTTGAGAGGAAATAATTTTTTAATATCCATTTTTGCCTCCTATTGGTAGGCTAAGTTTAATTTCCAGTGGGAATCAAAGCAGACTCTAAATAATCTTTTTAAGCAGCATTTATCTTTTTCTAAAGTACCTGAAATTAATTTCTCAACTTTTGTGTGGGGGAAAAATGTTACAGCTCTATTATTCGAAGTTTATGTTTCTGTTATGAACAGAAACTGTTGGTTATTAAAATCACTTTGAAGTCAAGATATCTTCTCATACATCTATTAATTATTTGATTTTTTTGTCTATCTGGCTGTAATTTATTTTCAATGCATACCCTAATTGCTCTGTAGTAAATTTTAGATTTCTTCTCAGCTGCAGTCTTTGTCTTCTTGGTAAAACCATGCTATTGGCCTTTGTAAATATAAGAATCACTTTCAGTATTACTATATTGATTTGGTCTCTTTCATTTATTTCCTTGGCATATTGTAATTAATGTCTTTGGATATATTCTAAATAAGCTTCCACTTGGATGGTCCAGATATAAGTGCTAATGTTCGTGAAGAAATATTATCTTTAGAGTTGTTTCTAATTTTCATTTCATCTTTCCCCTCCTTTGACCAGTATTCCCAATACTAAGACCCTCTCACCTAGGACCTAGCCTGGATTCACCTGCCCCCTTGTGGTGTTCCTCTCTGAATAGTTAATTGATTTCTGAAATTTGGACTTGGTATTACTGGTATTATAAACTGAAAAGAGAATTACTCTTGTCTAGCAACCTAGAGTCAGAAAAACTTTTCTTCTCTTAGCCACTGGCTAACACAAGAAGAGGAAAAAAATGTAGTGAAGTTTTTTTTTTTAATTTTTTTTTTGTTTCAGCACGCAAGAAAATTGGACAAGAAATGAGTTGTTTGAAATAAATGATGAAAATTAATTTTGTCTAGAAACAATATCAGTGACCTGCAGATTGATAAGGTAATGACATATTTCAAAAGTTCTCATAAAGCAACTTAAAATCAAGTTTTTTCTATGTCAGTGTCTCCTTTTTTAGTGAGTGAAAGAAGGGAAAATGGTATTCTATCTTATTTAAATTTTAAATAGATTTTGTAAGCCTTTCATCAAGGATGAATTCATAAATATAAAAAATAAGCCTGTGTTCTGTGTAGTCAAATATGTCTGAAACAATTGGCACAAATAAGTTTTGTTTCCCTTTCTCAAAAAGGAATCCCTGCACATGCCACAGAACTAATTTTTATATCTTCAGTTGAAGTTAGTAGAATTTGCACATGGAACAAGGATGTATATGGTCAATGAGGAATTATCTACAAACAAAATCAGAGACGTTTTGCAATAATAAGGACTTAAGAATTCAGTCTCTAGTTAATAAAGAATAAAGAAAAAAGAAAGGGAAAAGGAAAGAAAAGCAGTATATACATAACTAATCTGTCTTTCTTAAAAGGAAAAAATGGATTAACAAATTATTGTTAACAAGTACATTTTTAGATATCCTTTTCTGTCAACTGTAAAGTAAATACTTCTAACAGAAAAGAGTCATCTTTTTCTATGCTGTCCTACCTCCTGCCCCTCCTCCCCACCAAAATCTAATTTGAATAATAGTGATCTTCTGTGGCATTTTAAACTTCATGTCACCTCCCTTGAGATCTGGAAGGAAAGCATGCAGGCTTTAATAAAGCTATATGCAGTCCAATTGCCAAGTTTCTAGCACCCACCGCTCCTTTGCAGTTTCTCTTACATTTGTAACAGTTGACCTCCTAACAGGTTCCCAGAAACAGGTTCAAATTTTGGCAGGCTTACCTCACCTCTTTGTCCTTCCAAAGTACATAAATGCTACACTGTGTTCACAGTGAGGAAGGGAGAGTCATTCCAATGAGACTTTTAAAATCAAGACCCTTTTTGCTCCCCACCAAGTTACTGCCATCTTCTCCAAAGGAATCAAGTTTTTGTCAGTGTGCCCTTGGCATAATTTCTTCAGCCTGGATTAACACAGGTGATTGAGAGTCTACCTTATCTTCACAGGGCATTAGTCACTCTATAAAAGTTAAATTTATTATGAAATACTTTGTTTGTGTTAACATATATCTTCTCTGGGAAGTTGGAAACAAAGGCATGTCCTTTAAGACTCCATATGGGGAAAACACATCCTCCTTTGGAATTTAACCTTAATTTGAACCAAGATCTGTGAAAGAAAAGCACTTTAGTGTATTGTTCCCTTGCTCCACCCATCTATCCCTTATCTAAATGGGGTTACTGTTGCTTCGTGTTTTTTTAACTCTTCCCATTCCAAACCTTGCTTTATCTCAGAGAAATAGATTAAAATAATTGTGGCAAACAATTATGCTTTGTTTTAAGGATAGGTGATTTTATGTAACATGTTAATTCTGATCTTTGAAATTAAATACATGTATAGCCAGCTTATACTCACATACGTTGTTTGAACAAATGGTATATTGCAAAGAATATTTTATTTCCTAAGAAACTTATTTCCTGAAAATCTTCCCTAAGATTCTCTTACTAGCATTGCCATGTTTTCATAGTTTATACTTTATTAGAAATTAAAAATAATTAGTGGAAAAGTCCACATTAAGAATGATGATGAGGGGGGCGCCTGGGTGGCTCAGTGGGTTAAAGCCTCTGCCTTGGGCTCAGGTCATGATCTCGGGGTCCTGGGATCAAGCCCCACATGGGGCTCTCTGCTTAGCAGGGAGCCTGCTTCTCTCTCTCTGCCTGCCTCTCTGCCTACTTGTGATCCCTCTGTGTCAAATAAATAAATAAATCTTTAAAAAAAAAAAAGAATGATGATGAGGTACATTTGAAAGACTAATTTTCAAGACCTTTGTTTGCTTCTGGTCTGTTTGCAAAGTCTTTGCAACGCTTTCACTGTATCTAAATCCATAGATGTCCCAATGTTCTTTTTTAAAAACAAGAGCAAAAAACCTTTATTGCTGCTATCCCCATCATAACAGATTACTTGTTTATAAACATCAAGGAAACTATTTCTAAAAAAAAGTATTTTAGTTGACATTTAAAAAAATACTGCTTATACAAATGCTTGTTTCTTTAATAGCATCTACCAACAAACTTATAATTGTCCAAATGATTTTCCTTCATTGACTTTTGTTACATTAAGGAAAAATCACAAGCCAAAATTTAAATATAAACTTAGATTTTTATTTATTAAAAGAACATAATTTTTATTTTTTATTTAAATACAATTTAATTAACATACACTGTATTATTAGTTTCAGAGGTAGAATTCAGCTGATGCAGATTCATCAGCTGCATACAACACCCAGTGAAGAACATAATTTTTAAAATGGACACATACTCAACTCCGCTACTCAAAACAACTATCTCCATGAGGCGCCTGGCTGGTTCAGTCAGTAGAGCATCCAACTCTTAATCTCGAGCGGTTGTAAGTTTGAGCCCCAAATTAGGTGTGAAGATTACTTAAAAGACAAAAATCTTTAAAAAAAAATTGGTCTTAAAAAGATAGCTATCTTCAGAATTACTAAATTGAAAATTTCCTAACAAAACAAAAAATGCACGTATTTGTGAATTGGTCAGGTATTTCATTATCACACAGCATATTTCATTTAAACTATAATATTGAAATTAGTTTGATAGATTCTTTTTTTTTTAAGATTTTATTTATTTATTTGACAGAGAGAGAAATCACAAGTAGGCAGGCAGAGAGAGGGGGGGAAGCAGGCTCCCTGCCAAGCAGAGAGCCGGATGCGGGGCTCGATCCCAGGATCCTGAGATCATGACCTGAGCCCAAGGCAGAGGCTTTAACCCACTGAGCCACTCAGGTGCCCCTGATAGATACTTTTTTAAAAAATATGGAATATAGGGGTGCCTGGGTGGCTCAGGCAGTTAAGCATCTGCCTTCAACTCAGGTCATGATGCCAGGGTGCTGGGATCAATCCCCACATCAGGGTCCCTGCTCAGCTGGGAGCTTGCTTCTCCCTCTCCTCCCACTTGTGCTCTCTCTCACTATCTCTCTCTCTCTCAAAGAAATAAAATCTTTAAAAATTATGGAAAATATATAATACACTTAGGACATTAGGACATTTATCACAAGTGGTATCAAATCAGATTATCATGGCTCTCCACCTCAGCCCCAGCTATATTTATTGGTTCCACCCCAACCAACCCTCATACTGGATTGAAGCTTGGTCTTTAGCACTCGGCACTTTTACATACCATCAGTTGTTTAAATTCCTAATACGTATCATTTTTCATGGAAATTATAAATTCATATGGAACAATGAGTTGACAATTGGAATACTTTAATTTACCTCTCAGACTCCTTGGTTCTCTTGGACTTTGTACTGCAATTAGATGCTAATTTGATAAAACTTTCTTAAAAGGTAACAGGGCTATACATTCTGTTGCCTTACTAAATGCTGCCCCCTCCTCAATTTTTCCAAGGATGATTTTGGATAACTATCTTCATGGTATATATAGATGCCTATATAGTTATATCATTCATCCATGGTCTTAACATAAGATAGCCATAGGAAGGGATGCCTGGGTGGCTCAGTTGGTTGAGTGGCTGCCTTTGGCTCAGGTCATGATCCCAGCATCTTGGGATCGAGTCCCGCATCGGGCTCCTTGCTCCTCAGGGACCCTGCTCCTCTCTCTGCCTCTGCCTGCCTCTCTGCCTGCTTGTGTTCTCTCTCTGTTAAATAAATAAATAAAATCTTTAAAAAAAAAAAAAAAGATAGCCATAGGAAGATCTTTTACAGCAGTAAAATGGTCAAGATACTGGTGAAAAAGATAATGGGAGAAGTGATGATAATTAAGTATAAGACTGAAAAGGCAGATGTTAACCAGAATCAAAGAAAAAAATTAGAAGTGTGGACTTTGTAAATTATCGGAAGAAACAATTTAGCAAAAACTGAAATAAAGGAGTAAAAGGGAGAGAAAGAACCAAAGATAATTCCAAACTGCCACGTGAAGTAATGTTGGTAAAATCCCAGAATATTTGCAAAATTGGGTAAAAGAGGTTAAGTGTGTGTATTTATAAAAATGTAGACAGCGATGGTCTTCACATATTAAATTTCAAAGGTGTAAGGATGTAACAAAACAGAATAATAAAATATTGAAGCATCCTTATTGACCATAAGCTATATTACTAGATAAAACTTTGATGAAATTAGAAATAATAAAAAATACCATAAATCCCAAGGAAGGCATTTATTTTTATTAATTCTTATTTTTATCTTTGAAGCTCCAGTACTAACATATACTGAGCATAGGAGACACTTGAAATATTTAGCTAATTCAAAATAATACTTACCAAAAGAAATCACAATGCAATAGAGTCACAAGAAGTATAGATAACAGAATGTGGCAATGGGTGAGGGTTAGGGGGTAAGAGAGATTGTAAAATATCTAAGCCTTATTAATATATTAATCATTTAATGACTAACAGATAACTTACAGTACAAGTGAAGGTGAAAATTGTGTTCTCAGAGGAAATGTTTCTATTCTGATTATATGTGGAAGTCTTCAGTATTTTTCTAAAACTACATCTTGATGAGAGGATTGAAAGAGATACTAGAGGGTTTTATTGTTTGTGTTTATCAATAATTCAGACAAAACCATACCAGGGTGCTAAGGATACAAAGGTGAATCAGTTTCTGCCCTCATGGAAATCAGAGCCCAGAGGAAATGATGTAGCTAGAAATGATTAGAATACAGTATGGTAGGTACCATAATAGAGGTAGGCTCAGAGTGCTTTAGCAGAACAGGTGAAAGGGCATCTTGCCCTGCCAATGAGATTAAGGAATGCTTCCCAGAGGAGATGGTGTTTGGGATAAGTGCCATTGGGACTGGCAATTAAGGAGTCCGTGGTAACTTTAATGAGAGCAATTTCTACTCTAATGAGACACGAAATCCAAATTGCAGACAATTAAGAAGTGAATGAAAAATGTAGAAATGGAGACAGTGAGTGTAGACTACTTTTCCCAGGAAATTGCTTTCTAACTCTTCTTACTTGCTGCCTCCGAATAGATTTAACAAAGAATTTCACATTGCACAGCACAATTTAGTACTATTGCTAGTAATGGATTTTTTCCCTCCATGTTAGTGAATAAATTGCATTCCCTTTGTACAAGCTCAGTAACATGAACCCTTCCAGCAAGAGCCTTACCACTTGAAGGAGGGTCAGGATACTCAAAGTGCAACTTTCCACTTTTCTCAATTCTCAACTCTTCTATTCCTCCTTTCTATTCTGGAGTTTCACAGCCTCGATTGCCAAGTATACCCAGGTGAAACTTTTTCTTTCCTCCCTCTCTTCCATCTTTCACATAATTTCTCTTATATCTCTAACCATATATCCTCAAGTGATTCAAATATTTTATTGTCTATACTTATCTTTCTAATGCTAAACGCTGCCTACTGAATAAACCAAATTTTAGAGTAATCAAGGGCCTCCCAGACGTTTGTTTCAGCCACTTTCTTTGCTTTATCTTCCTGTACCCTCCTCTTTCATGCTTCAACTTCATCTTCCCTCCATACACCCTGAACTTTGTGGCTTCCATTTCCTGACACTGTTACCTTTACCTGGAATTGCTCCCTCCCTGCAACCTCATGTCTAAATCCTGTCTGACATTTATGGTCATTCTTAGTTGTCATATTTCCTATAAAAGCCTTTTTTGATCTACTACTACTTTTTTGATCTAATACTACTTTTCTTCTCAACCTCAGTTTTTATATGTGTGTCTCTATGCCATTCATTCAACAAAACTTTTCCAAGTATCTACTATGTGTCACACACTGAAATGAACATTTTCTACTTTTTTCCCTACAGCTGAGTCGCTATTTTATCTCACCACTCCTATCAGGCTATAAATTCTTTGATATCAAGAATCATCTAGTATAGCTGTAGAAGTATCTATTATAGTGTTTTACACTAGTAATTATATAACAAATGTGTTGATTGCATTAATGAATAAATTAATCTCAAATGGAGATTCATCCCCTGAAATTCAATTAAAGATAGCACCCAAATCTTTTTTTTTTAAGATTTTATTTATTTATTTGACAGAGAGGTCACAAGTGGGCAGAGAGGCAGGCAAAGAGAGAGGAGGAAGCAGGCTCCCCGCTGAACAGAGAGCCGGATGCAGGGCTCAATCCCAGGACCCTGAGATCAGGGAAGGCAGAAGCTTAACCACTGAGCCACCCAGGCACCCCAGCACCCAAATCTTTTATACCCCTGCCATGAAGTTCTCTCCTACCATTATCTGCAAGAATGCGATTTGTCACTTCCTCAGTTTAACTGTCTTAAAATAGCATTTTTCAAAAAATGGCATTTGGCTTCCTTGTATTTGTTCTCTTAAATTTTTCCGTCTTCAGCTTCATACGTTCCATTGAAAGATTCCAGAAGTTATAATATTAATCAAATCCTTCCACTTTACCTCCATGACTACCTCACTTAGCTGGTGATCATACTATAACTTCCTTCTTAAAAGGGTCACTGGGGGTGCCTGGGTGGCTCAGTCCCTTAAGTGCCTGCCTTCAGCTCAAGTCATGATCCCAGAGTCCTGGGACTGAGCCCCGTGTTGGGCTCTCTTCTCTGTGGGGAGTTTGCTTCTCTCTCTCCCTCTCTCTCTCTCTCTTGCTCTCACTCTCAAAAAAAATAAAATATTTTTTTAAAAAAATTTTAAAGGGTTACTCAACTACAGTCACTTCCTTCTTTCAACCCATCCTATGTAAGTCAGCTATGAATTTCAACTCAGATTGTATTTCTTTTCAAATCTTTCCTCCTCCTGTGGCCATTATAAAAACTGTTTAATATTAACATACTTCCATTTCTTCCCTAATCTTACATCTTCCTACTATTTGCCAACAATCTTTAGTTTAAAATGTGCTTCACTGGGCACCTGGGTGACTCATTCAGTTAAGGATCAGACTCTTGGTTTTATCTCAGGTCATGATCTTATGGTCGTGAGACTGAGCCCAATGGCAGGCTCTGCAGTGGGTGTAGAGGCTGCTTAAGATTCCCTCTCCCTCCACCACTTCTCCCTCTCCCTCTGCCACTTCTTCCTCCATGTGCACTCACACATACATACTCTCTCAAATAAATAAGTAAATCTTTAAAAAAATGAAAATAAAAATAAAACATGCTTCACTTGTAGAACACTACCTCTTCACTCCCATCAGCATAGTTTACTATCACTCCAGCTCTCTAGAACCCAGCTTAGGGGCGCCTGGGTGGCTCAGTGGGTTGGAGCCTCTGCCTTCAGCTCAGGTCCTGATCTCGGGGTCCTGGGATCGAGCCCCACATCCGGCTCTCTGCTCCGCGGGGAGCCTGCTTTCCCCCCTCTCTCTGCCTACTTGTGATCTCTCTCTGTCAAATAAATAAATAAAATCTTTAAAAAAAAAAAAAGAACCCAGCTTAAAATTTGTTAAGGGAATTTTTTTGACTAACCTATATTTGTGTATCACTACACTTATTTTCTATATATTGCTCAAGCACTAAATTAATTTGAATCAAATTGTATTTACCCAACTTGCCTCCCTATAAGAGTCCTCCGTTAAGGATATTATCTAATCCAAATAGTGTAATATTCAATACAAATCCCATACACTTATCTGTATTATTAATGTGAACCTTTGCTCTTCATGATGATATTAATCTGTGGTTTTCTGCCCTTTTGTTAAAGCAAATATAATGGATTAAATAGTACCAAGATATTCAAGTCTTCTAGAATTATGAAATAACCAAATGATCTTTATTGACTAATCAACCAAAACTTACAGAAAAATTAATGCTACCACAACACCAGTTCCTAAAATATAGTAAGAGAGTGCATTTGAGGCTTGAATACAAGATGATTAGAAGTTATCACAAGAATTACCAGGAGTTGATGGTTAGGGGCTAGGGTTTAGAATGTAATAAGGAAAAGTCTTCTGCTTCTGACTATAATAGAGTTGCTAAAATAAGATCAGTTCACTCACTGAGAATAACTACAAAACTTGGTCAAAATACAAACTCACAGAAAAAAGCAAGTAAAAAACATTTACTAAAAAGATGAACTAAGAAGAGAATTTGCCAGTCCCATAATGCTGGGAAGACAAAAATTGAAGTGCAAGTCTCACCAAAGAGGAGAGACTCAGCTTTTGAATCAGATCCTGGGAAAGCTATGCCATAGGAATAAAGATAAATTGTAACTAGAGTAACTTCTGCTATATCAAGGTGATCTTCCCAAATTCACACCTAAAACACCCACCAATACAAGATGGAATTTAGAGGAAGGGGAAGGGAATTTGCCTGTGTTCTAGACCCTGCACTGAATAGGAGGCTGCCTGCCACTGGAGGAGATGCACAGGGCATGCCTAAGACTGAGATGGGAGCTGGAGAGCTGAGAAATCCTCCCCGGTCCCACCATGATCCTTACATCTAGTAGTAGGTAACAGCCATGTACTTCTGGGGGAAATAAAGCAAGAGAATAGACTCCCTCTATGCTTCAGGCACAGAGAACCTGCTAAAATCTGAGTGTAAAGCAGAGAAACTGAGAAAAAAATACCTCCAACTCCCCAAGCCGCACACTAAACACAAGACAGAGGCAACCCAGCCCGTTACTGGAAAAATTTTAAATCTATGGTATACTAAAGATAACTATAGCAACCCCAAGACCCAGCTCACCTCAAATGCTGACTAAATTTGCTGAAATGCCCACATTAATGACCTGTGAAAGAAGAGGTATTACCATTTTGGACATTTACCTCAGTTTAAATTGCTTCTTTATATAGAATATTTGACATTTAATTCAAACAAAAAATGAGATACAAGTCATTAAAAAAAAGAACATGGGAAAAGATAAAATAGTAGAATCAGACCCAGAGATGACCCAGATGTTGGAATTATCAGACTTAAAAAAGAGAACCATAAAGAGATATATTAATTAATTAATTTTCTTTTTAAATATTTATTTATTTGACAAAGAGAGAGAGAGCACAAGTAGGCAGAGCAGCCAGCAGAGGGAGAGGGAGAAGCAGGCTCTCCACTGAGCGGGGAGCCCAATGTTGGGCTCAATTCCAGGACCCTGGGATCATGACCCAAGCTGAAGGCAGACTCCCAACCAACTGAGCCACCCAGGTGCCCCGAGATATATTTATTAACTTCAAAATAGTAAGAAGGAGTCACAGTTAACTTCTCAGAGAAATAGAAACTGGAATAAAATAAAATAAATGAAAAAAAATTTTAAGTGCTGAGAGTAAAGAATCAACAACCTAGAAACAAATGTCCAAAAAAAAAAAAGTAAGAAAATATGATAAGCAGAGCTCCACTAAAAGAAATCCTAAAGAGAGTTGATTAGGCAAATAGATAGTGATGTGATCGCAGATGGAATCATGGTAAACTAGAAAGGGAAAATGTATGAGATAAGATAAATGGATATTTACTGTTTAAGGAAAAATAGAATACATGTAATAAACTGTTCATTTTGTTCAAAAGAAATAAATCTATTAATATTGAAAGGTGAATGATCACAGCTAAATAAAGCACAAATTTGAGGAAAATGTTTACCCAAGTGCTCATCTAGTCTACACTTGAGTTTAATGTTGAGAAGCCCACTATTTTCTGAGGTTACCTACTATAAATGTCTTTATATTGAGCGATAATCTATCATCTTCTTGAATTTCTGCCACCTGGCCCTAATTCTGCCTCTACAATGACACACCATAAATAATTCTCTGATTTCTCTCACATACATTTGAAATAATTATAGTACCCTCCAACGTAACAAATGTTTTATTCTATAACCAAACATCCCCAGTCTAAACCATCCTTCACAGGAGGTGGTCCAGTTCTCCTCTAACCCAGAATTTTCTACATGTACCTCACTTTCTTGATATCTCTGAAAAAGATCCCAACACATGAAACAAAATCCTGTAGTGACCAAGGCATTCTTGTTTTCCCCACTCCATGTGTGCAGTAATGACATTTATCTTTTATAAGGGGAGAAAATCATGCTATTTATTCATATGTAGTTCCTAATTTTACTTCTATGAAAGCTCTGGCTCCAGAGGTCAGGACTTACAGCACTGAATGCTATTTCTCAGAAATACTAGGCTAGGAATAGTGTACAAACAAAAATTGGCTGACGAGATTCTGGAAGCTATTTGAACAAATAGTGGACAGTAGTATGGTCTAAAATTGTGACCTTTGGAATGTCAAAGAAGGAAAGATGGGGTAATGGAGGTATTGATAAGGCATATTAACTAGTTTGGGATGTATGGGCCATAAGAAGGATGAGCCAATGATGACTGACATTTCAAGCCTTAGTAACAAAGAAAACAAGCAAACTATGGAAGTCAGGATGCATGCCTTGTTACCTAGAGAAGTTTGTTGCTATAATTTAAATGTATTAGATATTCATGAAAATGACTTGTAGATAGGCATAGAAATAGGGTGGGAGATTTCGTTGGAGGACAGGGATGGACTTTTAGCTTGATACATGGTAGCTCAAGCCATAAGACAAGGAAACAAAGGCCAGCCAAAGATTATCAGGAACATACCTATGGTTGAGCAAATTGGCTTTATTGCTCATTTGCAAATAAGACCACACACCATAGGGAACTGTGTGGCATTTCACTGAGGGGATGTTAGGAATGACTTATTATAGGATCAGTGTTTAGGTTAGATGCTTTGTGGGAGGATTCCAGACAGTAGAACTTTGAAATGGTTACTGTCAGGATGTGGGGTAATTCTATGATTGGGTATCTTAAGAAATCTTACCTAGAAAAAGGGAAGACTAGAACAAAGCTAAAGCTGTAATTTGTAAAGAAGCTTACTGTAATTTGTAAAGAAGTTAGTAGTATTAATAAGCATGAGCAATGTTTGCTATCTTTGTGGTTTGCAGGGACTTTATTTTCATCTATACTTAGACAAAATTACAAAGGGGTCTTTTGTCTCATCTCTCTACAGTTCAAGTGTCCTTGTCTAATGTTGGTGTTCAGTAAAATAGTTTATATTTGACAGGAGAACACGTAGGCCTGTGAATCCCAGGCCAACTCCTAAAAATGCCATAGCCTTGCTCCAAGTGTCAAGCCATTTTCCAAATGCGAGGGGTTGGTTTTCTCTCTCAGGCCAATGGATTTAACCTTGGGGCGCAGCAGCGTAATTTGGTATAGAGAGAAAAGATAGTTATGGAGATAGAGAAGGTAGAGAGCAAGGATGGGCTGGTGCCAGGAGGTCCTTGGTGAGAGGGTGGTCAACATTGCTAAGAGTATTGAGAACTTGTTTGGGACTCAGGGGAAAAAATGGATTAAAAACATCAATGAATCATGGTATCACTGATGATCTTCAAGACAAAAGTTTTGGGGGGATTTTTGTTTTGTTTCTAGAAGTTGAAGGGGCCACTGATTCAGTTGCAAGGCTATGGGGAAGGAGATACTGTGGGTAAAGTTTAACAGTGAGAAGGAGAGCAAGGGAATGTTAACTAGAAGATTTTGTGAAATCAATTTAAGGAGGTTTTTCCCCCTAAAATAGAGATGACCATTACATGTTTGAAGCTGAGGAGAAAGAGCCGTTGGAAACAGCAACAGTGAAGATGCTAGGAAAGCAGTGAAAACAGAGAGGGGTCCGAGACTAAGAACGCTGGGACATAAGTCTGTCCTGGAGAGAAGGCCTGACCCCTTCACATCCCGAACCTAGCAGAGAATGTACCGGTACAGAAATGGAAATATTGAGTTGGGATATAGGGGAATGGGTGTGGGAATGGGTAACAGGCAAAATCATCTTTTTCCCCTTTTCCTTTTTCAGTGAAGTTAGAAACTAAGATCATTAGCAAAGGAGAAAGGGAGATACAAAAGCCTGGAGAAGGGCCCCTGGGTGGCGCAGTTGGTTGAGTAACTGCCTTTGGCTCAGGTCATGATCCCGGAGTCCCGGGATCGAGTCCCATATCGGGCTCCCAGCTCCATGGGGAGTCCGCTTCTCACTCTGACCTTCTCCCTTCTCATGTTCTCTCTCTCTTTCCTAATACATAAATAAATAAAATCTTTAAAAAAAAAAAAAAAAAGCCTGGAGAAGGTTCGGGTCATCTGCTAAGAAGTTGTTTAGTAAATCAACCAAAGATACTGTTTTCTATTAAGTCACCCATTTTATTAAAGAAGAAAATGCAACTCTTGCTGTATATTATGAATTTACAGAGAATTTAGAAATGAGAGCCCTGTTATTCTCAACAAAAGGGGAGAATGGTTGCTATCTTTTTACATTGAGTGGTCCAAGCAAACCTTTTTATTGAGGCATCCATGTTAGATTAAGTATAACTTGACACAAATAATTTGTAACTTTTGGGGGGCTTTCGAATACTGTCTCTCCCAAAGGAAAAAAAAAAAAATCTCGCTGTTTTCAAAAGCTAGAGAGAACATCAACTGGAGACAATAGCCATCCAGAAGACTGAATTCCATAATCTCTAGAGCGAAGAAAATTAACGTTTCCACTTGCAGTCACAAACATGGACCCCCGACTTTCCGCTGAATTCTGTTTATGTGTATCTAAATAACTAGCTGACCTTCTCCTTCCTGGTATTAGGTGTGATTGAGAGATAACTCGCCCAGCGGCGGCCGCGGCAGTTTTTGTGCACGCCGGAGCACATGCTCTTGTGAGCATCCAAAGGAGATGAAGCCTGATTAACCGTTTTGAAATCTATCGGATGAGAAGAAGTCCTTACAAAACAACTTTTATACGCTTTAATTAAAAACGTGTTCCGGCAGCTCAGAGCTGAATGGGCTTCAGGGGGAGCAGGGCTGAGCCCGTTGCTATGACGACACCAAATCTTTTCACGCCTGGCCCTTCCCCAGCACGCTCTGTCTAGCTCCCTCCAGCTATTAATTCGCCTCCATCCCTGCTCTCACTGCCCCAGTCCCTTGGTCTGGAGTCTTTGGAATACCCAGTACTATGTACTTTTTCTGCCATGGCATCTCTTCCTCACTCTCTTTCATCACTTCATCCCTTGTATAATTTCCTTTGCCAATTCCTATTTTCTTGCTTCTCTTGAAAACAAGTTTACCCCCTGAGTTGAAAACATTAAAAAAAAAAAAAAAAAGTGGGAGAAGAGGGGTCAGAGTATAAAAACCACTGCTAATTACCCTTCATGATGAATTCATTTTTAGTGGTCTTCAGTGTACTCGAGAGGGATCTCACTGTGTTCTAAATTTTTTTTTCAGGTTTAACACTGGCTACTACACCAGCAGTAGCTGAAGATAAGGCTGAAGTAAAAAGGACTATGGATAATTCTGTTAACTTGTGCTTATTAAAATCTCAGGTTATTCCACAAGCGGTCTCAGCCGGTAATAACTGTAAGTTAATGTAAGACTTTGAAATATGTCCTGAAACATCACAGACCTCCCTCTATTTAAGAAGGCTCTTGAATATTTTAAAAGTTGCACTCATTATACAGACTTAAATAAAACCCAGCGTTGTCATTTGTTGTACATATGAAATAAGAATTGGGTGGAACTTGCCCATTACACAACCTAACTTGAGAGAACCTGATATCTTTGCAATCTTGTATCCAATGCACTTATAGACTATAATATTATTACACAACTTCTAAATGTTACTCTTTGAGTCATCAGAGGCCTTACAACTTTCATTTTGATTACAATTCCAATTTTCCTTCTCACCTCTCCTGTTTCATAAGATAAGATAAGTGAGTGGAATGCATTGGAGATCGTTTCTCATTTGTTCTCCCTACTTAACTCTGTCTCCTCTTAATGTGATTACACTTCCAAAGTGAATTATTTGTCAGAGTCTGTAAGGATTTCCTTTATAACTGCCTGACTCAGTAGAGATGTAACTTAAGAGACAGGTGTGGTCTGGAGTGTTAATCGTCAGCAGAGCATGGCCCAGCGGTCCCTGTAGAGAAAGTGGGTGAATCCTTCAGAGCCATGGGGGCCCAGAAGAGTTTTGAGTCTGAGAGTCCAAATCATAATACAACTTTGAAGCTTTAGCCTCTGCATCCCTGAAATTGAAATTTAAAAATTTAACTACTCCTTAGGAGTTTTCTAATGAATTTCTTCAGTCTCTTTACTATATAAAACTCTGGCATAATATATTCCTAATAGGCCACATGTAAAGCTGTGGGCCACAAGTTCACAAATACGCTAAACTCACTCTAGTATAAGGAACAGTATTTCCTTTCAATGAACCATGTCTCCCCCAGGTTAGTTTCTAGGTTCTTTTCTTATAATTTAAGGACTTCCCATGTTTTGAGAAATTGAAGTCCTTTGACTTCTTATCATAGTCATATTTAAAATATGAAGAGTCTACATGACCTAGCATTGGATGACATCTCACAAATGGACCAAGTCTCCTGTTGACAATTACCTGGTATAATTTAAATGAATTAATGAGGTTTAACTTTCTTATCCACTTCTCAGTATTAAGAATAAAAAAATCAAAGGCTTATACATGCTAGCGGCGTTTTCCCACCTGCGGCACTTAATTTAGATCAATCTTAGGTACTAAAGGAAGTAAATGTGTGTAGATTGACTAATAGGCATTCAGGTATCTGAAACAGGTTTTAGACCTAAGAAAAATGTATCCTCAAAGAGGCATTTTACCTAAATATCAGAGAAAATATTCCATTGGGGGTTGTGTTTTGTATACAGTGCTTCTCCATTACGCTGATAAGAAATGGGAGTCCTTCAATTCTTGACATTCAAATCTATTCTGGACCTGGCCTGGGAAAACTCTGAGGGGAATAATCTTGCAGGTGAGTGGACTAGAAAACATAATAAACAAGTCCTTTACATCACCATATTCTATGGCCCCATGATTCAGTGAATCTCAAGGCTAAGTGTACTTAGGGGTTGCACTTTAGATAACACAGAATTCTCATTTCTATTGAAATGTTTTACATTTCCTTCCCTCCTAATTTTGTCTCATAGCCAAAGACATCCACATGAAAATCATGGTATCTTTTGTTTAGTAATTCATCCATCCTATGGTGCCCTGCTTACCTGAAGTCATATAATCCTCTATGTGTGCTCTGGCACTAGACAGATTGTTTATGTGATAAACCACAGGACTATCCTGTAGTTTCTGTAGTCTGGTGGATATATGTCAGAATTAAAGCTTTTTGGTAGTTGTTCGGAACATATTGTTATTCACAGAATGGTTCTTAGACTACATCTGGAATGTAGTTACTCTGAAGTACTCAAAATATCATAAAAATTAATGCCCAGCTATCTCTACCTACACAGAACTTATTCTGGTCATACATGTTGTGTTAAATTCATATTCAAGTTGTTAATAGGTAAAATCTAACCCACTGTCCTCTTCACCCTGTATAAATGCCTTTCTCTCCCCAACATTTCTAAACATGGGAAGGAAGCAGCAGTCCACCACATGTGGAACAGTGTGTCACAATTAAGGATAAAGGTGAAACTTCTAACTGATGTTACCAGAAATTTTATAGACGGCAACTAACATAACACCACACCCAAAATGTACTGGTCACCAAAATTTAAACCTATTCTTTATTTTTTTTTAAGATTTTATTTATTTATTTGACAGAGAGAGAGATCACAAGTAGGCATAGAGGCAGGCAGAGAGAGGGGGGAAAGCAGGCTCCCCGCTGAGCAGAGAGCCCTATGCTGGGCTCCATCTCAGGACCCTGAGATCATGACCTGAGCCGAAGGAAGAGGCTTTAGCCCACTGAGCCACCCAGGCACCCTAAACCTATTCTTTAATAGGTTAATAAAAAGTGGGGTAAGGGTCCAGAAGAGAAGCACTCATTCTTTGATAACTTGTAATAAGTATTTGGAGCCTAATAACATCTAAAGAATACCACTACCCATGAACTTCTCTGTTAGAGTCTCAGAATATCTGCAAGGTAAGTGTTTTATATCCTTTTTGATGTAAATGAAAAAGATTTCATGAAAGTAAATATATGTTTTCACGTGTTATATTCAGGATGTTGTTCTTTAAGACAAAAAGATAAAGGAAGGTAGGAAGAACTGAAGGCTTTTCTTTAATCTTACCTATCACATTGGATTTTTTTCCTCTTCTCCCTCCCCCAAGTGCCTAAAAATTGAAGTGATCAGAGTTTTAGGTGCTAAATTTGTAAAGGTTACTCCACTTAATGATTAAATTAAATTTTTATATTCTGTGATGAGAATAATGCATGCTGAAAATCTTAAATCTGAAATACTTTTCTTGATTTCCCCGAATCAATCGATCACTTTATTGCTTTCATGCTTTGGGGACAATTTTGTAGATGGCAAGGTCTCATGGATGCTCCTTTAAATCAGATATTTAATTGTATGTGTACACTGTATATATCAGAGCCAGCACATGGATACTCTAGGGTGTGTGTGTGTGTGTGTGTGTGTGTGTGTGTGTGTCTAATTCTCTGAAGAAAAAGGTGAAGAATTAGTCACTTGAAGATTTGGATAGTCATGACTAATTGGCAAGGAACCACCAGTCCTAATCCATAGTTCCTGCCATAGCAGATTCCACAAGTGTTGTTGCAAAACAAAAACAAAACAAAAAAAAAACTTTAAATTGTTTATTATACTTTGACTTAAATAAAACTGCAGTGCATAACTTCCTCAGTAATGGGTGAGGGGGACAATTGGATTGTGTAGGAGGTATACCCAGTAATGAAATGACTGCAACCTATATTTTAGACCCTAAGCTATAGAGATCTTCTTGGATCATGATTCGTAGGGAGTTTCCCACTGTTTCTGTCTCTGTCTCTCTACTCTCTTGTCTCTGTCTCTCTTTCTCACACCCACACACCCACACACACTGGGTGAAGGCACGTGATACTGCCTTTTTGGTCTTTTTCACCTCCATTCACTCAGGATAGCAGAGAAGCAAGGGCTAGAGGTGGCTGAAAGGGCAAGGATGGCAGTGGAACCTGGAGGAGGCGCCTACGTCCAGGTCGCGGTCCGGGACAGCGGCCACCCAGGCGGAAGCAAAGTCGGTGGCGCAGCACTCGGGGCACCCGGGCCCTTTGCCCGGATGCAGGACGTGGTGCCCCCGCCATCCTGGCCCAGGCTCCTGGAGCGCCGTAATTGCGTGCGATCCGTGCGGATGGCTGGTGTGAGAGCAAGTGGGGAGAGCCTGAGCAGAAAGGACTCCAGATCAGGGGCGCTTTAAAGCCCCGTTTTATCGGTGCTAGGGTGCGAGCAAAGCTGGCCCCGAACCGAGGGCACCCGCGTTGGGCGGCGCCGGCGGGATGCTAGGGACCCTACGCGCTCAGACAGGGGTGCTTCTCGACCCTTCCGGCCTGCTCGCCCCGGGCGCCAGCTACCGCTCCGAAACTGGAGTCCTGGAGGGAAGAGAGTAAACACCCGGCCCTCGGGGCGGCCCTCGGGGAATGATTGCAAAGGGAGACACGAAAAATAAATCAAACTAGAGAGCCGCCCCGCCCCCTCCCGGCGCTGTCTCCGCGGGCGGCGCCACCCGTCCTGCAGCCTCCGGCGGGGCCCGCACCCCAAACACCCCCTGCGCCCAGGGGGAGCCGCAGCCTCCCTCTCGGCCGGACGGTCCGAGATCGCGCCTCGGAGCTGGTCCCAGGAGCGCGCCTCGCCTTCCCGCCCCGCCCGGCCGGGCCCCTCGGGCGGGATAGAGCCCTGCTTTGCTCTTTTCGTTGGCCAAGCACAATTGTGTTATTGGAGATAATGAATTCAATCCCCATCAAAGGGCATTAGGCTCGCCCGGGCCCTGGAGTTGCTGATGCCTTTTTTTTTTTTTTTTTTAACTAGGAATGAAAGGCTGTGGAGAAAAAAAAATTCTCTGGGGGAGCCTTTCCCCTGATCGCCGCTTTTGAAGTGAAGGGGCCCGGCCATTGTTGTTCACCTCGCGGCCCATACGGCTGAAGAAAGCCTGGGCTTTTGATGGGCTGAGAACCGCCTCGGCAATGAGCACCACGTCGGGCCGCGCGGCCTGCGGGCAGCATATGTCTCGGGGCGCCCGGACACCGTCTGGCGGGTGGGGCGGCAGGCCCGGCGGGGAGGGGGCTCCGCCTCGGGATTGGACTGGGAGGCAGGGACCAGACACAAGGCCCGCACCCAGTAGCCGCGTCCCCCGGGACCCCAAGGCTTCCCGCCAAGGTCTCAGTTTCTCGCGCCCACTTTGTGGCTCCACACAGGGGTTCCATCATCTGTGGTTAATCAGTTAAGACCTCTGACCGGGAGGCCAGCCCTTTAGAGGTGAGGGTGGGGAAGGCAGGGGTCTCGTGAGCTCAGCCAGCCAGGTGGTTGGAAGTCAATTTTTAAACCATTGGAACTGAGCAACTAAGGTGGCTGGTTTAGAGCTTGAGGAGTCTGAGAAGGCGGACCCCTCCGAGAGGGGCATCCGTATCACATGCAGTTAAGATTTTTCTCCTGTGACTCGACCCCGCGCGCGCAACCGGGCTCCAGGCGGGGGTGAGGGGACAAGCGGAGAGTAGGCAGTCCCTCGGCAGCACGCCCGCGGCCGGCTTGGCCAGCAGGGCCGTTTCTGCAGCGTGCGCGGCGTCCCGTCTCGAAGTTCTGAATCCAGGACAGAACATTAGCATCAGAACACCTTTTCCAAAAACTTGGTGCACGCATTTAATTAAGTTTACTTTCCGTGCCCTCAAGGTGAACTTTTCCCACCGCGATTCGCATCCCGCAACGTTTCTCCCCGCCCGCCCCAGGCCTCCCTCCTCTGAAATCTTTGGCCCCAGGGTCAGCAACTAGAGCTTTCTGTTCCCCTCCTAGTCTCCAACCCCCGCCACCCACCCCACCCCCCAAACACCAAAGGATCCGGGCTATCCGCCCCATTAATATACTAGCCAGGCATAACAAAAGGAAGCGCGTGTCGGCGGAAGGCAGTGTGACTCCAGGGAGAGGTGAGGAAACCTGGCCGGTGCCCTGCAACACGGCTCATTGCAGTTCGAGCTCGTGAATCGGCCTCCACCTAGGCAAAATCGGTGAAAGACGCGGTGGAAGTTGGAGCTCTGGATTGACCTGATGTTGGATTAGGCGTTTGTAGCTGGGCTGTGGGAGTGAAGAAGCTCAAGGCTCCCAGGTGGCACTCAGAGCTAGGGGAACGTTCCAAAAACGCACCAGTCACCTGAATCGGGCAAAGAAAATCAGCTCAGGGTGTAGCGCTAGGTGGGAGCCTCCTTCCTCCCTCGTGCATAATGGGTCCTCAAAATAAATACATAAATGAAACAAACCACCACAAAACCCTTACATTTTTCTCATTAAGTTGCTTGTGTTTTAAAATAGCAGTTCTTTGGTGTGAGAGGAAAACAAAAACAAAAACAAAAACTGACCTGGGACATGATTAGGCAAGCAGAGGAATAACTAAAATTTCATGGGAGAGAAGGGAAAGAAACTAAAGTGATTTCCAGTTGAATGCATTGTTCCCTATTTCCAAGCAGTACTTTGGTGGTGTGGGTGGGGGGCGGGGGTGGTATTTCCAGGCTATTTTTCTGGGCTTCAGGGATTTTTCTTAAAAAGACCCTGGTGTAATCCTGAGGAAAGAAGTAGAAAGTCAACCCAGGGAAACATCACATTTAGAATTCTGAGTCAGGCCTGCCCTAATGCTGGCGGTCCTGAACCTGATCTTGATGTGACTTGACCACCTGAATTCTGAGGTCTTCAAGCACCTATTCCATTTAAGCCCTTTTCTTTCCAGATTTTGAGGCAGAATATTCTGCTCGTATACTCTACACTGACTAGAACATAGAGAACCCCAAAATATCATGAAGTGACATCTAGAAGGAGGGAATGCTTCTCACTTTCTGGGGCTACAGAGGGGGAGTTTATGCTCACCATGAGCTTTGCTCTTACACTGTGTAATCACAGCTGACATAATTGGAGAAATGAGGAAGTTAGAAAAAAGAAAGGTAGCAAGTGAGGATTTCCCCCTTGTCAGATTTTTTTAAATGTTTATAATAGGAAAATGCATGCCTTTTACAAGTTAAAGTTGAAATGGATGGGTATTTTCCAGCTCCATATTGCTTGCTAGAATGACAACTGGAGGGGGGCGGTGGGAAGGTGAGGGCCACAGTCTGAGCTGTTCAAAGTTCAATGAACCGAGCTAGACTGGGAGCTAAAAGAGGAACACCAATGAAACTATTATGGTCTTAAACGTAACTATTTGGAAGGAGAAAACCCAGAACATTGAAAGCAATCTGTTATCAAATGTTATTCAGATACACCAAATAGGATCAGTGGTAGAATATAAAAGCTGCAGAAACGGCTGCTTTAAAAACAAAAACCAAAACCTTATATATCTCCCCAAACAGATTCTATTTCTAAATGATAAGGTTGTAAAATCTTCCAAGTTGTTTCATTTTATTTCATTCTTATTCTGATGACTTTCCATTGATGTTAATTATTCTGTTTAAGAAAATCTTATTTCTAAATTTCAGCATAATTTCATGACTGTTTAGCCCAAGGTGGCTTACAAATAATCAACTTTTGCACGTAATTATCTTGAACTAATTAGACATTATCTTAAGTCCATTTAGTTGCAAAACACATTATACTACAATACAAATAAGCAATTAAGATTTCATTTTTGAAAGTTTACTAAACATCTACTAAATAATTTAAGCAATTTTATCTTTTCACTGAGTGTTTCCTCTGGACATATTGAGGTATCACATTAAAATACATTATAGCTAAATGTTCTACAATATTACTGCTAAATCAACAGAAAACCAATTGATCTTGAGGAAAGGTTAATTAATTTGGGCTACAGGTCTCCTACTTTGGTCTGCATTGAAAAGAATTTGTATTGATCGCAGAAAATTTTTGCAGAGAAACTTAGTAAGCATTTTTGTGGAATTAAGATCATTTTTTTAAGTGCTAAAACAACAAGATATTTAAATGTTAACACGCCAGGAATTCTTTTCTGCTATGGCTCATTCAAATTTGTTAGACTCCTGAGAAAACTAATGTTTTTTATACTTTCAGTGAAATCAGTCGAGTATTCTAGGCTTCAGAAAATGAAAACATAAGTTAAGAACATTAATAGAATTGTTTGTTTAATCCCTCCTCCCAATAATGCTCACCAGTTTATTCGGCTATAAAGAGTTCACGAAGGGACAAATGGAAATTAAATTTTATCTGTGACGTAAACAGTGCAATAGCCAACATGGAGAAAACAGACCGAACTGCCTTCTACTTAGGAACACTTCTAAGTTGTGTAGTTTCTGGTGGGCTTTCCCCCTAGCTGTGTCTAGTTGTCTTCTCTTTTTATCAATTTAAAAAGTGTCAGGCTCGGAACAAGGTGAAAGTTAACTTCACATGTTCTCTTCCCCAGGATTATATTGACTCCCAAAACATTTTTCTTGTTTTTTCTAAAAGTGCTCGGTGGTGGCGTCGTCACTGGATCGGACAGCCTCGGAAGCTTTGCACTAGAGGGTCTGCAAGGAAGGTTTTTTCTTCTCCCCTCCCTCCCTCCCCATCCGGAGACCCCTCCCCCATCTCGAGGGAAATTCCTCAATAAAGCAAGCCCGGTGGACCGCGGCTGAGCGGTCAGCGTCCCCTTTCCGCCCTCATCTGCAGGAACAAGTGTCCGAGGTGAAGAAATAGAAAAATTCGAAGACGAAAAGGGGGGTGGGAGGGAGCCAGGGAAGGCGGCGCGTTCGAGGAGGGTCGTCGCAGCACTCCCTCGGAACCACAGATGTTTTCCTCCTGGCCCTGGGGCGCGGCGCCCCAGCCCCGGGCGTTCCGGCGTTTGTGTGTCCGGGTTTCCGAGGAAGGGATTACGCAGCGGGAGCCGCCGCGGCAACGCGGGCGTTGGGGCCGCGGGAGCGGTAAAGCGACGCCTGGCCTTCTTTGTTGACTTTTAGGTCTCGGGCTCGACAGAAGATTTATTCGCTAGGAGGGGAAAATGCCCAAACAATACAGAACTAACTGCACTTGTCACCCCGAGATGCCTACGGTCCTGCTCTGTCCCTCTACCCCGGCAACCGCCCGCCCGGGCCCCCATCCCCGTCCTTCCTAACGCGCGGGGCGCAGGTCGCCCAGACGCGGCAGAACGCGCGCTGGGTGCCCAGGGGTGCTTTACTGCTCAGAGGTGGCAGAGAAGCGCGTGAGAAGCCCACGAAACCGGGTCCCCGCGACCCACCATGCTCGCTTCTCAGGCAGGTTTCCAAAGTGGCCTCTGCCGGCAGCCTGCGGCGCCTCGCCCTCCGCAAGCCCGGAAAAAAGTCTCTGCCAAGTAAGAGGGAGCAGAGGCCCACTTAAGCCTGGTGGGTGAAAGCAAGACAGACACTGAAATTGCTAATATGTTAGCGAGGGAAGGGAACATCACCGAAGGGAACGCACGAAAGTTAGATGGTATACATTCAGTGGGGCTGGTAAAATTCCTCGGCCCAAACTCACGGCCTTATGTTACATTTGGAATTCGAATTTGCCAACGCGTTTGTTTACCTGCTAGAGAAATATAAATAACTATTGAGATTGAAAGGTTCTTCCTTTCTTTGGGACTTTAATGTATTTCCAAAAAGCCTCCAAATTAGATTTTGAAATTATTCAAACCAGTTATTTCCCTCTCCTCCTTTCATTAGCTGAAGTGGGGGGGGGGTGGGATTTCTGGATTTTTCTCAAGTGCTACAAACCACCCCTTCTCTCATCTGGGGAGGCAATTACGCGATAATTAAGGGACTCACACAGCTCTTTTTATCTTGTCCGCAGTGTGGAGTGAGGCGATCAAAGTAAAGGCTGGCCAAGTTCAAGCCCCGTTGAGGATGGAGTTCATACACAAGGGCTCAAGCAGGCTAGCCTCTGCTTGGGCTGGTGTTGTTATTGTTGATGTCAATCCGAACAAGACTTACAAAGAAATAGGTGGACTGGAAAGTGAGCCTACTATCAAAGGAGATTAATGATTTTGTGATCTCAAGCAACTGTAGGGGTGTGAAGTTGCATTTAAAAGCTTCTTAGAAGGCAAACAAATCATCAGCTTTAAGTTCTCAGGAATGGTATTTTTAGAAACAATATTTTAAAAAGTATCTTCACAAAATACAAAATAGCAGCTACCCCGAAATGTCCTGGTGGCACAAAGCTTTCCCTGCAGGAATGATTTAACTCGAACTCCCCTGGCCCCTTCCAAAGCTACCAGGATGGTTAAGTTTTGTTTCTCTTTTAATGGGAAAAAAAAAAAAAGTTCAGGATTCTCCATTGTAGACAACTTAATTTTATCAGTCACATCTGATATTTTATTCTCACTAGAATACTTCTCAGATAAAGAAAAATTAGACATTGGGGAAAGGGGAAATGTAGTTATATTAATGAATTTGATTTCGTTGTGGACAGACTCAAAGAAAACAGAAGACTTAAGCTCATGTAAAAAAAAAATTAAACATTACTGGGAATAAGTAGTCTTAAAAATCTCAATTCTTGGGATATTAAATCAATTTATCTATCCACTTTTATTAAATTTCTTTAGCTGCTTCTTACTAGCTTCACATTCATATAATAAACAAAACAATTTCGTTTTAGATCATTTTCCTTTTTGTCATTTATACTCAGTGCTGCACTTTGGAAAATATCATTTTCAGAATACTTATTTTGGACTTAATTGAGGAAAATAACAAATTTTTTGTTAACATTTGATTTATTTAAAGTCCTTAACTGCAAATGATCAAGAACATATTCCACGGCTTAAAATTTATCATTTTCATTACTTAAATCAAAATATTTTAATTACAATCACATTGATAAAATTAACATTTTTAATTTGTAATTTTAACCATCATTTAAAGCAATTTCAACTATAAAGAAAAAAAAAGAATAAACCATGCAATAAATTAACATTGAGAAAGCAAAGAAGAATAATGAAACCCGTCTGGCTATACTAACACCATGTCCAACTGTGAAAAGTGCATTAACACTGAATGAAACAAGCACACGATGGCAATAATTAAAATGGCCACAATCAGTTGGATTTTGGAATTTTGGACCAAATTTTGAAATCCCATTCCCTATAACTTATCTCTCCTCCAACATTGTAATATTCCCTTTTTCCTGAAAAAAAAAATATTATTTAAATGGTACAGATACATAGAAGCTAATTTTATACATGTTATGTGACCTCAGAATGACATGACAATGGCACTCTGCAAAGCAAGGAGCAGAGTTACTGAGGATGGCAATTCTTGAGGAATTGATTCTCAGGGCTATATGTGGGTGGAGAGGAAAAGGGAGGAGGTCTTTGTAACTTCTTGGTCAGGCAACTCTTGAAAATGTACCATGTATATCACTAACCTATTATTTCTACGTGTTATGCAAATATATGGAGGATGTCTACATATTTGAGCATGTGCATAAATAAGTTCGTACATAATATATATTTCATTTTAAGACATCTGCTATCTGAATGTATCAGATAATGGAAGCTGAATAACAAATGGCTCTGATGTTTATAATTAGTTTATGTGTTGCTGCATAACAGCAGTATTGTCCTTCAAATACTTTTAATAACCTCTAGTGTTCACTTGTTTCTTCACCCTTTCAGTTAATTATGGTTAAGAGTATTGCCATAGACCTGTAAACTTGTGGAGGGTCAGATGAGGAGAGGGGGGAGAAAAAGCACAAACAAATATTTTACAAGTCTGACCATCTTTCTTTCTTTCTTTCTTTCTTCTTCTTCTTTTTTTTTTTTTAAATAAAACCTGCACAGACTAGAACGTGTCTGGAGGGGAAAGAGGGAAGAAAGGGAGAGGAATAAGCAAGTAGGAGGATTTTATATATACATTTGTGGATTGTTAAACTTTGCAGGAAAAAAAATTTGTTGGTTTGGGATTGGTTTTCTTGGTAATAATATACACAAGGCATTTCAAATACAATAACAAAGTAACAGTCCTTTGCACTGGGGAAAAGATTGTGCACACACACACAAAAAAAATGAAAAATAGTAGGGATTTTATTATGCTGTTGTCGGCTTGGTATGTGTGGTTTTGTTTGCTGTTGATTTTTCTCTCTCTCTCTGTCTCTCTGTCTCTCTCTCTCTTGCTACCAGCATGGCCATGCCAGACAAACCCCCAGTCCCAGGGAGCTAGGAAGTGTTTAGGACGGGTCTGGAATACACACCTTGGTAGTAGGCCGGCTCCAGGGCTGAGGGCTCGATGGGGCTCCTGGTGGCCACAGAGGCGCTGCTGAGGGGCAGGCTGGCGGGCAACGCAGCGCCATAGGGCGAGTACTGTAGTGCCTGCTCATATGCCTTGAAGTCCAGCTTGTGCTGCTGCTCCGAGGAGGACATGAGGTTGTTGATGGAGAAGGGGTGGTTGAAAGAGTAATGGGGGTCCCCTTTCAGGTGCAGCTGGGACTCGTGGGGAGCCAGGCCATGCGCCGGGTGCGAGGGGGGCACAGATACCAGTGCCCCGGGCCCGGAGTTGATCGGGGGTGCAGCCGAGGAGGATGGAGTCTTCAACTCCGAGGCGCCCCCTGTCGCCGTCGCCCCGCTGTGGTCCAGAGTCTGGGGGCTGGCAGCAGGCCCGGGGGCCGGCGCACCCTCTAGCTGGCCTGCCTTCCCGTGCACGCCCCGATGAAGAGGCGAGTTGGCACTGGGGTTGGAGGCGCTGGAGGGGTCCTTGCGGCTCTCAGGACCGCCCTTGGCGCCGCCGCTACCCCCGCTCCCGCTTCCGCCCCCGGCCCCCGGCTGCTTCTCACACTTGAAGCGCTTCTGGCGGCGCAAGTAACAACCGTTCTCAAACATGTTGCCGGAGTCCGGGTGCAGCGTCCAGTAGGAGCCCTTGCCCGGCTTGTCCGGGGAGCGGGCCACTTTGACAAAGCAGTCGTTGAAGGAGAGCGAGTGCCGGATGGAGTTCTGCCAGCGTTGCTGATTCTGCCGGTAATAGGGAAAGAGGTCCATGATCCACTGGTAGATCTCGCTTAGCGTGAGCATCTTGCTGGGCGCCTGCTGGATGGCCATGGTGATGAGCGAGATGTACGAGTAGGGCGGCTTAGCGTGCGGGTAGCTGCGCTTGAAAGTCTTGGCGTCGCCGCCGCCCCCCGCGCGGCTGCGGCCCAGGTTAGACGGGGCGTACGCCATGGGGCTCATGCACGGGTTCATGGCAGCCGCGTAGGGGCCCAGGCCGTTCATGGAGGCCGCGGGCTGCGCGCCCATGGCGCCCATGCCGCCCGGGCTCAGCGTCGTCCCCATGGCCGTCACGCCCGCCGCCGTCATGCTGTTCATGGCGCCTGCGGAGCCGCCCGGCATGCCAGCCACGGCTCCCGGACTCAGGCCGGCGCCCAGGCCCGGGTTTGCGTAGGACATGTTGAACGAAGCTGGGGTCATGTTGCCGCTCGTGGTCATGCTGTTCATGGTCATGTAGGTGTTCATGGAGTTCATAGAGCCCAGGCCCGAGTTCATGTTGCTGACGGGGACGGAGGAGTAGGCCTGGAGCGGAGACAGCGAGGGAAGAGGCCCCGAAGGGCGGGGTTAGTAGTAGGAGCTGGCGGCCTACCGCCGGGGGGCAAACCCGGACGTGCGGAGAGCATTTCTGCAAAGCATAGGAACCCCCATCCCGGGCAAACCGTCAGGAGCCCTCCCAAGAAAGGGCAAAGAAATGTCTTGCGCAGCAGGGGAAAAATCTTATCGCGGCAGGCATGAAAGACAAGGGCTCACAGAAAATATGTCCCCAGGAAGATGTGTGAGCCTTACATGCCAGGCTCAGGGGCCGACTTCTATGGCCCCTCCATCGCCTCCTGCATACAGGCCAGTTGGTATCCCTGTCTCCACCCCAGACCGGCCTCAGCAAAGCCCTTTTGTTTAAAAGGAGTTAAACTCCGAAAACAGAATTATTCTCTGACTCTGCTTATTCACCCCACCTTACGGGGTGCGGTGGGTTCAGTGGTGTAGCCCCCCGGGGGTGAGCAAAAGAACACCAGCTCTGTGCCTATCTCGCCTAAGCCTGCCAGGCCGGGCTGACCACATAGTAGCCTCGGCTGTGCGGGGCGGCTGTTAATTAAACTTTCCCTGAGAGAACTAATCATTCACGGCCATAAGACCATCCATTTCTCAACAACTGGCTTTACCGCCTTAACAGTTTTCTTTAAATGGTGACTTTTTGTTATTATGTTTAGGATTGTTCTCCATCTACTTGTAGCAACTGTAATATTAAAAGGGAAAGAAACTCAGAAGTTAAGTTGGTCTTGGAAAAAAATTAAAAATAGATCTACAAGAGGAGGGGGAGGGCATAATAATATCAATGCACTACACTTAACTTTAACTTGACTTTACATGTACATCTCTTTAAACCATTCAGGAAGTTGTACTAATTTCGTTACCTATTTCCAGCCCCATAACATTGGAAAATTTTGGTGACACAATTTGTCAAAATAATCTACTTTGTTTTCCCATGCTGATATGTCGCCATGATTATCTCAAAGCTTGGCTTTAAAATACCACTTTAAATTTCTAAAATCAAAGTCTACTTATTTGCTCTCAATTCTATTCTATTTCCCAATTCTTAGCTTTAACCTATAAGAAAGTTCTTTCTATAGGGGACTTCATTAACTAGTGGGTCGAGATGTCTGCATCTGAATTAAACCTGAGGAAGAGTTCTGAGTTCATTTTTAAATTATCAGTAGGAGAAAAACTCTTACCAATAGTAATTTGGGAATGCACTATATATGTTAAAAACATAGAGTCCAGAAACATAAAAACGTCTCTGATAATTTAACAAAAATAATGTCCTTGAATTTTTTTCAGCAGCAGGTACAATTTCATTTGAAAAATTAAAAGGTGTACAAATTTAGGCACACTCTGCTATGGTATGCAAATAAATTCAAGCTAAGTTTGTGAATACATAAATACATAAAACTAAATAAATTAATTACCATAAAAATATTTCCAGATTCTATATTTTTCTGTCCATGTCTTTTCTTTTCTTTCTATCTTTCTTTCTTTCTTTTTCTTTCTTTCTTTCCTTTTCTTTCTTTTTCTTTTCCCCTCCCCAAGATTATCGAAGGTGATTTCAATAAGCGTTTTTAATAATGGTGAAATTTTGGGGGTTAATTGTCAGCTGTTTCAAGAGAAATACTTTTAGTAGATGGTGGTCCCGCCTGTACCTGGTTTTCCTCACAATCCCTTTGTGCACATTGTAAAATAAACCACATGAACGTGCCACCAAGGGGACAATGAAGAGAAACAGGTTCTCCGTTCGGGGTGCTGGAGGAAAAGTCAGTTCGTACCAGCGCCACCCAGCGGTTCTAGAGTAGAATGAGCACACTTCTCCGCAAACAGGCTTTTAAAGTTTTATAAAATTTCGGAATCGATTCATTATTAAGACGCTCAACTTAACGGCAGCGCGGTTTCATCTGAAGACATCTGCGAATTCAACCGTGGGAGGAAGAGGCCGCCCTGCTGGAGAACTCTGTCTTTCCTAGAGTTACCTCCAACTCTTGCCGGCGCCCGTCCGCCAACCCGCGGCACCCAGGGCCTGGTTCCGGCTCCGCTCTCTGCAGAGAAGAGGCAAGCTTTTTCCAGAGCGGGTGCTTTCAAAGGCCAGAGTTTCCTAAAACCCTCTGGCCTGTTCCAAGCGCCAGCGCCGGGACCTGGCCTCCCCCGCGGGGCAGCAGATCCGTCTCCAAGGCCCGGCCAAGGCCTGTCCCGGAACACCTCGGGTGGGCCTGCAGAGATGGCACGGAGGAGGCGCCCCCAGCCCGCGAGCCGCCCACCCTGCTGGGCGCTCGTCTCTCCGGGCCTCCCCCGGCAGGGGTTCTGGGAGCGTCCCGCCTGCTGCCCGCCTCTCACCTCCTGTGTGTCCGCGTAGTAGCTGTTCCAGTCGCTGCTCTCATGCCCTTCCATCTTCACAGTCCCTAACATCCTGGAGCCACCCTGCCCGATGCAACCATCCAGCCCTGTGCGAAGCGACGGGCGGCCGCGCGGCGCAGGGCGGGGGGGCAGGGAGCCGAGCAGCTGCAGTCACCCGAGTGCCCGCGCCAGCCCAACGCCACCTTAGCGAGGAGGAAGCCAGGCGCTGCGGGGCGCGGCGTGCGCGGCGGAGGCGGCGCGGCGGGCGGGGGCAGGCGGCGGCCGCGGAGCGCGGCGCCCGGGAGCGCCTCCGCGGGAAGTGAGCGGGCGGCCTCTGCGAGACGAGTGCAGTTGAGCTGATGTGGATCTTACGTCGCTTGAGTGCCCACCTCCTCGTCCTCTCCCCATTTGTCCGCCGCACAAAGACGCTCGCACCTACAAAGCTCGAGGTGCACCTGCGAGGCGGCCGCCCGCCAGTCCAGCCGCCTCGCCTCCCGCCCAGCCGCGCTGCCGCCGCGCGCCCCCTGCGCCCCCTCCCGCCTAGCCCCCTCCCTCAAACCCGGCCCTCACTTTGTTTGCAAAGCAGCGTAATTGGTTTATGCCCGGAGCATGAGGGAAGAGGGAAATGGGATGGGGGGGGGGCGGTTAACCCCCTTTGGAAGAGGAAAAAAGAAAAATAGGCGGGGCCGGGCAAGCTAACGAGGGTTCTGGATAGGAACCTTGCAGCCAGAGAAGGGCTGGGGGCGGTGGCGTTGGATCCCGGCTCGCGGGGCCATGCCAGCTAAATGACCCCAGAGTCCCTTCCCAGGAGGACCCACCGTCTTCCGGGGGCCACCGGCAGCAACCCTACCCCGTGCCTCTCCTGCTCTTCTGCCCGCTTCCAGCTCCCACTGTACTGATTACTGACCCAAAGTTCAACCCCAGGAGACTGGAGAATACAGACCATCCCCCTCCCCTGACTTCAGGCTTGAAAAAGGAGAAAGCCCTAATTTTGCCCCTGCACTAGAAACTCGGCCATCTGAGTCAACCTAGCCTAGTGACGTTAGGCCTATCTGGGCTCCTGGCTAGCAGAGTGGAGACGCTGCCACGAAACCCGTACCTGCGGCTAAGAGCAGGTGAGTCACAGCACCGTTTTATATCTTTATGACACAACTTTTTTTTTTTCCCCCGTCTCGGTCCGCTCTACTTCCCTTGTCATCTGTAGCGATCATAAAGAGGAAGAGACTGAGAACAGATGTCTGTGTGATAGGGCAGGCGCACCCGAGTCGGGCCGTCCTCCTCTACCCAGCTCCTCCTCCTGCCCCCCTTCCGCAGCCCCGGGGACTGAGCTGGAGGCGACCGTCTGGTTTCTGATAGGGAAAGGTCAGGGGGAGGGGACATCTCCCTAAATGCGCGCGTTAACTGGGAGAGCATGAACACAGGCGCGGGAATGCGTCTGCTCGGCTAGAGAGGGGCCAGGCTGAAGCCAGGGATGGTCGGCGGCGGTGCCTGATCCCATCTCTCACCTGGAGGGGCCAGGCTAGCACCCCAAGCGCTTGCTCGGTTCCTAATGGGTCCTGGACATTGGTGGAAAGTTCTTCCCAAAGCAAAGCTTCTTGGTTCCTACGAGGCAGGTAGTGGAGTGCCCAAAATCACTTTTGTTGGAGAAGGACCAACTAAAGTGATTGATAGGCGCTGAGTTGGTGATAGGCTGTGGGATGGTGTGAGTTTTCTGAGTATGTTTCTGACTGTATGAATGTGTGTGACCTTCTAAATGAGTGTGGCCATGTCTGTTTCTAAGCGTGTGGGTGACCATTTGTGTGTCCTACCCTAGGTAGAACCCACCAGTTTTCTTAAAGCAACAACAAAATAAAATATTTATAAAATGACTAAAAATCCGCCAAATATTCTCGTTTGGCAAAGTTTTAAGCATGTTATCAATCTCATATTAAGAAATGTGTTTTAACTTGTCTTTCAGATACCTCCCCCCCCCTCCGTACTTTGTTCTTTTAAACCTTTACTTGAAATCTGGCAACAGAATCACATTAATTCCTTGAACCAAACAAATCTCTTATATCAGCAGAGGAGCCCGAGAGGGTGAAGATGTGCAGTTAAGGAAATAAAAAAGATAAAAGCATTGGATTACAATTCCTTTTTTTTTTTTTTAAACAAAAGGGAGGGAGAGAAATGTCATATTGTAAGGAATGGAATGAGAGTGAAATTAAATCCACCTGGAACTCAGAGCAGGTGCCCTCCCCAACTGCAGCCTGCCCCTGGGACTGCAAGTCCCATCACTTTGTGTAAATGTATCTGTAAATGTGTGGATCTGCACAGATTTCTCAGAGCCTCCGTCAGGAACTCATTCTTTTGTGCAAAGTTCCCATCAGCAGCAGGACCTTGGTTCCATTTGTAAAGTACACGGATGCTTAGCTTCCTTGGCCTGTTCGGGGGACTTTCAGTGCTAATGAGCTTCCTTGTTCCTTCCCGCGGTGATTCTCCAACGCCCTCTAGGCTCTTCAGAAACAGCGAGCATGACTAGGGTATTATCCACGGGTAGTGACAACTTAGTAATAGCTTTTATGGTGCACAAAAAGCCGGTGCCTAAGGGGGGGGGGGCGCTGTTATTTTATAGGGGGTCATTTAAAACGTCAAATATTCTTTCACTTTTAGCGCACTTCTTAAATCTACTAGAGCTCATCTTAAAAAAAAAAAAAAAGGTCAACTTAAGAAGAAAAAAAAATCCGCCTATAGCGGGATGTCCAAAGTAAAGTTTTTCTAGGGCTTCTTCAAAGCCCAAGACTGGTGGTGAAGAGAGGATTCTGCCAACTTCAGAGCCTTGATCCAGCTTGGGATTTCCCGGGTCGCTGCCCCGCTGGGAATGACTAGGCTCACAGTACCTCCCGTGGTGTGTGTGGGGAGGAAGGGAGGGCGCAGAATCCTCCCGCACGCGTCCCCTCCCCGCCCCGCCCTCAAGCACCGTCAGGGGAGTCTGGAACTCCGAAAGCCTCCCTTGCCAGAGGTTTTAGTTCCCGGAGCTGACTGCCTGGGCGGGAGGAAAGGGGGCAGCACGGTTAACTCCCAGCCTCTCTTCACCTCAGTGGCGAGGTTCCGAGACCCCTAACACATTTAGGAAGGGAAGTTCTAGGGTACTCAGAGGCCAGCCAGTCATTTCGCAGAGTTTTAAAAACGAATCAGCAGGGTCATGCCGGGTCTTTGATTTAGAAAATAAACAACAAATAAGCGAGCAAATAAAAGACACAAAGCTGCTGTCTCCGGGCTGCTGGCCCGTAGGTAGCCAGGTGACAGGCCTAGTTGCAGCAGTCGACTCGTTGGTTACAAACCTCTTCTCCCAAACAGGCCCTGTCTACGCTTTTCAGAAGGCAGTGCTCTGCTTTCCGGGGAACTGGACCTGTCCTCAGCCTCCGGGAGGCTGGGTGGACTCGAAGCAATAGAGGCCACGAGGGCAGACACGTGGCGCCTCCTGGGGCGTCCCAGGCCAAACTCTCCCGGCTAAGCCGGGTCTGCGCGAGCCTCGGGCGGCCCAGGTAGAGGGGAGGGCAGGCCCCGCAGGCGGAGGAAGCCGGAGCTGTCTCGGAGGTGGTGTGTCGGGGTCGTCCAGGTGGCCTGGGGCGGAGGAAGCGGCTCCGCCCTTCCCGGAAGCTGCGCCTTCTCCGCCTTTGGGGTCGGCTCCTGGCGCAGTGTGGCTGCGGCGACGCGCGGTACCAGATTCGCCGGCCAAACGAGGCCACCTCCTTTTCCCTTTCCCAATATTACCTGGCTGGGGCCCCTTCCGTAGATCTTCACCACACCAGGGCAAGAGAGAAGCAGAGGGGGACGACGGCGAGAGACGGCTCGCTCCTCAGGCCTTGGACCCAGCCGGCTGTCTGTGGCGGCGCCGGGGTCTTTCCCGTTTAGCAGGACCGCAGGGTGGGCAGAGGGCAGGACCCTGGGCGGCGGGCCTCTGTGGTGCCCTCTGGAGTCTCCTGAGGACTTCCCTCTGTGGTTCTCCCTAATCTGTCCCCTCTCTGCGCCGACCTCCCTCCTTCCAGGGGGCTGTGGCCCGGTCTCGACTGCGGCGGGCCCAGCCACCCTCGGGGCGGTCCGAGCTCCTACCCCTCCGGTCCCCGCCTGCCATCCAGATGAGAAGCTTAGATCCGTCCGCGGAGAAGAATCAGATGCTCCGAAACTAAGACCTGTTGTCTTTCACGGGGTTCAAAGCGGACCGGACTGGGACCCGGGTCGGTTTAAGACTGAGGAAGGCCTGGGACGCTGAAAGCAGCTGTTTGCACTTGCGCGCGACTGGCCTCGGCTGACCGGGGCGTGTGTCCGAGCCCGGGAAGGGGCCCCGCGCCGCGAGAGGGCGGACCCCAGCGCCTGCCTTCAGCCTCCCACCCGCCACGCGGGAGGCGCGGCGGCCTAAGACTTGGGGGCCCTCCGCGGCCAGTCTGAGGCGCCGGGGGCCAGGAGAGGAGAAACACGGAGCTCCTGTTCCTTCACGGTCTCTCTTCTTTTAGTTTTTTTGTTTTCTCATACCGTCCTTTCTCTGCCCTTCCTTCTCTCATTATGTTATTAATCAAGAAATCAATTCACGACTCACAAGGCATCCGACCCGCAGTAGGTAGGGGCCCTGGCCCTGGGACCACCTGACCGGCCTCGTCCAGCAGTTTCGTGCGGAGAAATCTCAGGATCCCGGCCGAAGCCTGGTAGGGTGTTTGTACTGGGGGGGGAAAAATTCTATTGAAACATTTAATCCCAATTCTTTATCTCTGGGTTTGTCCTTTCCCTCACTGTTCGCGGAGCCGCCGCGGGGTTTCTGAGCGGCCTGGGGCGCGGGCCTGGCTGGCCCGAAGCCGGATGTCGGAGCCGGAGCTGCTCCCTACCCAGCCTTGCCCGCGGGCGACAAAACCGTCTCTCTGGCCTTGAGCTAGCATTGCCCTGCCAAAATCAACTCGCATTTTCATGTATTCAAATGAGAAAGATTGGGAAGGGCGACCTGCCCTCTTGGGCAATCACTAGCCTTGGAGGGAATAAGTGTCCCATGGGTGCCCGCAGAAAATGGGAACCTCCCTTCTTCGAGGCCTGAGTGGCAGACGTGGCGCCCCCGCCCAGGCCGGATCCCCAGGCAGTCCCGCATTTCTAGGCAGCCTGTTCTCTGAGTTACCGACTGCTCTATTCACAGCCGTTACTGCCAGTTCGAGGAGGTGCCTAGTCCCAGCTAGTCTCTCCTCACCCCTGTGTGTCCCTTCAGCGCTGTATCTGCTCAGTGTCGCCCACACCTTCCTCTAGCTGCTTATAAACTGCTAGGGTTGAAGTCCTAGAAGAGGGACTGGAAATGGATGTTCCAGATAGAGTTGGAAAATTAGGGAGGAGCCTAACAAATTTTTGGTCTGAGAGCGGAGAGGGACTAGAGTGATTGAGTCTGTGTGCCACAGACTAGACAGGCGCTTTGAGATCAGGGCATTTCCTCCACCTGATGCTCCAGGGTACAAGAGCGGGGAGCCTGAAAGCCTGGGAATTTGACTCTACCCCACTGGCAGAAGCTGAGCCTAATATGGAGCCCGTGATGGAAACCCAGAGCCTCAGAGAACTCTAGATGTCATCTCTTCTGGAGGCTGCCATCTTAAACCTAAATCTTTCCCCAATGGTGAGTGAGTGAGTATTTAGCTTCTCAGTCCCTGAACTCCAGCTCCCCAATCCACCCATCTTTCCCTCCCTCCCCCCACCACACACACACACACACACACACACACACACACACACACACAGAACCAAGAGCTTTCCCACGGCCCCTCACTTGGCCCTGGTGGTTTAACTTTAGCTATTCAAATGTGATTACCCTCAAATTTACATAGTTTTATTTAACAGATGCTTTTGTAACAATAATATAAATCATATCCTACATATGGGGGGGAGGTAAAAATGCATTCTAGCCAAGCTTTTCTCATTGTATTGTCTTCCTGATTTCCCCTCAAAGTTTAAAACTGTTCATTGGACTGACAAAAAGACTAATTTATTGGCATGGCTAGAGGAAGGTTACATTCATTATTTAAAATTAAAATTCAATTGGAAGACACTGGTTAGTGGCTGCTTCTGGACTTCCAGCAGCTATTACAGAGCTAGTCTTAGAGGAAAGTTTTGTTTTTAAAATAGTGCATTTGTTTGGAGTTGTTTGATTTTCTTGGTCCTATAGGCCACAGAGTAAAACTCACATTGTAGTGAGTTTGCTTCTAAACAGAAACACTAGGAAGAGGTCTCCTTGGCAGCATTCCCTTTTGCTGGGATACCAGCAAGATTTGCAGGAGCTTTGACAACTTTCTGAATGCAGTCATCGTGGTCACCTACTGTAAATGGACCAAAGTAAGGAAAGGCAGCTGCCAACATTGGGCTTTACCTGTGGTGTCCCATGCAGCTTCTCTGGGTCTTGGTTAGGATATTGCAGGCATCCCCAATCAAGCTGAACTCTGCTCTCTCCTTAGGTCCACATTTTAATCTACATTCCTACCAGCGTTGTATCATTCTGAACAGCATATTCTATTTGTGTCATCTTTCTTTCTTTCTTTCTTTCTTTCTTTCTTTCTTTCTTTCTTTCTTTCTTTTTCTTTTCTTTTCTTTTCTTTTCTTTTCTTTTCTTTTCTTTTCTTTTTTTTCTTTTCTTTTCTTTTCTTCCTTCCTTCCTTCCTTTCTTTCATCTCCCCCACTGGACTAGAAGATCTCTGAGGGTGGGTGGGACCCACAGTCCCCACTGCCAGAGCAGAGCATAATAGACTTTCAATAAAGATTTGTTGACTCAATAAACTAACTGCCCCAATCCAGATGCTGGCCAGGCTGGTGTCGGGTGGGAAAAGATGCTGGAGCCTAGAAACCTTATGCATGTGATTCCAAAGTCTCCCAAGTGAGAGGACCCTAGGGACCTGTTTTAGCCCAGGGAGCTGTGTGATGGATGGACCAACAGAGGAATGAATGAATGAATGAATGGATAGACAGATGCTTCTGGCAGAAAGGCCAGGGTCTCCGAGCCCTGTAATCCCTGAGCTTCCAGTCCACTGGGCATGTCTCATCCTGGCAGCGATGCCAGGATGCCTGGCAGCGATTTTAACCAAAATCAACCGGGTGGCACGATCAAGTCAGAGTGCCCCCACCTCACCGGTTTCTTGACTTAGGCAGAATCAGCAGCACCCTCCCCTCAATTTGCCTATCTAGGGCGGTAAACGTGTGACCAAAGGCAAATATTTCACATTTGCCACGCTGTGAAAAGGCAGCCGCAGAGCCTTTCAATAGCAGATATTGATTAAAAAGTTAACCCCATCAACTTTCCATCAAGCAGAATATTTCACTAGGAGCTGTAAAGGAAACGTCTGTGTTTGAATAATGTGTTTAAATTGGCAAGCAAATGAAGCTGAGCCTACGCAGTGAGAAAGAAAAGCTTTGCAACAGAGCTGTTAGTCCGGGGTTGTGTGCCTGGGCTCACAACCACGTGGCGCGCGGCGTTCCCACCCCGGCGCTGGAGGGCGCCTAGGAAGCGGGCTACCGGTCGGTCCGGGTTTGAGAAGCGAGCGTCCCGGATAGGATCCTCCCAGGTGGCACGCACTCAGCGGGCCTTGGCAGTGGCAGCACGCTCGAAATTATCAGCCATTTACCTTAATTACCTCCCTGTCTTTAGGATCTAAAGCATTTTATTCCACAAGCCTTCCCTGTGTGATGTAATGATTTCCTTAAAGGTCCGGCCAACCTCTCAAAATCTGCCGTGTTGTTGCAAGGTATTAACTGGAGGCCTCTGGTGTCAACTTCTCCTCCCGAAGAAGTTTTATTTGCCATGAAAGCATACGTGGGAATCCTTGAGAGAAGGAGACCGTTTGCCGCCTTTTCTGGGCTGCTGTCACTCGGGAAACTACCTGGCAGCGCGAAACCACAGCTGCATCTGTGACTTTGATGTCGGGTCCCCCTCCCCTCAACCCGCCCTGGGTGGTGTGGAGCTCAGCCAAGGCTCGGAGGCTGCCGGGGTCTCCGACACAAACTCCTTTCAGACCACGCTCTCTGCACTTGGCCGCTCCCCGCTTGCACCCGGGTAACCTAGCCCGAAGGGGAAAGAGGCCTCAGAAGTCAGATCGAGCCCCAGTTGCCTTGGAGACTTAGGGTTCTAGCAGATCTCATGTAGGTTTTTCTTTCCACGCTTTCAATGATGAAGTTGGCGGCATGGATCCCACTCTCCTCACCCCACTGGTCTCCTCCCGCCAAAATACCTTCTATTGTGAATCTCTAGACTCCTCTGACCTCTTCATGACCCTCCTTTCACACCCCGCCAAGAGAAGTGGTTTCAATAAATAAAGCACAGTGCTCGGGTTGAAGGTCAGTTTACACTGGGGCAGAAGCTTCTAAAACTCCTGCAGGTGCTGGAATGGGAATAAACCAGACCATCATCCTAAGAGAAGAGAGGATATGAGGAGATGGGACCCGGGTCTTGGAGTGGGTAGCTGTAGGTGGTCAGGAGCCTGGCCCTGATCCAGTCACAAATTCGTGGTCCAACCATCCGACCTCAAATTTCCTGGGGAACCCCGGCAGATCCTTCGGGACTCAGTTTCCTCCTTTTCCAAAAGAGCTTGAAGCCGATTCTGTTCCGGCTGCCGTCCACTGTAGGAAGGAAGCCTGGAGTGGCAGGAGCGACAGATAGGCCTGATCACCCCCCACCCCCTCCCTCCCCTCCTTCCCCGGTGGGGGGCGGAAACCAGAAGGGGTGTGAACTTAGGAAGGGAACTATTACCGCGACAGGCGCGAGGAGGTGGCTCGGCTCTGGGAGCGGCAAAGCGTCTTTCCCAGAGGGGCCCAAGGCGCTGGGAGGACAAGCCCCAGGAAGAAGAGTTCCCTCCCTTTTGCTCTGATTTTGTGTTCTATGTTTCATGGTAAGTTTTGGGCAAAAGCCTTTCCGTTTTTCACTTCGCAGCGTCTCCAAAAACAACAATCCGTAGGAGAGAGCAGAGAGAGCAAAGCCGCCTAGGCTGGGAGGCTGCATAGTGTTCTGCTCATTCCTCTGGGCAGGGCTGGTGCCTCTGAGGCTAAGGGTTTCTGAGACTGTCTCTCTTATTGCCCAAATAAGCTCCAACCTGGCTTGTTTGTTGACAGGGACCATAGTGTTTGTGTTTAAGAGCAAGGGATTTGGGGCACCTGGGTGGCTCAGTTGGTTGAGCAACTGCCTTCAGCTCAGGTCATGATCCTTGAGTTCCGGGATCGAGTCCCACATCGGGCTCCCAGCTCCATGGGAAGTCTCTTTCTTCCTCTAACCTTCTCTCCTCTCATGCTCTCTCTCACGTTCTCTGTCTCTCAAATAAATAAATAAAATCTTAAAAAAAAAAAAAAGAGCAAGGGATTTGGAATGAGATCTGGATTGCGTTCAGTTCTCTGCGGGAGACTCGTTCTTTCTGAGTCTCCATTGTCTCACCTGTAAAAGGGGCTTATTAGTACCTACCTTATGCCATTTGAATACAGAGTAAGTGTACTGAATTGTAACAAATATAAAGAGCATTCGCAGAACTCTGGGAGCCTAGACAGTGCTGGATGCTGAACACTTAGTGGCAAGTAATACGGCCTCAGATCTAGGCGCGATCGCACCTCCTCCTTAGAGGTATTTTGTTGGTGATCATCAGCCCGGCTCCCTAGACCTTGTGGTCCCTTCAGCACGGTTGGGAGCGGGGGAGCTTCCTTGGGGAGACTGACGCCTGGCGGTTCACTGGGGCCCCATCTCATCTTCCATGGGGACCCTGCCTAGATTCCCCTCCCAATCTCCTCGACCTGGGGGGCCGCTTTCTAGGGAGTCAGCAATGGCAGAGGTCGGGCTTCAGAAGCTAGGGTGTGACTCTCCTGGATCCCTGAAATGGTAGACTTGCACTCCGCCCTGGCAACCTCAGTCAAGACCTGGGGCCTGGATCCAGCAGGCATCCCAGTTGGAGAGATGAAGGGAGTGAGTCTGGCCTCCTGGGAGGCCATTCTGCCCTCAGCATCTGAACTTGGGGGGCATGGAGAGGAGAAGACAGGACCTTTGATTCACCCAGATATTTTCTTCTTTCTCCCTTGGACCCCCTTTGCCATTTCCTCTCTCACAGACTAAGTTAGAAGAAATCACTTAGGGTCAGTTGGAGGAGTATCACTTAGGACATTTCCTAAAATACTCAAAACCCAAGATGATATTACAGCAAGGAGACTTTCATCCATATTTTTAAGAACTATTTGACATAAATGCCCTTAAAAAAGGGACTTCCTGGGAGTCCATCTGAAATGAAGCAAACATTTTGGGCTTACCATGAGTCCTTCAAATATTGAAGGACTCTGCATATTACGTTGCATGTGCAAGAAAACTTAGCGGGGTGCCAAGTCTTCATTAAGAAAAAACAGTACATGAAAAGATCAGATCACAAAAGACTTTTGCCAGATACAGATCCATTTGCTGAAGTGAAGATTCATGAGCTGCTTAATTCCTCCTGCTAAAGGGAATTAGAAGAACTGGAGTTTCAGGGTGGATCCCTGGGGCTCACATGAACAACAACCCACATTTCAGACAGGGCTTGGATGGGTTAAGAAGGTCCTGTGTACAAGGCTCTAATAAGTTTTTGAATTCCGTTTCATTTAGTAATCAGAACCAGGCGGATAAAATAAAATATTTCCTTCACCGGAGAACAGAAAAATAACACATCTTCAAAGCTGGTTAATTTTTTTTGGATTGGTCCTGGGGGAGGTGCATTCAGGGGAAGTGGGCTCGTACACAGAAATCTCAGGCTGTGAGCAATTTCTGGCTAAATGCAGCTTCTGTTTTTACAGCTTACTTAGGGAGAGCTGTTAGTTTTTCTAAGCATAAACCAGGCATTGGTTCTCTAAGCTCAATGTTTAGGCTACAAAGCACATCCAACAGTCTTACATACCTACCTTTAGAAAAGGAATGGTTTTGACCTCCAACTCAGCAAAGTCTCTAGTGCATTACCATACTTGGAGAACACCTAATCAAAGCCCTTTGGGAGTGTAAAGGGTAACTGGAATGCTAAATACCAGCCACTATGTCCTAGAAAAATAAATCCTTAATTCTTAGCCAGGTACACCTGCTTTGGACCAGGCTTCTGAGTGTTATTTGTATCTTTTCTTTTCAAATGGATAGTTTTACTCATTGAGTTTTCTTTCTGCTCAGTGCTTGCTATTTTTATCTTACCTTAAAAACCCTGAGATCAGGCCAGGCGCCAGAGTTTTGAGGCATCCCCGGGAAGGGTGATGCCTGGCTTCCCAAAGGTCCCTTTCTGAACTCCCTAAACTCAGATGTCAGAATTATGTCAGAGTTTAGGGTCAGGAGGGAGTCCTAACATATGTTAAGTAGATCACCAAAGGGTAAGAAGGGTGAGCAGGGTGAGGAGAAGGCTGAGAGTAAGCAATGCAGGGGGAGGACCTTAAGGCAGGAGAAGCTGTTTCAGGACCTTAGTGTCTGTGGATTAAAGCGAGTACAGGCAACTATGGGTAATAGACCTTTCTGGTTATTCTCTGTTTTTCTCCGTAGCCCCCTCTTCTTTCTACTCAATTCTCTGCGTCTGTTCTCTGCATATATCGTCCACTTTTCCTTGCCTTTGGGCTTCGAGTTGGGTTTGGCCAATGTCCGGGGAATGGTGCAGGAAAAAAGGCATCTAGCAAAAGACGTCTAGAAAAATGGCAACAGAAATCTATGAGTGATCCTATTCCTTCAGTCCCATGCAGGAATTCTATTACTAATCTTGTAATTCGATTGGCAAAAATTGCATACAGTTATTTTAATTTGCATTTCTGAGGTTATTATTGAAGTTGAACATTTTTATATTTCTACTGGCCATAAATATTTCTTCTTTTGGGAACTGCCTTTCCACACCTCCCTTAGCCAATTTAAAATTTTGAGTGCTTGTCTATTTCTCATCTAAAGAATGTTAATCCCATGTTTGTCATAAATATTGTGAGTTTTCCACCAGGTTTCCATTTGCATTATAATTCTGCTTATTTTTCAACACATAGATGCTTTTTAAAAAAAAATCCATCAATATTTTAAGATTTAATGCTTATAAGTCTTATCTCTACCTGCTACTCTTATGTGTAACAAAATCTTGCATTCAGTTGGAATTTATTTTGGTGCATAATATAAAGTCAAGATATAAATTTAATTATTTATTTTCCAAAAAGATCTTTGGAAAGGTCCTAATTATGAAGGGGCTTGAATTCTTTTTGGAGAACTTTGTTTGGAATTTGTTCTGTGAGGATACTTTGAAGGTGTGGAAGCTGAATTTTTGGGTCTTCCTTTACTTGCTATACAGTGAATCCAATAGGAGGCTCCAAAACTAGAGGACAAGAGGACTGGTGTGTGGTGGTTTAAGAGTGACAAAAACTAGATGAAATCATAGTGTTTCAATAAATGAGTAATTTTATGCTGCTCTTTGAGTCCAATACCCTTTTCTATAAGATAGAACCCAAAGTATTAACATTTTCATATGGAAACATTACAGTATCAACAATGAATTTGAAATACCTTTAGATCACTAAGTATTCCTTGTCTTCCCTTTCCTTTCTCTCTTTTCCTCCTCCCCTCCCTCCTCCCTCCCTTCTTCCCTCCAGCCCTCCCTTCTTCCCTTTCTCTCTCCCTCACTCCTCCCTCTCTCCTTCCCTTCCTTTCTCCCTTCCTCCCTTCTTCCTTCTCTCTCTCTGTTTCTCTCTTTCTATCTTTCATTTAGACCTAGAGTAGAGTTCTTAGCACAGAACTGAATTACTAGCTAGGAGATCAAAGGTAAATCCTTGATTTCTTTGAGCATGAGTAACTTACCTATAAAATGAAGCTAATAGTATCTAGCTCATAGATTGTATTATCCTATGGTATGAATACGATAATGCAAATAGTAACAAATACTTTGTTAATAACAAATACTTTGTTACCATTTCATATTATAAAGCTATTAATGAACAATGTTTATTTACCATATAAATTGCTTCCTGACCATAACATGGTTCAGGGCTACATTAATTAAAAAATTTTTGGATTTTAGGAATATGGCCTGTATGTTATTTTTATGCAGCATCCAGGATAATACCAAGAACAATTCACACTAAGCACTTTGGTTATTTGCTTATTATTTTAATTAGCAAAGGAAAGTGATGTACTTGTCTGGAGGGGTTACTTCCACACTTAGGCTGAAGCTGCCCTCAAGGAGTACCCGCGAAGCAGTGGTATGTGATGCGGGTGCAGTGGAACCACAGGGACAGCAGATCTTTCTCTGTAGAATGCTTCTTGTCTTGTGGACACTCAGCAACCATTTTAAACTCACTATGTTGGGGAGTAAGCCACAAACTTTTGAGGTGAGATTATGCTCTCCATTTTACAGAGGAGGTTGTAGAATCCCAGGGAGCAAAGCGACTGTTTCAGTTGGGAAAACTGGGTTTCCCTACCTAGCTCTGTGTCTGGAGAGTGGGAGCTTGCTTCAGGGAGGCCTGGGAATGTCTGAGCTCATCCATCTCCACAGTTGGGCTGCTTCAAGGCCCAGCACCAGGGCATTGTGTTGCAGAGCCTTCTTTTATCTTGAATTTCTGGGAAACATCAAATTCAGGGAGAACTTCCAGAAGATTTTGTCTGCCACTTTCTTGATCTCATTTAGATCTGAGTACTTGGAAAGGGAGAGATTGGTAGAAGGTAGAGCAATATAAAATTAACACTGGAGGACCATTGAGAGCCAGGCACTGAACAAAGCACCTTCATCTACATGATGGCATTTAATTGGGTTTTCTTTTGGTTTTTAAAATAATAGTGAAATATAACACAGTAAAAGAAACAAAATAGAAAACAGGGGTTATCACAGAGAAAAACAGCCATCACCAAGGTTAAAATGCAGAGCAGTGCTACTACCCTAGGACTCCTCCTTGCAGTGTCCATCACTCACCATCACCTTCTCCACTCCCGAGATGATTACTATTTTGACTCTTATGGTTATTACTTAAAAAAAATTTTTTTTGTAATACAGCAGCTGAGCATGCATCCGCAAACACTATAATTTTTGCTGTCTTAGTTTTTAAACCATATATGATGATTTCATTCATATGTGGAATTTAAGAAACAAAACAGAAGAACATAGGGGAAGGGAAGGAAAAAAAATAAGATAAAAACAGAGAGGGAGGAAAACCATAAGAGACCCTTAACTATAGGAAAGGAACTGAGATTGTTGGAGGGGAGGGAGTGGGGGGAATGGGGTAATGGGTGATGGGAATTAAGGAGGGCAGTTGATGTAATGAGCACTGGGTGTTATATGCAACTGATGAGTCACTAAATTCTACCCCTGAAACTAATAATACATTATATGTTAACTAGATTGAATTTAAATAAAAAATTGATAAAATAAACCTTATATGAATGGACCTGTACAGTGTGTACTCCTTATGTTTGGCATATTAGCTCAAAGAGATTCATCTATGTTGTGTCCCACAGATGAAGGTTGTTCACATCCTTTATTGCCTTTTATGAATATACCACAATTAATTTATGCACCCTACTTTTGATGGACGCTCGGATATTTACCAGTTTTTAGCTATCATGAATGCAACTGCTATGAATATTGACGCACATGTTTCTTGGTGCATGTGCATTTCTATTGGGAGTGGAATTGCTGGATCATAGAGTATGTGTGTATTCAACTTTAATAGATAATGCCAATTACTGCTTCTTATAACCTTTCTTACCTTGGACATCAGAAACTCTGAATATGCTGAATCCAGTATTATAATAGGAACTCTCCAGAAGTCTGAATCTTTGCCTCTAGCATAATTCGTTTAAATGTATAAAGAACGTGAGTGCCAAGTAAGCAGTTGTTTTAATGGGGCATAAACAGCCGAATTAGGAGAGTCCAGGGCAGGAGGCTCTTTGGGACCCGCAAGTTCACAGCCCAGAAAGCAGAGGCCGCTCAGTTTGAGTTTTGGCTTCTGGTCCACCTTGGAGGTGGTTCCGGGAGGCAGAAACGCGCGGGTTTGGGACCCATAGCGCGGAGGGATCCACAGGAGGGAGAGCGCGGCCGCGAGGCGGAGGAGGACGCGCGGCTTGTTGCCGAGCAACGGAGCGCGTTCTTCCTTGCAGTAGAGCCTGTCCGAGCCCACCCGACCGCTCGGCCCCCGGGAAGGCGGGTAGGATATAACCCGGGGCCGCGGCAGTTGTCAACCTTCTCGCCATCTGAATGGGAGCAGAGGCGTCCCGGGAGGCGGGTGAGAGGCGGACTGGGGCGCCAGTGATTTCGTCTGGGAGGCTGTGGGAAGAAGAGGCTGCGATATTTAGGCGGAGCAATCGTCGTCTCCGGTTCTGCCTCTTTAATCCACACTAGTCTCTGAGAAAAATCAGCGTACAAAATAGGGCTGGGGTTGCAGAAGGGATTGGGGCTGGAGTAGGCTGGGATGCCCTCGGAAAGAGTGAAAATCTGGTGGAACGGAAGGATAGATACGTAGATTGTGATGACCAGGCTGTGGGGAAAGGGAAAGGAGTTAGGAAGGCAAAAGACAGGAAGGAATCAGAGAGAATGTGGTGAGGGAGAAAGGTCACGGTGGAGGGAATTCGATTTCCAACTGCCCGAACTTTCCTGGTAAGCCTTGACAGGGGCTAGTTGTTTTGGGCAAGCCTTACACGCCCTTAGGTGATATCCCCCACTGAGGTCAGTGTGTCCAATTTTGGAATAGGAAGCTGTTTTCTGGGGCGCCTGGGTGGCTCAGTGGATTGAGCCTCTGCCTTCGGCTCAGGTCATGATCTCAGGGTCCTAGGATCGAGCCCCGCATCGGGCTTTCTGCTCAACAGGGAGCCTGCTTCCCCCTCTCTCTGCCTGCCTCTCTGCCTACTTGTGATCTCTCTGTCTCTGTCAAATAAATAAATTAAAAAAAAAATCTTAAAGAAAAAAAAAGGAAGCTGTTTTCTGAGTGTGGCCCAAAAACTCTGGTGGGCAGTGGGACACTGCAGGCTTCATGAAAGGATTATCTAGTATCCAAGACCACAGATCCACAGTGAAACTAATTTGGACTACCATTGCAAGAGTTGAAAGGAGTTCAATAGTTATTTTTATTGTTCAACATTCAAATATAAAATTTCAACAAATTGTTTTTTTCCTGTTCACAGCTTTATAAAGGTATAATTTATATTCCATAAACTGCAGAGAACATACAGATTAATAGTTATATAATGTATTACAATATAATGGACAGGTGTACAATTTGATAAGTTTTGGCAGATATACACACCTCTGAAACAAATACTACAATCAAGATAACTGAATCTTTTTTTCCCCAAGTTTTTATTTAAATTTCTTTTTTTTTTTTAAAGATTTTATTTATTCATTTAACAGAGAGAGAACACAAGCAGGCAGAGAGGCAGGCAGAGGCAGAGAGAGGAGCAGGCTCCCTGCGGAGCAAGGAGCCCGATGCGGGACTCGATTCCAAGATGCTGGGATCATGACCTGAGCCGAAGGCAGTTGCTTAACCAACTGAGCCACCCAGGCGTCCCTACTTAAATTTCTGATAACTGAACCTTTCCATTCCTCTGCTCCCTTTGGTATCCATCCCTGTTCTCACCATCTCCAACTGCCCCCTACCAGTTACTGATCTGCTATGTGACACCATAGAATCAGTTACATATTCTAGAATTTCATATAAATGGAAGCATACCATATATACTGTTTTGTATCTGGCTTCCTTTATGCAGCATAATGATTTGCCAGGACCTTTGCCTTGATTACTGTAGCTTTATAGTAAGTTTTGAAGTTGGATCATGTAAGTCCTCTAGTTTTTTTAAAAAAATAATTTTAATGATTTAAAGTTATTTAAGCTTGTGTATGCATTTTAGAATAAGCTTTTAATTTCTGTAAAAAAAAAAAAAGCCTGCTGGAATTTTGATTGGGATTGCATGGAATCTATAAATCTATATGGGGAGAATTGCCATTTTAATAATGTTGAGTCTCTAGTTAACAAACATAGTTTGGAATTTTATGTAGGTCTTTAATTTCTCTTAGCAATGTTTTATAATTTTCAGTGTAGAGATTTTGGAAATCTTTTGTTGGACTCATTCTCAAGTATTTAATGTCATTTGGGGTATTATTTTCTAATGGTTTGATATTAGCCAATTAAAATGTGGTTGATTTTGTATGTTTTTTTTTTTAATTTTGTATGCTAACTTGTATCATACAACCTTGATAAGTCACTTGTAGGCAACTAGGGATTGTTTTGTAGATTCCTTGGGAATTTTTGACCTAAAAATCATGTCACCTCAAATAAGAACAGTTTTACTTTTTCCTTTTATTTCTTTTCCTTGCCATATTGCAATGGCTAGGACCTCCAGTACAATGATGAATAGATGTGGTAAGAGTTGAGGCACTTTTTAATATTTTGTTAATGGATATAAAGGTGTCCACCTACTTGCTTTCATGAACAATGTTACAATGAACAATTAAAAAAAAAAAGAGTTGTGGCATTTTTGCCTAGTTTTTAGTTTTAGTGGGAAAGCAAAAATATAATGTTAGCTGTAAGTTATTTTTGGTAAATTCTCTTAATGAGATTGATGTTCCCTATGAAGCATATTTGCACAATTATTTCTTTATTATTATCATGAGTGGCTGTTGGATTTTGTCAAATGGTTTTCCACTATCCATTGAAATAATCATTTATTTTCTTCTATTTTCTGTTCATACTGTGAACTATGTTGATTTTCAAATGTTAAATCAATTTTTCAATCCTGAGATAAACTATGATCAGAATATATTATAACTTTAAAAATATACTTCTGGATTTGATATACTGTTTTACTTAAGATTTCTGGATCTATATTCATGAGGGATATTGGTAACATAATTTCCCTTTTAAAAATGATTTTGTGAGGTTTGGTATTATGGTTATGTACATCTCAAAATGTTACCATATTTTCTGAAAATATCTGTGTAAGTTTGGTGTTATTTTTTTCTTGACTGCTCGAGAGAACCATCTGTACCTGGAAGTGTCTTTGTGGTAATATTTTTGGTAATGAGCAAGCTTACTTACTATAGGATTAGGATTTTCTGTTTCTTATGTTAATTTTGGTAAATTGAAAATTTCAGGGATTTGACCATTTTATCTAAATTGTTGGATTTGTTGCTATAAAGTTGTTTGTTATATTTTCTTATTATGCTTTAATATCTTTAGGACCCATGGTGAAAAGCACTTTTTTATTCCTGATATTGGTGTTTTTATTCTCTCTTGTTTATTCTTATCAAGGTAGGGGTTTTCTCAAAGAATTTTGTTGGTGTTGTTAAAGACCAGCTCGTGGCTTTTTATTTTCTCAATTATTTTTTCTATTTTCTGTTTGATTGATTTATGTCCTTATATCCTTCTATTTACCTTGGGTATACTTTATTCCTCTTTTTCTAGATTCTTAAAGTAGAACCTTAGGTTATTGATTTTAGACCTTCTTTTTGACTTAAGCATTTAAGCTGTACTGTTCCTTTTAGGCACTACTTTAGCTCCATCTCACACATTTGGTATATTGTATTTTAATTATTATTTAGTCTAAAATATTTTCTACGATTTAATATTTTTTGTATTCCATTTTATTGTGTATTGATTTTTTTTTGTTACACTTCTTTGTATTGCTTTAAAAAACTGTTTCTCTAGGAATCATACGTTCTTAACATTGCAGTCTGGAGTTAATATCGAATTAGTTCACATAAAAAACAGAACACTTACAACCATAGTTACCTTACTGACCCTATCCTGGTCTTTTTGGTTCTTGTCATATGTATTGCATCTATGTATACAAACACCCTATAAGACAATGTGATTTTCATACAACTGAAAAAGAAAAACAAGACTAAAAAATGTTCTTTTAAACTTAGATATTTTCCATCTCTAATTTTCATTCATTACTGAAGATTCAGATTTTCCTCTTATATAATTTCTCATCAGTTTGAAGAAATACCTTTATTATTTCTTATAGTTTTCTAGTCTGCTTGTGAGCAATTCTTTTAGTTTCCTTGTATCTGAATATGTCTTCATATTGCTTTCATTTTTTAAAGAATATGCTTGCTAGATACATAATTCTTTTTTTTTTTTCTTTAAAGATTCCATTTATTTATTTGACAGAGAGATCACAAGCAGGCAGAGAGGCAGGCAAAGAGAGGGGGAAGCAGGCTCCCTGCTGAGCAGAGAGCCAGATGCGAGGCTGGATCCCAGAATCCTGAGATCATGACCTGAGCTGAAGGCAGAGGCTTTTACCCACTGACCCACCCAGGCTCCCCTAGATACATAATTCTTTGTTGATAGTTATTTGCTTTTTAAGCATATTACAAATCTTGTTTTACTGTCTTTTGGTTTCAGTGGTTTTTAATGGGAAGTTTTTGTCATTTGAATTGTTTCCTTATAAATAACGTATTGTTTTTCTCTCGCTGCTCTCAGTATTTCATCTTTGTCTTTTATTTCCAGTAGCTTACATGTGGTTTTCATTGGCTTTATCTTGCTTGGAATGTACTGGGTTTCAATAGGTATTTCCTCAGATTTGAGAGGTTTTCAGACATTATTTCATTAAATGTTTTCTCACCTCATCTCCCTCTCCTTTTAGGATACTGCTTACTCATATGTTAGTCCTTGTGATACTGCTTCATAAGGGTCTGAGGGTGTTCCCTGCACCGCCCTCCCCCAGCTTTTTTCTTTCTCTTTTAAATATTGGATAATTCCTGTTGATTTATCTTCCAATTCACTGATTCTTTTCTCTGACTTCTCCATTCTGCTAGTCTAATTTTTATTGAAAGTATTGTATTTTTCACATATAAAATTTCTATTTTTTATTTTTATGTCTATTCTAAGGTAGTCTATCTTTTTATTCATCATTAGCATATTTCCCTTTACTTAAACATATTTATAATTGTTGCCTTAAAGGCCTTGTTTAATAATTTCAACTTCTGTGTCCTCTCTGGACTGGCATCTGTTCATTATGTTTGCCCTTGAGAATGGGTCACATTTTCCTGGATCTTTTTATGCCAAGTAATTATTTTTCTTATTATATCCTGGACATTTTTAATGTTTTGTTGTGTAGACTGTGGATTCTGTTATATGCCTCTGAAGAATGTTGATGTTTTTCATTTGGCAGGAAATTCACCAGGTTACACTCACTGTAAGCTCTATCTGACTCTATGATTGGAAATTAGGTTCAGCTAAATCTCACTTTAGCTCTTTAAGCTGTTATTGTGCTGCTTCGATTTTGTCCTACATATGCACAGTTCAGAGGTCAGTCTAGACTTGTATAGGGTTTAGATACAGAATTGGGGGATTACCTTCTTTGTCTCTCTCTCCTTTGGGACTTTTTTTCTCACTCCTCAGTGGTGGTTATTGCCAGGGGTCTTTTTTCTGATTTGTCTGGCCAGAATGATGAAGGGCTTTCTATCAAAGTTTTTGCCACCTGCACTATGCCATTCTACAGTATGGAGGGCATTTAGGGAAGGGCCACAATAAGCCTGAAACTCACCTCCAGACTGGTGTTTCCACAAGTGTCTACTCTCTTCCACAATCTACCTGCTTTTGTTTACTTCTAAGAATCCTCAGGTACTTATTTTTTATATTTTGCCCAGAGTTTATCAACTATTATTAGTGGGGGATTTTTTATAGATGTAGATGTGGAACTCCAACAAATTACTTTTGAAATTGAGAGCATGCAACATTTAACATGTCAAAAACATGATGATAATAATAATAAAACTCTTTTATTTTCCTGTTTTGGCTATTTGAGCAAATTAGATGAAGAAAATTCAAGAAGGAAAGACAGAACATGGGAAGAAGAAAAAGGCAGGGAGATGTTTCATTGTTCCATTGCCTGTTATGTATTTATGTTTGTATGTATATATATCACAAAGGCTATGGACATATTCTAGGTACTGGTTTTAACAGTAGAATAAGTTTTTAGTCTTGAAATTTCTATGTGCTTCTGAGTAGTTTAGGAAAAAGCTTTTTGTGAGTTTGAAAACAGGTTTTCTGTATTTTCTATATCATTTTTAAACAGCACAATGTGTGAGTTACTATTATTGATATGATTAAGATTAAAGACAGCAAAACAAATATTATAGAAAGTATCAAAAAATAGAAGAAATGCCATTATCTTATTCTTTTAGCAAAGTTGTTAAAATGATATATTATCTATTAAGCTTTTTCATAAATTATAATCAGTGCAAAAACAAGTCTCACTTCTACCACAGCTATTTCAAAAACAAGTAATTGTTTTCAGAATATTTTTATTTTCCTTGCAATGTGAAGATTTTACCAGATGCAATAGACTTTCCTTGGATTTAGATATTTCTTTTGGAACTTTTGTGTGTATTGGAAGTTGATGTTGATATGAAATTTAGGAAGCAAATTGAGATGATATGTGGCCATGGACCCAAGAGAACCTAAATCTTGTCCTTAATGTGTCACTCCTCCCACTGAGGCACCCATTACTATACAAAGAAGAGGTCAGGGCCTTCATATAACCAGCTGGCACTTTGGCTCTATACCCAATATAGTAATCTGAGGAATCAGGCCTAACGTATGAAGGATTCCTTGCCCTGTGTGAGGTGGTTCCATGTAGCTCAGAACCAAGTTTTCTGGTGGTCTGCTCCGTTCATTTCTACCTTATTTGAAGTCTAGAGAAGAGTACAGATATTATGTTCCAATAGGAAGAATGGCCACATCTGAAAGAACCAGAGAGCAATCTGCCCCAGAATCTAGAGAATCCACTAGTCTTCTCTCTTTGGGTTCTAGCCATGTATGGTTGGAGAGCTTGATTCTCATGTCTGATCACACCTTGTAGGAGAGGAAAGAATGCTGGCTCTTGGCCTTTCTGACTACCTCACTGTTCAGGTACTGAACCTCCTGGGAGAGGAAAAAGGAAAAGGCTCAGAGTTCCAATAATTGGGAAAGAAGCAGAGAATGAAATTACTGCTCAGGTTTTAAAGATTTTAAGCACATTCTGTCCCATTTTAAAGTGTAAAGTAAACTTAACGTGGATTGTGAACAGCAGACTTGACACCTGAATACTTTTGGGGATAGCTACATTATTTTTCCTTGAGAATCTCCAAACCAGGACTAGTCTCTTTCTTTTAAAAAATTGCTACCAAAAAAAGAGAACATGTTATTTTCCCATGAGATTGGATGTTTAAAAGTCATTTTACATATTTTGTAGTGTTGAGGGGTGGGTTGGGAAGAAAGGCACCAAGCTTTGATGGACCGCCTCACTTAGCATTGAGATATCACCTACCTTGAAAACACAATAGAAGTTCTTGTTAAAGTTAGAAGTTCTATATCCTATCGGCTTATTTTTACATGTGTAGAGCAACTTTCCTATGAAGAACTCTAGGGAATGTACTGAGAAATGTTAGACAATGAACACTTGATAAACGCCAATAGCAAACCAAGAGCCTGAGAGAAGGGATGGGAATACAAAGCAGGAACTAAGAAACAAAAGGGAAGTGCAGTTGGGAGAGTCAAGTCAGATTCTCATCAGGTGTTAATGTGCCTCTGTTCCGTGCTCTCTTCCAGTTACAGCCTTTTGTAGGAAGAAATGCGGATGGTGTCAGTGTGAGCCTATTACCACCTGTGCAAACAATAATTGCCAAAACACTATGAGGAGGATTATATAGCATGTTTTACAAAAAGGAAAACTTCCTTAAGAGTTTTAGAAATCATTTCTAATATTCATATACTATGGTGCAAAAAAGAGTGAACAATATAATATTATTTTCACTTTTTAATATGAAATCTGGTTATGGATAGAACTGAACTCTTCAAGGTCTAGGCATTGGTGGAGATGGGTTGAGAAAGAAAGCCTATTGATTGCCAGGTGAGAGCTCTGCCGTGTAGCAGGGTCTTCTGTTTAAGAATCACCAGCAGATATTAGAGGTTAAAAGCAATAAGACTATATTTAGAGGTTAAATAGGATGTTTTGTTCATATGCCCATAATGTATGATAAATGAATAAATCTAATTGTAAAGATAACTTTTTTATGAATTAATGTAAGTCCAGTCAAGAATGTGGATAAGATGAGGGGTGCCTGGGTGGCTCAGTGGATTAAAGCCTCTGCCTTCAGCTTGGGTCATGATCTCAGGGTCTTGGGATCAAGCCCCTCATCCCTCTCTCTGCTTGGCAGGGAGCCTGCTTTCCCCCCACTCTCTCTGCCTGCCTCTCTGCCTGCTTGTGATCTCTCTCTCTCTCTCTCTGTCAAATAAATAAAATCTTAAAAAAAAAAAGAATGCGGATAAGATGATAAGCAAAGAAATGCAAAGTAAAATAAAATTTTTTCCACATTTAAGTCTTAAATCTGTCTTTTTTTGATATGGCATAAAATGAAGTATAATTTCCCCCTCCCTCTGCTCAATAATCAACCAATTGCCTCAGCACAACTTATTGAATAATTCTTATTGCCAATTTAACACTGTCTTTACAATATAACACATAGTGTTTTTAATTCTTTTGCTTGGTCTATGTGATGATTCTAGCAGTAGTGTATCTGCTTTAATTCTTATATCTGTGTAAGGTTTAATTATCTTGTTAGATAAGTGCTCCCTCATTTCCCTTTTTCAAATTTTGCCTAATCTATCCTGTTTATTATTTCTAATGAGTCCAGAATTACTTTACAGAGTCCAAAAATAGAGTTTTTAGATTTTCATTATGATAGCATTAAACCAATACAATATTTTGGAAATCCCTTATGTAATTACAGTATTTGATTTTTTTTCACTAAGGAACATTAACTGTCCATTTAGTCACATCTTTCTTTTATGTCCTTCAGTAAAATTGTAAAAATTTATTTATGCAGTTTCAATACATTTCTCATTATGTTTATTACTAGATACTTTTAAAAAATTATAAATGGAATTTTATCACTGTGTTTTTGAATGTGTCATTTTGGTCTAAAGGAAATTATTGGTTTTTGTATAAAATTAAAAAAAAATTTAAATGCCTTGCAGAAATCTATTATAATTTTATTTATTTATTTATTTATTTGTTTGTTTGTTTGTTTGACAGACAGACAGACAGAGAGAGGCCACAAATTGGCAGAGTGGCACACAGAGAGAAAGGGAAGCAGGCTCCCTGCTGAGCAGAGAGCCTGATGCAGGGCTCCATCCCAGGACCCTGAGATCATGAGATCATGACCTGAGCTGAAGGCAGAGGCTTTAACCTACTGAGCTACCCAGGCGCCCCTGTATTATAATTTTAAATAGTTCTTTGGTTTAGATCTAGGTAAATAATCATATATGCAAATAATGATGATATTCCAGAGGTGATTCTGCTTTATTTTTTTTCTTTTTAAAAATATTTTTATTTACCTATTTGACAGAGAGAGATCACAAGTAGGCAGAGGCAGGCAGAGAGAGAGAGAGGGAAGCAGGCTCCCTGCTGAGCAGAGAGCCTGATGTGAGGCTTGATCCCAGGACCCTGAGATCATGACCTGAGCCAAAGGCAGAGGGGAAGGCAGAGGCTTTAACCCACTGAGCCACCCATGCACCCCTTATTATTTTCTTTCAAAGAACGTTGGCCTTGGGTTTCCTAAAAATAAATTAGTTTTTCTGATTCATTATTTTCTGCTTTTGTTTTCATTGTTTTACCCTTATTTCTCAAAATTCCCTTCTTCTTGGCTTCTGTGGAACTCTTCTCCCCATTTTCCTCTCTGTTGCTCCTGCTCATCCCACCTCCCAGAGGTGAATCCCACCTACCAAAGAATCTGTCATTGAGCCCTTCTCTATTTATATTTCTTGTTAGCCTGGCTTTTGTTAATGACTTCCGATCTCTCAGGATCTGAAAATCCACTTAAGGATCATAGATGAACTGGCCCTGCTGAATACCAGGTTTTTTGTTTTTGTTTTAAATTATGGTAATAAAGACACATAATATAAAATTTACCATTTTAACCATTTTTAAGTGTACAAGTCCCTGAATAGCTATGTACTTGGCTATGACGAAGACTTCATCAAGATGATTCAAAGTTTCTATTTTATGAAGGATCTTTAATCACTCCCATTTATTTCTTCTCTTTGGCCAGATCCTATCAGTTCTACCTGTTATGTCTCTGTTTTCATTCTGCGCCATCACCAAGGCCAGGCCTTGTGCTCAAGCTGTGGAAACTCTTATTTGTCTCCCTCCCTTTTATTCTTTGTCCCACTCAATATTCCCCAAGCGTCAGATCCTATCAAGCCATATTCTGTTAAAAGTTTTTGAATGGTTTTCCGTAGCCCAGAGAAAAAGTATGAATATTTGGCATTCAAGGCCTCATGATTTGGCTGCAGCCTACCTTATTGCTGATCACCTTGCTCCCTTCATTCAGTCTGCTCTAGCTCAGGCGACATATTTAGGGAAGTGGGCTGGGTGAGGGATGGAGACACCCAGGACCAGTTTGAGAAGGAAGAGGAAACTGCCATCTTGCCCCAAGAGTAGAGATTTGGCCCTTGCATTGCCAGAGCCTTCATTTTTTTTCGCCCCAGAGAACATGTTTATCTGGAATTTATTTTATTTTTATTTTTTTTTTAAAGATTTTATCTATTTCTTTGACACAGTGAGAGAGATCACAAGGAGGCAGAGAGGCAGGCAGAGCGAGAGGGGGAAGCAGGCTCCCTGCTGAGCAGAGAGCCGATGTGGGGCCCGATCCCAGGACCCCGAGATCATGACCCGAGCCGAAGGCAGAGGCTTCAACCAACTGAGCCACCCAGGCGCCCCTATCTGGAATTTAACGTGAAAATCTCTCAATTTAAAATTGTTGGTACAAATTTGTATCTTTGAAAAACTTGGAGCAATTGAAAAATCTGTTTGTGGGCTAGTTCCACATCGCAGTTGATGGCCTCTATTCTCTCTAAGTAGCGTTTCTTTAGATTCTCTATGCCTGTCTCCCTTGTCTGGAATTGGAACATTACATTATAGTCTAAAGAAATGTCAAAACTAATGGGAGTTTCAGAAATTACCTCTGTAAAAATGTTACAGCTTTTAAGATTTTCCATGGTTCCTGTGAAAAGGCCAATAGTTGGATTTTAAATGATATAAACTAATACTACCCACTTGTGCCTCTGGGAACACACCGAGCGTTGTATCGTAGGAGGCTTTTTTTTTTTTTTTTTTTTTTTTGAGCTCTACTTGGATTTATCGACATGAATTTTGTTAAAGATATGTAATATATTGTCGTTATTTCACAGGACAAATTAGCCAAGATGTCCGCAGTTTCGAAGCATTTTGGACTGAAATACAAAGAAGAATCGTACATCTTTAAAGAGCTTGAGAAGATTCGACAGGAAACTAAAAAGGATCTTCTCCGATTCAAGCATAAGTTGGCCTCCAAGCCGGCTGTGGACGAAGCCTCAGTGTGCGGCCTCCAGGCCCCGGGCCCTGCCCCTCCTGGGGAGAAGGGCAGCGCCGCCTACGATGGGCCCCAAAAGACATCAGGGTCCCCTCGAGCTAAAGGCCCTACAACCCCCGCTGCGGCCCTCCTGCAGCAGGCGCCCCGAAGTACACCGCGGCCCCCGGCCCCGAGGGAGGAGGCGGCTCCCCTAAAGACCCGGCCGTTTCGCCCCCAGGACTTCTACTTGCGGAGCTCCGCGTTCCTCCGGCACCCGCCCCAGAAAAAGCCGCCGGTCATCGCCTCCAGGGCTGGCACGTCCAGACCTTTAGTCCTGATGCCTCCCCCTGCGGCAAGGGAGAGGCCCAGGGCGCGCCTGGGCCCGAGGAGCCCGCGGCCCACAGGCCCCAAGCCCGACCCGCACCCGGGCCGGGAGCGCAACAGGAAACAGGACGCGGCTCCGCTCGCAGAGGCCCACCAGGCCAAAGCGAGGACGGGCAGCTCCATTTCCAGCCGGGATGGCAACGCGGAGGTGGGCGCCCGGCGGAGGAGAGCCATGACCCCCACCTTCTCCTTGAGCCCGGGCCCAGCCGGCCAGCCGCGGGAAGCGCGCGGGTCAGTTCCCGAAAGCCAGCGGGGGAGCCTCCGGCTGGGCGGCTCTCGGGAGGCCGCCCCGCCGGCCGCGCAGCCGGTGCGAGTGATCCCGACAACCATAGAGGAGATCATCGCCTCCCTGCAGTCCGAGGCCCAGCTGGCCTCCGACCAGGCCATCAAAGAGCTCATCCAGAGTGTCCTCGGCCAGAACTACGACATTAAAATGGAAGTAGGTGAACCAGAAAGAGAGTTAATATTTCTCCTGGGTAAATGCAACTTTAGGAAACGTTCATAGCATATTTAAGTGCGTCGGGTGTGTTACAAGCTAGATAAGCTAGACAAAACACTGGGGTCTTATTCAAGCGGTTTGAAATTGGAATTCGAATTTTTAAATATTCCATCGAGGTGGACTGTATACTCTTTCAGTGAAAGAAATTGGGAGATTATCTCAAAAATTAGCTCAAAGTACATGGGTTGTAGACCAGAGTAATACATCACTGGTAACTTTTTGTTTCAAAGTCGTCGTGACTATTTAGTATCGAAATAACAGCACTGATGTTTTCTATTGAAAACTCAGTCATTTTCTGTTATAGCTTAGCATTAGCAGTACATTTTTATACTAAGCAGGTCATTATATTACTGTTAAGAAGTTGAATTTGTAGTCCTGTGATATTTTTAGGGAAAATCACTCTCTTTATATATATATTTAAAGATTTTATTTATTTATTTGACAGAGAGAGAGATGAGAGAGAGCAGGAGGCAGGGAGGAGGGGGGCAGAGGAGGGAGAGGGAGGCGTAGAGGGAGAGGGAGGGGTAGAGGAAGAGAGAGAAGCAGGCTCTTGGCTGAGCAAGGAGCCCCTTGAAGTGGGGCTCCATCCCAAGACCCCAGGATCATGACCTGAGCCTAAGGCAGACACTTAACTGACTGAGCCACTCAGGTGCCCCTCTCTTAAAATATTTTTAAAAATTTACTTCCCAGGCCTTCCCAGTTATAGAGATGATAAGTGATTCTTGTGTGCCAAGCAAAATGAGACACTGTGTGCATTTTGTCCCCAAAATCTCATCAAGTAGATACCTGTAAAAGCCTCATTTTACACAGGATGTTTCCTAGCTTTAGTGTTGTTAAAGGATTGGCTCAATGTCCCAAACTAAGAAATGGCAGAGCTGGGATTCTATACCAGGTGATCACACCCCAGAGACTGGACTGGAAACATTCCAGAACTGTCCATTCCTTGACTGTGATATGTCCCCAGCTGGAAGCAAAGCTAGATAGTGTCATAAGTTAAGATATTTTGTCCATTATATAGACTTTCCTGTGGCAGGGACATTTAAAGCAAAAATAGAAACAAGGGAATCTGAGTCCCACAGAAAGACAGAAAGAAGGAGGCGGGGTGGGGGGGGAAAGAAGGGAGAGTGGAGGGAAGGGCAGGAAAGAAGAAAACAGAGAAAAAAGAAGAAAAAAAAAGAAAAAAAGTAGTTTTTTTGAGAGTGGTGATGAGGATGACTAAGAGGGAAGAAGATTCTGTTACTGTTCTTGACTGCGGCACCAAACCTCTTGTTAGTATGTAGAATACTGCTGCCACATTATGTCTTTAAAAAAGTTTCAGCCCCAAAATACACTCTAGGCTGTAAGGAATGTGATCATAAGGCCCATTAGGGAACAAAAACATGTAAGGACAAGAGTCCCCAGTGTCGTGTCTTTGACCTAATGTTTGTCAACAGAATAGGACAAATGTTTTCAGGTAAGACCCACACCACATCATAGTTACTCAACAGATGAATGTGACTGCTTTAAGGCCCTTTCAAAATGGGGATTTCTTTTCTTTTCTTGTCTTTTCTTTTCTTTTCTTTTCCTTTTGTATTTTTTGTATTATGTTCAGTTAGCCACTGTATAGTACATCATTAGTTTTTGATGTAGTGTTCAATGATTCATTAGTTCTAGCTAACACCCACTGTGGGGCACCTGGGGGGCTCAGTTGGTTAAGCATCTGCCTCAGGCTCAGGTCATGATCCCAGGGTCCTGGGTTCGAGCCCCATGTCGGGCTCCCTGCTCAGCAGGGGAGTCTGCTCCTTCTTCCCTCCACCCCTCCCCGCTGCTTGTACGCTCTTTTCCTCTCTCTCTCTCAAATAAATAAATAAAATCTAAAAAAAAAAAAAAAGTGAAAGAAAACACCCAGTGCTCATCACAACACGTGCCCTCCTCAATACCCATCACCTGGCTACCCCCTCCCCCACCTCCCTCCCTCTGAAACCCTCAGTTTGTTTCCCAGAGTCCATAGTCTCTTCTTCGTGGTTTGTCTCCCTCTCTGATTTCTCCTCCTTCAGTTTTTCCTCCCTTGACCTATGGTCCTCCATGCTATTCCTTATGTTCCATGTATGAATGAAACCATATGATAATTGTCTTTCTCTGCTTGACATATTTCACTTAGCATAGTCCCCTCCAGTTCCATTCATGTCGATGCAAATGGTGGGTATTCATCCTTTCTGATGGCTGAGTAATATTACATTGTATATATGTACCACATCTTCTTTAACCATTTGTCTGTTGAAGGGCATCTGGTCTCCTTCCGCAGTTTGGCTATTGTGGGCATTGCTGCTATGAACATTGGGGTGCATGTGCCCCTTCTTTTCACTACATCTGTATCTTTGGGATAAATACCTAGTAGTGCAATTGCTGGGTCATAGGGTAGCTCTATTTTTAACTTCTTGAGGAACCTCCGTACTGTTTTCCAGGGTGGCTGCACCAGCTTGCATTCCCACCAACAGTTTAAGAGGGTTTCCTTTTCTCCATATCCTTGCCAACATTTGTGACTTGCTGTCTTATTATTTTTTGCCATTCTAACTGGTGTTAAGGTGGTATCTCACTGTGGTTTTGATTTGTATTTCCCTGATGGCTAGTGATGTTGAGGATTTTTTCATGTGTCTGTTAGCCATTTGTATGTCTTCTTTGGAGAAGTGTCTGTTTATGTCTTCTGCTCATTTTTTGACTGGATTGTTTGTTTTTGTGTTGAGTTTGAGAAGTTCTTTATAGATCTTGGATACCAGCCCTTTATCTGTAATGTCGTTTGCAAATAATCTTCTCCCATTCCATGGGTTGCCTCTTAGTTTTGTTGACTGTTTCCTTTGCTGTGCAGAAGCTTTTTTATCTTGATGAAGTTTCAAATGGGGATTTCTAATTAGGTTTTGTGTGCGTCTCACAGAAAAAAATAATCAGGAATGTTCACTGACAAGCCTTAATAGAGAGAACAAAGATCTCAGTGCCTGCTCCCGTATGAAGTAACTCTGTGACATAGTCAAGGTACTTAACACAAAGAGTTGCCCATATTAGAAACTGGCTCAGAGTCCTGCACAGTTGGGAAAAGTTACATTTTCAGAGCAAGGGCCAGAAGAGAAGAATGCCTTTGCTCTGAAATCCATTTTGACGAGTTTAAGTAGAATAAAATATAAGAAGAAAGAGTGTCAGATGAGGAATGGATACCAGGACAGTGAGTTCTGTTCTTTCCGGCATTTTATTTGTCTTGTGTATCCTTTTGTGGTGCTTCAACTACCTGAATTATTCAATGTAGAAGAGGGGCTAGGAGCCAGGGGTAGTAGTGCTATGTTATAGGACTTAGCCTGTATCAAATGCCCTAGTCCATCCCTGCTTTCCATTATATTGATTTTGTGCTTTCATGATTTTTAGTGCTTTAGTGATCTCATTTTTCCTTTTTAAATTTTGCTTTCTCCACCCCAGTGATTTCAGAAGACAGGGCTCTGCATTATTTTGAATAAAAGTGCTTTCAAAAGTTTTATTAGGGTAAGAAATGACTGTGGCTGGCTGGGTAGGTGATAGATTGTAATTAAAAAAATGCAGGTGTAAAAGTGGTATCTAAATTATGATTTTAAAAATTCCTAAGATTAGAATAAGGACATTTGTTTGAAACATTTATAATTTATATAAGCAACATTCTTTCCAAGATAAACAAGGAATATGGTACTTCGCTTTAGATATTTTACCTTGGAGCCACACAGCAATTCTCAGAGGGTAAGCTGAAGGAAAAGACAATCTTGGCAGGGTGTGTTGTCTCTGTTTAGAGTTTGGGCAAGGCCATTCCAGACCTAGCATTCAGAGTTTCACAAATAGGCCGAAAGTTGCACAGAGTACCTGAAGATTAAATTTAGCTGTCAAATGTAGGTCAAACATCTAAACCAAGTCTTCTCATTCTTAACACTACTGACATTTTGGGTTAAATAATTCTTTGTTGTGAGTGGCTGATCTGTGAATCGTAGGTTTGAATGACAGTAGCATAATCCTCTCGCTTCCCTTCCTTACCCCCTGCCCAAGTCATGACAATTAAAATATATATATATGTTGCCAAATGAGACCCTAGAGAGTAGGGCACCCTCCCTCTACACATTGAGAATCACTGGCCTAAACAATATGAATACACCATGGCAGGAAGCACAGAAATGTTACATGGTCCTATGTTTGCTTTACTGAGGAATCAATTACTCACAATATACATTCTAATTATATGAGACTAAATTTCAGAGACTACCTTCTAGACGTTAATTGAGGATGAAGGAACCAGCCCATCCTTGCTCCTTTCATGTGTAGTTGCTTTTTGCCACAGAGCTCAAAAGAAAAATGGCTTAACATGACCTACGTAAGAAAGAATTTATGTTTCAAGATCTTCCATGAACAAATAACATATAGCTCACAAATGTTATATCATAAAATTTATACCTACTTCCACTTCAGGGAAGATGAAATAGATGTATTTTCCCCTATTTCTTCCACACAACACTGTATATGAGACGAATATGAGAGTACTCCAAAAGATGGAGAGAGGAAGACAGACTGGCTAAGGGACTTTGGGTTCCAAGGAATCATATGCTGATACTTCCTTGGGCTTTCTTTTCTCCTCATATCCTCTAGACTTGGAGATAAAGAAGCTGGCAAATTAGGAATGCCAATGGATGCAGAAAAAGCTCCAGCAAAGGGCGGCTCTCTTTAGCTAAGGGATCAAGAAAGGGGCAGACTAGAAAGACAAAACTTTTAGATGATAATTGTGCTACTCGAGCCAGAAATAGAAAAAAAAAAAATCTATGACCCCATCCCCACCCCCACCAGCTACGGCTGAATGGAGATCCTGGACTGCCAGTCTCACCAGACTGTAACAAGTTATCCCAAACTTCTCCCCACCGAGGTGGTGTCAGTGGAAAGTAAGACTTTCAACACTGCTCAGCAGTAAAGAGGCTACCCTCTCCACTTTCCCTGTGTCTCGGGAGGCCATCTGGGGAACGGTAATGAGATATTGCTATCCCTTACAACTAAGATGCTGCCAGTAGAGGCCTGGTGGGAGCCAGAACTCCTACTCCCACGCAGCAATAACAAGGAAGCCCCCAATGTGATGTCAACAGAGACCAAGGTGGAACCTGGACTACTACCACTACCTGGCAGTAATCCCCTCCCCAACTATCCCTACTAGAGAAATGCCATAGGAAGCCGGCTAAAATAGGAAGTTTAAATGAGATCCAGATTCTCATAGTACCCAAATGTCTAGGTTTCAGTAGAAAATCATTTGTCTTACTAAGAACCAGGAATATCTTGACTTGAAAGAAAAAAGGATACTTAATAGATGCCAGCATTGAAATGAGAGAGATGTTAGAATTATCTGACAAAGATTTTAAAATGGCCCTCAAAAAGAATGCTTCAGTGAGCCATTATGAATACAATGAAAAAATAGAAAGAGCAGGGAAAAATGAAACAATGAAAATATAGAAAGAGCAGGGAAATAGAAAGTCTTAGTAAAGAAATCAAAGATACAAAGAGGAACGAAAGGAAATTTTTAAAGATTTTATTTATTTGAGAAAGAGAGAGAGAAAGAGAGAGAGCGAGCACACGAGCAGGGGAAGGGCCAAAAGGGAAGGGAGAGGAAGAAGAAAAGAATCCCAAACAGATTCTGCTCTGAGCATGGAGCCCAGTGCAAGGCTGGATCCCACAATGCAGAGATCATGACCTGAGCTGAAACCAAGAGTTAGACTGAGCTACCCAGGAGCCTGATCAAAGGAAATTTTTAGAACGGAAAATACAATGAATGAAATAAAACCGCAATTGATGGCTAAACAGTTGAATGGAGAGGACAAAGGAAAGAAATAGTGAATTTGAAGATGGAACAATACAACCTAGCCTACACAATCTGAACAGCAGAGACAATAGACTGAGAAAAAAAAATGTGTACAACGTAAGGGACCTATGGAACTATCATGAATGATCTAACTTTATGTCATCAAGGTCCTGGAAGCTGAGTGAACCCCAAACTGAAGAAACCCAAACGAATCCACAACAAAATAGAATAATCAAACTTCTGAAAATTAAACAAAACAATAAATCCTTTAAAGCAGTAAGATACAGTGTGTTACCTATGGAGGAAAATAACTTGAATGAAAATGGATTTCTCATTAGAAGCCATGGAGGCCAGAAGGAATAAAAACAATATTTTTCAAGTGCTAAGAGAAAAACACTTATATCCAGAATTCTGTATCCGGTGAAATTATTCTTCAAGAATCGAAGGGGAAATCAAGATATTCTGAGAGAATTTGTCCATAGCAGTCCTACTTTAAAGAATGGCTAAAATTAATTCCCTAAAAAGAAAGGAAATTATTAGAAAAAAGGACACCAGGAGGGAATAAAACAATAAACAAAAACTATGGCTAAATACAACAGATTTTCTTTCTCTTCTTGAACTTTCTAAATTGTGTTTAAAGGTTGATGCTAAAATTATAACACTATCTGATGTGGTTCTAAATGTTTGTAGAGGAATTTTTTTTTTTAAAGATTTTATTTATTTATTTGAGACACAGAGAAAGTGAGAGAGAGCATGAGAGGAGAGAAGGTCAGAGGAAGAAGCAGACTCCCCATGGAGCTGGGAGCCCGATGTGGGACTCAATCCCGGAACTCAAGGATCATGACCTGAGCCGAAGGTAGTTGCTCAACCAACTGAGCCACCCAGGCACCCTGTAGAGGAAATTTAATTTAAGACAATTATAAACAAGGGAAGGTAAACAGACATAAAGGGAGGTAACATTTCTATGCTTCACTCTAATTGGAAAATGTCAATACCAGTAGACAGTGGTTAAGTTATGTGTATATATAATATAATGCCTAGAGCAGTGACTTAAAAGACTATATAGATTCACTCAAAAAACATTATAGATAAGTCAAAATAGAATTATAAAAGCTGTTAACTCACAGGAAGGCAGGTAAAAAACAAATGAAAAACAGAAAAAAAAAACACAAAAAATAAGGTGACAGCTTTAAATTCTAGCATATCAATAAGTACATTATATATAAATGGTTTAAATACACCAATTGAAAGACAAAAATTGTCAAGTGATTAAATATATAGCACAACTATATATTGTCTACAAGAAACTTACTTCCAATATAATGATATAGACCGGTTGAAAAGAAAAGATGAAAAAATATATCATGCACACATTAATTAAAAGTAAGCAGGAGTGGCTATATTAAGTTCAGATAAAGTAGACTTCAGAATAAAGAAAATTACCAGAGACAAAGAAGGAATTACGATACAGTAATAAGGTCCATCCACCAAGAAAACAAAGCAATCCCAATGTGTATGCACCAAAAAATAAAGCTGAAACATGTGAAATAAAAACTGAAAGGAGAATTAGGAAAATCTGCAATTATAGTTGAAGTCTTCAATATCCTTCTTTTAACATGTGGTAGAAAAACTAGACAGAAATTCCCCAAGAATACAGAAGAACTCAACAATGCCATTACCATCAGAATCTACTCAATATTTATAGAACACTGCGCCCAACAAAAACAGAATACACAATCTTGTCAACTGTCCATGGAACATGGACTAAGGCTAGAAATGAACTAGCATAGAAATGAACTTCGATACATTAAAAAAAACTGAAATCATATGGAGTGCCTTCTCTGACCATAATGGAACAAAACTAGAAATTAATACCAGAATGATAATGGGAAAATGTCCACACACTTGGAAACTAAACAATACAGTTTCAAATAATCCGTGGATAAACAAGGAAGTCTTAGGGGAAAAAAAAGACATTGAACTAAGTTAAAAATGCAACGTGTCAAAATTTGTCGGACACAGTCAAAGCAGTGCATTTATCCACTGAAACGAAAACTTATATTCGAATAAAAATCTGAGATGAATGTTCATAGCTGATTTTATTATTTAATAATAAAAAACTAGGAAGAAATCTGATGTCTTTCATGGAGTAAATGGATATATTAATCAGCAATAAAAAGAAATGAAAAAAAAAGAAAAGGAAATGAAGTATTGATACTGGCAACAACTTGGATGAATCTCTAGAAAATTATGCTGAGGCAACAAACAAACCAACAAAAAATCAACACCCCCCCCCCCCGACAATAACAAAAAAGTAAAACAATCTCTAACATTAGATACTGTAAGATTCCATTTACATAACATTCTTAGAAGGACAAAATTATAGGAATGGAGAACAGATTTGTGGTTGCCAGGGGTTAAGGACAGGCTTGGCGTAGGGGAAGGTGAGGTATAGGGGAAGGTGAAGGTGTTTGTGGCTTGAGAAAGGCAAGATGAGAAATTCCTGTGGTGATGGAAATGTGTGTATCTTGACTATATTAGTGTCAGTGTTCTGGTCGTGATATTGTATTATAGTTTTGCAACATATTACCATGGGGCCAAGGCAGAGGAAGAGTACTTAAGATATTTCTGTATTATTTGCAACAGTGAATAGGAGTCTACAGTTACCTCAAAATATAAACTTTAAAATCGTATCGGATTCTTTATAAAAATGTGTTTCTTTTTATGTTTTAAGAAGAAACACAAGGAAACAATATATTCTCTTCTAAGCCCTCCTTAGCTCCCGATAATAACCAATGCTTATTGTTGTTTATCCTTCTATATTTACCTTAATATTTTAGTACAAATGTGTATACATACATGCACACAATTTTTTTTAACAAAAATAAAGACATAGGGTATACATTATTCTGCCACATACTCTGACACATATCAAAATGTATAGTTTCTAAGTTGTTCCTTTAAAGAGCTGCTTATTATTTCATAGTATTTAAATATTTTCTTGGCTCTTTGCTTTTCAAATTTCATCTTTTCCTATCCTAGGAATAAATTTTTGTTCATTGGAGGTATAAATTAGGGAACCTACCAGGCTCTGGGCCAAGAAAAGCAATTTATATTGTTTGAATGACATAATATAATTGGGAGGGACTATTTTGGACAAATCTTTTCTATTCAAATGACAGACACATTTATTACATTTTTCTCTTACACATTCCCTTTGTGCAGTACTTTTTGTCCTCAGATATAACAGCTTACGCTAGTACAAATGAAATAATGATTAAGAAGTTTCTTGATTTACACCTTTTTTTCTGTGAAGTTTTAAAATCTCAGATAACATTTGGGTACTTTCATTTTTTTCCCCCAGATACTTTTATTTTATTTTTCAGTGTTACAAGATTAATTTTTCATGCACCACACCTGGTGCTCCATGCAATATGTGCCCTCCTCAATACCCACCACCAGGCTCGCCCAACCCTCTCCTCCCTTCCAAAACCCTTAGTTTGTTGCTCAGAGTCCACAGTCTCTCATGGTTCATTTCCCCCTCCGATTTATCCCCACTCACTCTTCCTTTCCTTCTCACAATGCCCTCTATATTTTTCCTTCTGCTCCACATGTGAGACCATAAGATAACTGACTCTCTGCTTGACTTATTTCACTCCATATAATCTCTTCCATTTCCGTCCATGTTGATACAAAAGTTGGGTATTCATCCTTTCTGATGGAGGCATAATATTTCATTGTATATATGGACCGTATCTTTATCCATTCATCTGTTGAAGGACATCTTGGTTCTTTCCACAATTTGGCGATTTGTGGCCATTGCTGCTATGAACATTGGGGTACCTGTGGCCCTTCTTTGTACTGTATCTGCTGCTTTGGGGTAAATACCCAGTAGTACCAAATGCTTATGTATTTAATTTACATTCATTTTTAGAAGGTGGAAAATACTATATTAGTTTTTGAAGGAAAATTCCCATTTCTTTAGTCGGTTTGATTATAGTAATGATTTTGAATCAAGTTAGAAGTTATTCCTTAAGTAAACTTATTCTTTCTGGATATAAGTGCAGTTTATTTTCCATGAGGATTTTCTTTCAAGATTAAAATATGAAGTTATTTGAAAAATGAAATGCTAATTTATTGTAGAATTCAGATGTTATTTTCTGACTCAGCACAGATGCCTCTCAGCAATAATTTTTTCTTTTGCCTGCTTGTATAATAATGTCCCTGAATTTAGACCATACAGGACAAATGCATTTGAATCTTCAAAATGATCCATTTTCACATATACCAGGGCTTAAGGACATGTGAGGAAAAGCGAAGAAGTTTTAAATGTTGGCAAATTAATTGCCTTTTCTTGCTATTTCATGTATAATTATTTGGATATTTAGGATAAAAGTCTTTTCCCTCTGTAGATTGTTACTTCAATACAAAACTCAATTTAAACTTGATTTCTTAATGTAGAACTTTTTAATGCTTTAAAATTTTAAGGACTGTGGGGTGCCTGGGTAGCTCAGTGGGTTAAAGCCTCTGCCTTCGGCTCAGGTCATGATCTCAGGGTCCTGGGATTGAGCCCCACATCGGGTTCTCTGCTCAGCAGGGAGCCTGCTTCCTCCTCTCTCTCTGCCTGCCTCTCTGCCTGCTTGTGATCTCTCTCTCTCTGTCAAATAAATAAATAAATAAAATCTTAAAAAAACCCCACCTCTATAAAATTTTAAGGACTGGTTCAAGGGCTTAGACTCTCAGTAGGAAGTGAGGTGAGCACTCTCTGATAAATTGCACATTTAAAATCCAGCACTAACTGCCCCCTTAATATTGTAGAGTTTTAGTCTACTTTAAGAGTAATTCTTGTGATATATTCAAGTCATGATTTTCACCTATTTTGTGTAAAATGAGTTTATATAAAAAGAGTTTATATAATTTTAAACAATTCTTTTGAAGTTTAATGTTGATATCAGGGGTTAGCATAATATGGCTGCCTTGACAGCAAATTGAGCCAGGTGAATATTCCAGTTAGGTTATATGTTGACTTATCATACATGGAAGTCATTTATATTTTATTACTGAAAAGTGTAGTATTTCATTGTGATTTAAGCCCATTATTCTGTAGCTATAAACAACCTCAACTTAGGCAGCTATATTCTTTATAATCCTTGTTTTAAAGCATAAACATTTGGGTTTTAAGGATGGGTAGATAAATAGTTTTGACAGTAAAATCAAAACCTTGAGAACTAGCAAACCACAATCATGTCTGAACGTCTTTCATCCCAAATCAAGGCAGCCTAATAGACTGTGTAGCACATTACCTAGTTGTACTGAATATATATATTTCATTTGGGAGGGATATTTTATAAGTACTTGGTTTCCCTAGTCCCCTGCAAAATGCACTGAATCTTGGTCCCACCATAGTGGAAAAGGATGGCTTGACAAAATCCGTCATTTATTATCTTTATGAGTTCTTATGAGCACGATAGAAAAAGGTTAAATTTTTAGTTTATTGCATTATAACTGAAAATAATATATTCTCATTTAATAGATTTTCTTTGATATGTTTTTATTTTATGTTTTTATTTTATGGAAAAGAACTTTTAGTCTTGGTGATAACTTTTCCATAGTATTTCCTTATCCTTATTTTTCAGTGAAATAGTGTCTGGAGCTCAAAGATAACCTAATGAACTATGTATTTTATTTTATTTTATTTTTTTTAGAGATCATAAGGATGAATTTATTCTAGTAGAAAATAGTTCCAAGTAAATAGCTGGACAACTATTTCACTTATACATAAGGTTTGGTATAACATGGTGCAACCCCTTTGGAAAACAGACTGATAGTTCCTCAAAATGTTAAGCATGGAGTCACTATACAACTCAACAACCCCACTTCTTGGGTATCTAAATGAGAGATTTGAACACTTATGTTCATAATGAATGTGTACATGAATAATCAGAGAAAGATAATTTATAAGGTATAAGAAGTAGAAACAACCCATATGTCTAACCACTTATGAATGGATAAATAATATATGGTGTATCAATTCATACCATATGAATTCACATATACTCTATAAAATATATTTGGCAATTATTCAACAATAAAAAGGAATGAACTACTAATACATGTTATAGCATGGATGGACTTCAAAACTGTTATAACATTTATATTTAATACATACAAAGCTAAGCATTTCATATAAAATTATCATTATAAATGCACTCATCAGTGTCTGTTAGCCGTGTGTATGTCTTCTTTGGAGAAGTGTCTGTTCATATCTTCTACTCATTTCTTGACTGCACTTTTTTTTAAAATTTTTTATTAACATATAATGTATTATTTGCCCCAGGGTACATGTCTGTGTATCATCAGGCTTGCACATTTCACAGCATTTGCCCATAGCACATACCCTCCCCAATGTCCATAACCCTACTCCCCCTACCTCCCAGCCACCCTTAGTTTGTTTCGTGAGTTTAGGAGTCTCTTATGGTTTGTCTCCTTCCCCATCCCATCTTGTTTCATTTCTTTTCCCCACCCCCCCATAACCCCCTGCCCTGCCTCTCAAATTCTTCATATCAGAGTGATCATGTGATAATTGTCTTTCTCTGACTGACTTACTTTGCTTAGCATAATACCCTCTAGTTCCATCCACATTGTTGCAAATGGCAAGATTTCGTTTCTTTTGATGACTGCATAGTA
>CM052797.1:74065539-74158001 GCA_028533885.1 Nasua narica
TCTCTCTTTTTCTCAGCTTCTTTATTCTTTGTCATTTGGTCTTCTGTGTCACTAATTCTTTCTTCTGCCTCTTTTATTCTAGCATTAAGAGCCTTCATTTTAGTTTGAACCTCATTAATAGCTTTTTTGATTTCATTTTGGTTAGATTTTATTTCTTTTATTTCTCCATAAAGGGATATTATTTCTCCCGAAAGGGATTCTTTAATCTCTTCCATGCTTTTTTTGAGCCCAGCTAGCATCTTGATAACCGTCATTTTGAACTCTGTTTCTGACATATTACTGATATCTATATTAACTTGGTCCCTAGCCTTCGGTACTGTCTCTTGTTCTTTTTTTTTGTGGTGAGTTTTTCTGCCTTGTCATTTTATCAAGCTAAGAATCGATGAGTGAGAGAGAAAAGTACGCTGGAGTTCCACAGTTTTCACTGATTGATGAACTTGGGCTTGGCTGGATATTCTCACTGACTTCTGGGGAGGAGCCTTTTGAACTTGGTTCTCAGATGTCTTTGCCCGAGGCGGAATTTCCCTGCCCTTGCCCATGGACGGGCCAAGCAATTAGCTCAGGTTCGCTCTCAGGAGTCTTTGTTCCCTGAGCGCTTTCCGTACTGCCCTGGAGGCCGGGAATGCAAATGGCGGCTCCCAGTCTCTGGCTGGCGGCGCTGAGTGCTGGAGTCCCTGCTCCTCAGTGTGGCCTTAGAGGAAAGCAGTCAATCACTCCCGTCTCCCAGTCCCGGCCCATGCTCCGAGTAAGCCACTGGTGGCGGAGTGTTTCTGTCTCTGGCGTACAGCCCTGTCTGGAGTCTCCAAACCCAGCAGATTCCTGCTGCGCGCTCCCACGCCGCTCCTCCCCGAGGAGGAAGGAGGGGGTCTCTCCGGAATGCCTTATGTGGTCCCCGCTCGAAGGGCCGCGGCCACAGTCTAGGGTAAGCCCCAGTTGAATGCGCACTGCATGGCTCTTTCTCTGCCGCTGGCTTCTCTGCCCCGATATCTGGGAACTCTGCCGCACTCACACACCCCCGGTCTCTTAGTGACTTCGCTGGTCCTGAAACCAGTCTTTTTCCCCAAGGGCTAAACCTCCCGCTTAGCCTCTGGAGGGATGTCCCTCAGCGGAGCAGACTCTAAAAGTTCCAGTTTTGTGCTCTGGGGCTCTGCGGCTGCAGGGAGCCGGCCCCTCCCCCCGCGGGTCTCTCTTCCTGTTGCTTTGGATTCACTTTTCCAAACGTCCTGCCTTTCAGAAAGTGGTCGATTTTCTGCTCCTAGAATTGCTCTTCTTCCTCTCTTCTCTCTCCTGTTGAGTATGCTGGCTTTTAGAATGATTTGATAACTATCTAGATGAACTTCTGGGATCGACTCTATCTCAACCTTCTAATTCTCTGCCATCTTGCTCCTCCCCCCCTAAAATTTTTTTTTAAAGATTTTATTTCCTTATTTGACAGAGAGAGAGAGAGAGAGGTCACAAGTAGGCAGAGAGGCAGGCAGAAAGAGAGGGGGAAGCAGGCTCCCCACTGAGCAGAAAGCCTGATGTGGGGCTTGATCCCAGGACCCTGAGATCATGACCTGAGCTGAAGGCAGAGGCTTTAACGCACTGAGCCACCCAGGCACCCCTAGAAATCCTCTTTTTATTGAGAAGATAGTGAACATAATTTTAAGAAAATGAAGTTGGAACTGAAAGAATTGTCGGGTAGTAAAGCAGCTCAGGGATAAATAGTTTTCTCCTGTTTTATTTAGTCTGGAAGAAGATCTATGAAAATTTTTTTTGAAAGGATGGTTGGTACCTAGATAGAAGTTAAATTGGAATAATAGTGCTCCCAGAAATAGGGGTGAGTCAGGTACTTGAGTCATTGAAAAATTTTGTTTTCTAATCTACAGAGTGATGCTAGATGTTATACTTGACTGTAATTATTAATGTTAATCTGGAGGTTATATTTTTTCATTTATCAACTTGTTCCTTAAATAACTTTTGAATCAATACTGAGTATATGATTCAGTTTTATCCTGTGGATGGGTTTGTGAACACTATGAGTGAGTTGTTTGGGCTATTTTTAGGGTCTGTACTACCTTTACTGCCACTGCCCCCACAGGGCCAACCCCTACCCCCAGCTGTTAAACCACTTCTTGTCTTAGTGCAACAGGCCTAGGGGTTTTGACATCAAGGTTGGAAAAGCAAGAATTATGGCCAAACACCACCCATGAATTCTGATACTGTTTAAGATGAATATTTGTGGTAAAACATAAACTGACAAATGTTTATCTAAATAGAAAACCTGAATGATACCCAGAAGAACAAAGACTAGAAAACAAGAAAAATCTAAGTGTAGAATGGATAATTTCTCATATTAATTCTATTTTCACTTTAACTTTCTGTATTTTAAGATATTTCCAGAAGTTTTAAAACAAAACTTCCTGTTTTAATTTCTGTATTGCTACTTTGCTACCATACTATTTGTATGAGTCATGATATCTTGAATTTATGGAACATGAATAACAAAGCAGGATTGTTCTTTCCTTCCAGAACTACATTTGTGTCAATTTCTGAAGTAACCTGCCTTTCCCTTGAACTGTTTACTATATCTATAATGAAGGTATGTGATAAGCCTGTCCTAGGTTTTTCTTTTTTTAACAATTCTTCCCAGTCTTATTCAGCACGACTCAGCATCATGAAGAACCCCAAATACTTTGAAGAGACCAACAAGAGATAATGAAATAAGACTATGGATTCCCAGGAAATGCAAAGATAAACATTAATCTGATAGATAAAACAACCATTGAATATTTTATTTATGGGCGTTTATAAGGGACTTTAGTACAAATCATTCTGCTTTGGAGTCCAAAACTGAAGGCTGCCTGTCTTCAGACTCTGAACCACATCTCTGAACTTGTTTCTTTTTCTTTTTTTAAATTGACGTAGAGTTGACACACAATATTACTTTAGTTTCCAGTGATTCAAAAAGTCTATTGTTATGCTATCTATGCTCACCATAAGTGTAGCTACCAACTGTCACCACACAAAACTATTACAATATTATTGACTGTATTTCCTATTCTGTGCCTTTTATTCCAGTGACTTATTCATTCCATAACTGGAAGCCTGTATCTCCTACTCCCCTTCACTATTTTGTCCATTCACTCCTCCAACCCCCACTCCTCTGGCAACCATTGGTTTGTTCTCTGTATTTATAGGTCTCTTTCTTTTTGTTTTGTTGTTTAGATTACACATATAAGTGAACTCATTTGTCTTTATTATTAGTCTGACTTATTTCACTTAGTGTAACACCCTCTAGGTCCATTTATGTTGTTGCAAGTGGCAAGAGCTCATTATTTTCTTTTTATGACTGTGTAATATTCTATTATATAATAGAATTATACACACACACACACATCTTTCTTATCCACTTATCTATTGTTGGACACTTAGGTTGCTTCTATATCTTGTCTATTGTAAATAATGTTGCAAAAAACATAGGGGTGCATGTATCTTTTACATTCCTATGGACAGTGCACAATGGTTCCTTTTTCTCTACATCCTCATCAACACTTGTTATTTCTTATCTTTTTTATTCTAGCCATCCTGACAGGTGTAAGGTGATAACTCATTGTGGTTTTGATTTGCGTTTTCCTAATTATTAGTGATGTTAAGCATATTTTCATGTCTGTTGGCCATCTGTATGTCTTTGGAGAAATGTCTATTCAGGTCTTCTGCCCATTTTTTGGTTGTTTTTACTTTGTGTGTGTGTGTGTGTGTGTGTGTGTGTGTGTGTGTAGCTGTATAAATTGTTTATGTATTTTGAATATTAACTCCTTATCAGATATATCATTTGTAAATATCTTCTCCAATTCAGTAGGTCACTTTTTTATTTGTTGATGGTCTCCTTTACTGTGCAAAAGCTTTTTATTTTGATGTAGTCCCTATAGTTTGTTTTTGGTTTAGTTTTCTGTTGCCTTAGAAAATATATCTAGAAAAATGTTGCTATGGCCAATGTCAGAGAGATTATTGCCTGTGCTCTCTTCTAGGATTTTTATGGTCTCAGGGCTCACATTTAGGTCTTTAATGCATTTGAATTGATGTTAGGAGGTGTTACAGTTCCATTCTTTTGCATGTAGTTAGCTGTCCAGCTCTCTAGTTTTCCCAGCACCATTTATTTTTTATTTTAAAAAATTTATTTATTTATTAACATATAATGTATTATGTGCCCAGGGTACATGTTTGTGAATCATCAGGCTTACACATTTCACAGCATTTGCCATAGCACATACCCTCCCCAATGTCCATATCCCTACCCCCCCACCTCCCAGCCACCCTTAGTTTGTTTCGTGAGTTTAGGAGTCTCTTATGGTTTGTCTCCTTCCCCATTCCATCTTGTTTCATTTCTCTTCCCCACCTGTCCATTGCCCCCTGTCCTGCTTCTCAAATTCTTCATATCAGAGTGATCATGACCCAGCATCATTTATTAAAGATACTTTTCCCCATTATGTATTCTTGCCTCCTTTGTCATAGATTGACCATAAAAGAGTGGGTGTATTTCTGAGCTGTCTATTCTGCTCCATTTTGTCTATTTCTGTGTCAGTACCATACTGTTTTAAATACTCCAGCTTTGTAGTATATCTTAAACTCAGTACATCCCTTCAGCTTTGTTCTTCTTTCTCAAAATTGCTTTGGCTATTTGGGGTCTTTTGTGGTTTCGTACAAATTTTAGTTTACTTGTTCTAGTTCTGTGAAAAATGTTGTTGGTTTTTTGGTAGGAATTGCATTAAGTCTGTAGATTGCTTAGGGATTATAGTCCATTTACATTCAAAGTAATTATTGATAGAAATAGACTTATTGCATTTTGTCACTTGTTTTGTGGTTGTTTTGTAGTTTATTATTATTTTTTATTATGCTATATTAGTCACCATATAGTAGTTTATTTCTGATCTTTTCTTCTCTTGCTCTTTCATGGTTTGTTGATTTTCTTTAATGATATACTTGGATTCTTTTCTCTTTATTCTTTGCATATGTATTACTGGTTTTTGATTTGTGGTTACCATTGGGTTTGTATATTACATCTGCATATAGCAGTCTATATTAAGCCAATGGTCACTTAAGTTTGAACCCTTTCTTTACTCCTCTTCCCTACCCCTATGTTTTAGGCATAGAATATCATATTTTTGCATCCTTTTATTTTATGAATCCCTTGACAGATTTTTACAGAAATACTTATTTTTACTGCTTTCGTGTTTACTCTTACACTGTCACATATGGTCTTTCCTTTCCATTCAAAAAGTTTAATATTTCTTGTAGGGCTCATTTAGTGGTCATGAGCTCCTTTAGTTTTTGTTTGTCTGTAAAACTCTTTATCTCTCCTATTCTGAATGATAGCTTTGAATATTCTTGGCTGCAGATTTTTCCCTTTCAGCACTTGTAATGTATCATGCCACTCTCTTCTGGCCCACAAAGTTTCTGCTGAAAAATCCACTGATAACCTTATGGAGTTTTTCTTGTACGTAACTATCTTTTCTCTTGCTCCTTTTAAAATTTGTTCTTTCTCAGTACTTTTTTGCATTTTAATTACTATGTGTCTTGGTGTGGGCCTCCTTGGGCTGATTTTTTTGGGGATCTTTGTGCCTTCTGGATCAGGATATTTATTTTTCTTCCCCAGATTAAGGAAGTTTTCAGCTATTATTTCCTCAAATAAATTTTCTGCCCCCCTTTGTCCCTCTTCTTGGATCCCTCTAATGCAAATGTTATTATGCTTGATGGAGTCTCTGAGTTCCCTCAAACTATTCTCAATTTACATAATTTTCCCCCCTCATTTGCTCAGGTTGGCTACTTTCCATTACTTTGTCTTCTAGGTCATTAATTTGTTCCTCTGTTTCATCTAGCCTGCTATTTATTACATCAAGTTATCTAGTTGTATATGTGGAATGAGAGTAGCTTAAGGTCCTTCTGCTCCCGATCTTCCCAGCATCTGATCTCATAGGGAAGTACAGATATTTTAACAATATTAATTCTTCCAATCCATGAGCATTGGAAGAGCATTCTATTTGTTTGTGTTGTCTTCAGTTTTTTCACCAGTGTTTTCAGAGTAGAGGTCTTTTACCTCCTTGGATAAGTTTATTCCTGGATATTTTATTATTTTTAGAGCAATTATAAATGGAATTATTTTTATTTTTAATTTAAAAAAATTTTTTTTTAAGATTTTATTTATTTATTAGAGAGAGAGACTGAGAATGAGAGGGGAGAAGGTCGGAGGGAGAAGCAGACCTCCCGCAGAGGCGGGAGTCCGATATAGGACTCGATCCCGGGACTCGGGGACCATGACCTGAGCTGAAGGCAGCCGCTCAACCAACTGAGCCACCCAGGCGCCCTAATTTTTAAAATTTTTTAAAAATTTTATTTATTTGACAGAGAGAGAGAGAGAGAGGTCACAAGTAGGCAGAGAGGCAGGCAGGGGCGGGGAGAAGCAGGTTCCCTGCTGAGCAGAGAGCCCGATGTGGGGCTCGATCCCAGGACATTGAGATCATGACCTGAGCTGAAGGCAGAGGCTTTAGCCCACTGAGCCACCCAGGTGCCCCATACTTTGTTGACTTTTTTCTTTTTTATCATGAATGGATACTGAATTTTTTCAAATGTTTTTTCTGTATCTGTTGAGATTATCATATAATTTTCATCCTTCACTTTGTTAATGTGGTGTATCATGTTGATTCATTTGAGAATGTTGAATCATCCTTGCATCCCACTTGATTGTGATGAGTGGTCCTTTTAATGTGTTATTTAATTCACTTTGCTAATATTTTGTTGAGGATTTTTATTTCTATGTTCATCAGAGATATTGGCTTTTAGTTTTCTTTTTTTTTAGTGTCTTTGTCTGGTTTTGGTATCAGGCTAATATTGGCCTTATAGAGTGTTCTCGAAAGCTTTCCTTGGGACACCTGGATGGGTCAGTCATTAAGTGACTGCCTTCAGCTCATGTCATGATCCCAGGGTCCTAGGATCAAGCCCTGCATTGAGCTCCCTGCTCAGCAGGAAGCCTGCTTCTCCCTCTCCCATTCCCCCTGCTTGTGTTCCCTCTCTCACAGTGTCTCTCTCTGTCAAATAAACAATAAAATCTTAAAAAAAAGAGAAAGGTTTCCTTTCTCTTCTATTTTTTAGAATAATCTAGGAGAATGGCTTTTAACTGTTTATTGAATGTTTGGTACAGCTTTGTTGTTGTTTTTTAATCTGTAAAGTTGGAATGATAACTATTATATGGGTTTTTTGTGAGAATTAAGTGAAATAATGTTTGTAAAATATTCATCAATGCCTGGCGTACTCTAAGCATTCAGTAATTGTTAGCATTTATTGTCCATGGTACATTCTTTTGCTTATCTTTTGTCAACTATCTGGCCTTCAGGGATGGGTTGAATATTTTAAAACAAGCAAATGTCAAGCAATGTTTTTTGAATAAAAGGGGTGAACACTTTGGAGTAAAAACAATCTGTGTTAAAAATCTAGTTGTAAAAAAAATGAAAAAAAATCTAGTTGTAGCAATGAAGAAGAAAGACAGTTTTTCTTTTGTGGATGGTATATTGTTTCTGAAGGCAATTCTAAAAGATATTCCAAAAATCATAGAATTAAGTGTAGAACTTCTAAAATGGACTCTTTTAAAGTCATTAGCAACCTGGAACATGCAGAGAACAATAAGATGTTGTGCAGCATTAATTTAATTATGAAACATCTTTGAGCAGCTACTGTGTACACAATATACACTTATGATCCACTTATGGTGGGAGTACAGGCTTCAAACTCTAATTTTGTAAGCCATATAGAGGTATGATTGCATGGACTATGGTTAAATGAACTAGTCAGGGATGTCAGGATATGTGTATATCTATGACAGTTGGTTTGAGAGGATTTCCTGACTGTTTTGTGGGGAATGAATAGCTGTAGTGGGAGGTGGTTAGATTGGTTGTGATTTATAATAAGAGGCTACAATGGGGGTTCCAGAAATATTTTGGTAGCAATTTAAGGATCTGATGATGTATTGGATTTGGGAAGTGAGGGAGGGGAGAAGTGTTAAAGATGGCTCCTCCTATCTGGCATATGCTCCTTGCCAGTGCCATTCCAGAGATGAGGAACACCAGAAGATAACTAGCTTCCTGAAATCTGTAAAGAACTAGGTGGTTGATTCTAAAATCACATTCCAGTGGATAGAATGGCATAAATAATAAATAGAAATATAAATAATGTATTATGAGAACAATGAATTCTGAGTGAATGTTCAAGGAGGAGAGACATTTTAGTAAAAAATAATTTTCAAAAAGTTTAGAAAGTTTGGAAGCTATCAAATCAGAAAAAAAAGGACCCCTCTCCTTTCCCCCCACAAACTCCAAAATATCTTGCTTATCTACCTATGCTACCTGGAGAAAACTACTGCAGGATTATATTTGGGAAGAGAATTCCTCTTTTTTTTTTTTTTATGGAGCCAATTTTAAATACAGTTTTATTTAAGACATTGCATTTTCCACTTAACAATACAGTGCTTATAAAGTGCAATGTTTATTTCCTTAATCCTGATGGAGGAACAAACATAAATAAGGATGTCGAGGCAAGAAAGGGCCTGGTGTATTTGGGAAACAATTCCAGTATAAATGATTTGAACAACTTATAAAGAGAAGTACAGAGTTTTTAGTATGCTTCATGAATTGAAAATTATATAATACATTACCTGTCAGTAAGTAGATTTTTCACGGATAACTAATTTTGTAAAATATTATTTTCATTAATAAAAATCTTGTTAAGTTAAAGTGGAAGGATAAAATATAGTGGTTGCTGAATTCTTAAGCTTAAACTTTTTTTTTTTTTTTTTTAGATTTACTTATTTATTTATTTGACAGAGACCAGGAGAGAGGGAACACAGTGGGGGTTGGGGAGAGAGGGAGAGGGAGAAGCAGGCTTCCTGCTGAGCAGGGAGGGAGCTTGACGCTGGGCTCTATCCCAGGACCCTGGGATCATGATCTGAGCTGAAGGCAGTTGCTTACCCACCAAGCCACCCAGATGCCCCTAGGCTTAAACTTTCAATGAACTTAATTTTGAGAGGAGATCCCACTTTATCTTGTTTTTCAGAAAATATGGTATGTAATGAGGTGATAAAATCAGTGTAACCCATGTAACTCTACATAAGGAAATAGTTTGATTTCTTTTTGTGATATGTACAAACTCTTAACAGTCTTTGCTTTGTCTAAAATTCCAGAGTGAAAAATTCATTTCTTTGGTCTTCTTTAGCAATGCATTTTTCCCACAGAATGGAGATTTCTTCTTGCTTATCAGTCATTTACATCAGGGGTTACCAAACTTTTCTGTAAAGGACTAGATAGTAAATAGTTTAAGCTTTGCAAGCCATGAGGTAAAAATCAAAGATAGTATGTAAGTACTTATATAATGAGAGAAGACAAATTTCCACAAATATTTATTGATGAAATTCAAAATGATATTAATGAATGTTGAAATTTCAATTTCACATAATTTTCACTTGTTATGAAATATTATTCTTTTGATCTTAAAAAAATTGAGAAATGTAAAAATGATTCTTAGTTCATGGGCCAAACAAAAATAGGTCGCTTCAGATTTGGTTGGTAGGCCATAGTTTGCCATCTCTTGATTTATATCATGTTGTAAAAGTGTGTCAGTCATTTTATGTGATCATATTTTCCTCTTTTGAATAAAAGAAAATGAAGACCTCGGGCATTACTATTTGAAAGTGTATGTGAGATAGTGGAGCCTCTGGTGGAGGTAATTTTGGTTTGGTTAGTCTTGGCTTTCTGTTCTTATAAAAGCCCTAGAGAAATAAAATGTCTGAAAAGTCCTTACTTTATCTCCACTTTTGAAATGTAGGTAAAATGAAATGACTGTGGAAAGTAATGAAATTTTTGAGAATATATATGTTTCCACTTTATAATTTAGATATTAGTCTCACAAAGCTGTAATCATTGTGTGGTGCGGAGTTTGTTTTTCTTTGAAATAGTAATTATTACATGATTCATTACCAAGATTTACAAGTTGATTTTAAGTGTTAATCTAAATTCTTTTTTTTTTTTTTAAAGATTTATTTATTTGACAGAGACACAGTGAGAGAGGAAACACAAGCAGGGGGAGTGGGAGTGGGAGAGGGAGAAGCAGGCTTCCCGCTGAGTGGGGAGTCCGATACGGGACTTGATCCCAGGACCCTGGGATCATGACTTAGGCCAAAGGCACACGCCCACCTACTGAGCCACTCAGGCACCCCTCAAGTATTAATCTAAAATCTTAATTCTCTTACTCGTATTATCAAATCAAAACCTTCTAACTTTATTATTTATACTAATTCCTTTAGGCATGATGCCCATGGTATTAACATAGATAAAGGCTTGAGATAAGAGTGTCATTTGTGCCACTGTGACCATCTGAAAATCAAAGAGTAGCCATGATGAGAGTTAATGTGAAGTTTTTTGTTTTTGTTTTTGTTTTTAATGTGAAGTTTTATCTTATGAGGACTCCAGGTTCCCAAATCAGCACATAAGTTGAAAATGATGAACAGTCAAAATTATCTTTGAACATCTCTAAGGCAGTGGGACCGTATGAGGCAAACTACATGGTTTCCAAGCAAGCCCAAGGGAGACAGGCTGAGCCCAGGATGACCAGGCTGGTTTATGTTTGGGGCTGTACAACACCTTAAAACCAGAATCATTTTCCTTAGGCGAGATACTCATACTCCCAGGCTGTACCAGCCACTGAGACTGACCTAGGCAGCGGGCTTGTCATCTCATGCACACACCAGAGCCTTGGTTTAAATAGATTATTTTTTTCTTCCCCTTTTCCCCACATAAATAGTTGAATGAACTAAATGAACTTATGATTACAAAACAATTTACAAATGAAATGAATACCAAATGTAAATTTGTTCTTAGATGAGCCCATCTATATTATTAACTTAGTACAAGCAGTGATTTCTAGCACTCCGGAGAGTCCTGAGGTTCTGTGGAGAGGGGAGAAGGACTGAGTGGGCAGGACCCATCAGCCCTCACCCTACTGCATTATTTCCTATTGATCTACTTTATAGCTTGAAGCTCCAAGTATGAATTTGTTTGACAAAAGAATCCTGTGTTTAAAAAGTTGAAAACCACTGATTTAAAGAGTATTTCTTTTTTTTTTTTTTTTTTTAAAGATTTTACCTATTTATTTGACAGACAGAGAGAGATCACAAGTAGGCAGAGAGGCAGGCAGAGAGAGAGGAGGAAGCAGGCTCCCTGCCGAGCAGAGAGCCAGATGTGGGGCTCGATCCCAGGACCCTGAGACCATGACCTGAGCCGAAGGCAGAGGCCTAACCTGCTGAGCCACCCAGGTGCCCCAAGAGTATTTCTAATGGTCTGAATTCTCTAGTGCCTCTCACCACACAGCCATTTTCTCAAGCAATGCAGGTGGAGTGCCTGTTCAAGCTATTGGGCAGATTTCTTGCTTCTTTCAGGTGGTGGCTCTCTTTTTTTTTTTTATTTTTTTATTAAAGATTTTTATTTATTAGGAAAGAGAGAGAGTGAGAGAGAGCATGAGAAGGGAGAAGGCCAGAGTGAGAAGCGGACTCCCCATGGAGCTGGGAGCCCGATGTGGGACTCGATCCCGGGACTCCGGGATCATGACCTGAGCTGAAGGCAGTTGCTTAACCAACTGAGCCACCCAGGCGCCCCAGGTGGTGTCTCTCTTGTCATACTGCTCATGGGATGCCTCGTTGTGGGACAGAGTCTCCCTTAGGACAGAAGGGGAGAGGAATTAAGATACCCCAAGCTTCTTTTCTTTCAAACTGCTAAATTCCCTGTCCACCTTTTGCATTGTGATTTACTGCTCGTGTCTTCTGTGAGGGTAGGTGGGGGATTACCACCTACCTAACCCCCATCCTGGTAATCTCCACCACAGTTCAGTGCTTTTAGGGATCTAGAGTTACACTGTGGTGGCATCAGAGCTGTATTACGACTTTTGTAGGTCCTACGTATTTTGTCTTTGGATGCTTATGCCATAAAAAATATTAAAGGCTGAATTCATTATTACATGTTCACCACTATTACATTTATTTTTTCTTCTGATTTTAAAAGAATTAAAATGAAAACAACTTTGTAGGTCCTTAAAATATCATGCCCACCACTCCCCCTCAGCACTGAGTCTACTGGATAAGTTAACCGTGGTTAGAGCAAGAGGATTGGGTTGGGGGAGGAGGAGTCTTCTTCATTCCTTAGTGGGATGTGTTAAGTTAGTTAATTCTTTCATTGTTTACTTATAGCATCTGTCCTCATTTTCTGGTGTACCCTCCTCACCCCTCATCACATACCTACTATGCATCAGACATGAGTTCCACTGGGTTGGACCAGAAGACAAATCTGAGAGGCAGAATTGTCATCTCTCTCAGAAGACCAAGGCCTTCTTATGGGGTTCTATGCATCATGCCTACCTCTTTCATTCCTTGGATTTTTTTCTTCATTTCCCAAGTAACTCTCCATATTTATGCAAATGAGATTTTGGGAAGTCTATCCCATTAAACTTTGCCAGACATGTTCAAATATATCTGAACCTCATTTAGATTTAAGATGTGGCTATCTATGTATCAAAAACTTGAGAGTTATTTTCATTACTCTTTTCCTTTGATCTGTAATAATAGCCTTAAGCCTTAAGGAATGGAGAATGAGAATTAGTAAGGAATATTCTTTTTTTTTTTTTAGAGAGAGAGAGAGAGAGAGTGTACAAGCACATGAGCAGGGGCAGGGGGGAGGGTGTGGGGAGAGAATCTCAAGCAGGTTCCATGCTTAGCATGGAGCATGATGCGGAGCTGAGTCCCATGACCCTGAGATGATTCCGTGAGCTAAAATCAAGAGTATCCAGAGTCAGATGCTTAACTAACTGAGCCATTCTGGCACCCTAATAAGGAATTTTTTAAAAACCTTTTTCTTATTTATACTGACTGTACCTTAAATTAAACCCTCATCAACATTCACTTGGATCCTTTCATCATCTTCAGGAACAACTTACAGTTCTTATCTCTTCACCAAACACTAGTTATAGGTTATTTTCTCATTTAAAATTTGATTGGATCCCTACTAACAAGAGGATGGGGTCCAACTCCAAAACATAGATAGCATAGAGGATTTTTCATGATTTGGCCTTACTAGCTTGATACTTTTCTTTTGCCATCTAATGGCATTTACCAGATGTATCAGTCAGCTAATGCTGTGTACTAACAAAACCCCAAATCCACTGGCTTAAGACAATATTATTATAGCTCTCACCTCTGTGGATTGGCTGGAATCAGCTGATTTAGGCTGGGCTTGCACATGTGTCTGTGGGTCACTTGGCTTGTTCATGTGTCATTGGCTCAGCTGGAGACTTTAGGTAGGGCAGCTCTGTTTCATGTGTCTCCCATCTGGAACCAATATATAGACCAGGCACTCCCATGTGTGTTTTTACTATGGAACAATTGGATTGACAAGGTATCCTCTCTCTCTTTTTTTTTTTTAAGATTTATTTATGAGAGAGAAAGAGAGAGTGCGTACGCGAGAGAGAGCGTGCACACATGAGTGGGGTGAGGGGCAGAGGAAAAGAATCTCAAGATTCTTGACTGAGCACAGGGCCCGACAATGCGCTGGACCCTGGACAATCCCAGGACCCATGAGATCATGACTTGAGACAAAACCAAGAGTCAGATGCTCAACTGACTTAGTCACCCAGGCACCCGCAGGCATACCTTCCTTACAGTGACAACAGAAGCTCAAGAGGACACATGCAAGAGCTCTTGAGCCCTAAATTCAGAATTGGGATATCATTACCTCTGCTTCATTTTATTGGCCAAAGCAAGTCACAAAGATGAATTTAGAGTCAAGAGATAGGAAAATATGATTTGTTTCTTTATGGGAAAACTGAAAGTTTACATAGAAAAGTGTGTGGATAGAGTGAGAGGTAAAGAATTGAGACCATTAGTATGATTTGACACACCAGCTATCCACTACACTTTTAAAACTTCCTGAACATACCATGTCTGCTTGAGAAAGGGATTGTAAAGATTCATTCTGAGCCACTGTGTCATGAGGAAGGCTGGCAAGTTCATTCTTGCTATAACATTATTATGATGCTTCCTGCTTCTTAATCCTGTGACTTCTTTGGTTTCTCTCCCACTGGTTCTATGAGTCTTGCCAGCCTTTCAATGCCACCTACATGAAAAGAGTCTGTTTCTGATGCTCCCAACTGAGAACATTGGTCAAATCACTTGAAGACCTGGATAAGCTCTTTGCTTCCACCCAGAGATGAATTTTGTTGCTTTAAAAAGTGAAGGGAGGGAAATTAAGGACATAGACAATGTGGTACAAGTTATCGTAACTTCACAGAAACCAAATGAATAAAATGATTTTCCCTTTTAAATTGGAATCTGGTTGTCAGTGCAGCTATTTGAGAGAAGCAAGTAGGCACAGACATAATGTTCATCACCACCTCTTGGAAGTAGACATGGTTGTAGGGAGTGAAGGGACAAATATGAAGATACCTTCCATCCTCACCTTACCTATTTGCAGTAATGGCCATGTGTGTGCTTACCCCAGGGGAAGAGAAAGGACTTGAAAATATGACCAAGGGGTTTTTCTTCACATGAAATGCCCTTTGCACTCACTGGATAATTTTACTGCTACCTTTCTCTTAAGACCTATTTTTATGGAAATAATGCCTTCTATTTTAAATCTATTTAATCTGCTCTCTCCTCATTCCAACTCCATGGGGCAAATTTACTTTTTGTGTCTTTTATGTCATGCATTATTATTATTTATGTATCCACCAATATATATGTTTGTCCAGGCCGTGAATACCTAAGTGATCAGAATCAAGTCTTACTTGTCTTTCTCTTTTTAGTAGGATGGATCAAATGAATACTGAATCTGTCCTATCAGATAATAAACAACCTGGAGGCAGGATTATTTATCTTGTGCCTTTTTATTCCTCACATTATCCTGCATAATTCTTTGGACTTAGTACTCATTCCTTAAAAAAATATATAAATTAAAATATGCTTACTCTTGGAGACATGTATTTTATTATTGAAGTATTTATTTGTTATTAAATCATGTGAGATTAGGAGGGTTCAAGAATATTCTTACGGGTTCTTCTGAAAATTTATCATTTCTATTCCCTGATCCATATAAGAAAATTTTGGAGGAGCTGGAATTTAGTGTGGAGAAAGGAAAACTGAAGGCTGATAATTAATGCTCCTTTATTGGTGATACTAGTTTTTCTTCATCTTAATCAATGAAAGTGTTTGTGTATATATTGCCTAAAATATAAACATAGTCTTGATGTTATTATTTATAGACTTGTGTTAGGGGACTTACAGAATTTCCTTCATTGGCTTTGAACAAAGAACTCTTTCTTGGTGTGGGCTTATGACACCTGCTTCTAGTAAGCTCTTCATTTTTCTGGGATTCAGTAGTTTTTACAAAGACTGTAGCAATGGTTCCTGGGATGTGTCTTTTTTTAGAAGTTTTTATTTTAATTTCAGTTAATTAACCTATGGTGTTATATTAGTTTCAGGGGTACAGTATAGTGATTCAACACTTCCATACATCATCTGGTGCTCATCATAACAAGTGCCCTCCTATCCCTGTCACCTATTTCACCCATCCTCTCACCAACCTCCTTTCTGGTAATCATAGATTGTTCTCTATAATTAAGGGTCTGTTTCTTAGTTTTTCTCTCTCTCTTGGTTTTTCCCTTTGTTTTGTTTCTTAAATTCCATGTATGAGTGAAATCATATGGTATTTGCCTTTTTTTTTTTTTACTTATTTCACTTAGTCTTATACTCTCTAGCTCTATCTACATTGCACATGACAAGATTTCATTCTTTTTTACGACAGAATAATATTCCATTTTATATATACTACATCTTCTTTATCCATTCGTCAACTTGTGGACACTTAGGCTGTTTCTATATCTTGGCTATTGTAAAGAATGCAACTATAAACATCGGGGTGCATGTATCCCTTTGAATTAGTGTTTTTGTATTCTTTTAAAGATTTTTATTTATTTATTTATTAGGAAAGAGGAGAGTGAGAGAGAGCATGAGAGGGGAGAAGGTCAGAGTGAGAAGCGGACTCCTCATGGAGCTTGGAGCCCGATGTGGGACTCGATCCCGGGACTCCAGGATCATGACCCGAGCCGAAGGCAGTTGCCTAACCAACCGAGCCACCCAGGCGCCCCAGTGTTTTTGTATTCTTTACCGAGTAGTGAGATTGTTGGATCTTAGGGTAATTCTCTTTTTAAGTTTTTGAGGACTCTCCATATTGTTTTTCAGAGTGTCTACACCAGTTTGCATTCCACCAACAGTGCAGAAGTGTTCCTTTTTCTCCACATTCTTGCCAACACCTGTTTTTTCTTGTGTTGTTGATTTTAACCATTTTGACAGGTGTAGGGTGAAATGGCATATGTCTTTTAAAGTTGCTGACATATGTAATGAAATGTTAGATGATAATATTTCATAATGTATGTGGAATAATTATGTGGGACAAGGGGGGGTATATTAAGTATCCCCCAGTATATATTGTTAATGCACAAATTTTTGTTTTGATTAAAGATCCAGCACAAAATACTTCACTTTTTAATGGACTTTCTTAAACAAAAAGGCAAACAAAAATTATGTAATAAAGGTAATAACGAAGAAAACACAGACTTGCCTAAATAAATGGTAATCGTTATGTGATTTTGAGATCTTAGGTTCTCCAGGAAATATCGTGAAATACCTGGAGAGCTAGAGTTTTACCTTTAGAGCTTTTTTCAGTTATTTATTTCTTTGCAACAAATTACCCCAACCCTTAGCAGCTTAAAATAACGAACATTTGTTATTTCATATAGCTTCTGTGATTCACGCATCCAGGAGCTGCTTAACTGTGATTCTGGCTTGAGGTTCCTCATGGGGTTGTCATCAAGAACTTGTTGGGGCTGCCATTACTTGAAGACTCGACTGGGACTGAGGGATCTCAATCACAAGACTGACAATTTGGTGTTGGTAGTTCACAGGAGATCTCAATTTCTTACGATGTGGCCGCTTCATTGGCCTGCTTGAGTGTTAACACAATGGTTTGTTTCTCCTAGAGTGAGTGATCTAAGAGAGAGCAAGGTGGACGTTGCAGCATCTTTTATGACATAGCCATATACTATCATCTCTGCTATATATTACTGATTATACAGGTTAGCCCTATTCACTGAGGAGGGGACTACTCAGGGGCATGAATACCAGGAGGTGGAAACTACTGGGGACCCTCTTGGACACTGGCTGCCCGAGCTTTTTGTAATAAGATCTGCAGATATTACTGCAAATGTTTTTGCTGAATATTAGGATAGGTTAGTTGTATGTTAACTTGTTAAGTTTTAAATTTTTTGAGTGACTTTACAATAGAAGATATTTAAGAAAATTAATTGAACTTATTTTTTGATTTAGGGACAGCAAAAACTGATAGAGTTTCTTAGATTTAGTGTCATTTGAGAAAGCATAAGAAAAATGTTTTCATCCTTCTTCAGATTGTGTCTTGGAAGTTTTAGTATTACAAATTACTGCTGACTAAATAAAAGAGGTATAAGAATTTCAAAGTCAACTGGCACAGGCGCATAATTATTCAGGTGGTCTTATATTAAGATATGAAAAGAGAACCACTGTTCTTCCTTCTCTCTTTCTCTGCCCCCAGCCCCAAAATCAATCAAGCTCTTCCCCAAATTTATTTTTCAGTGGCATAATTAGAACTGGTGCCTTTCTGGTATTTATACTTTTATCCCCATCTCTCTTTACAAACTGAATGAATCCCTGTTGAACTTGGATCCTGCATATAATAATTATGCTTGCTTGAATACATTGCTTTGGATTAAAAACATGTTATTTCTAGGGTGTTATTTTAATTTCCCTAATTAAATAGTAAACTTCTTGAGTAAAAGAACCTTACCTCATATTTCTCTTGGATTCCTGGCCCTAAGGCACTGTAGCACAATGGTGGTCAAATAGCTGATCCTAATTCACCAAATAGTGCTTAATTCAAAGGAATGTCACATCTGATATGGTAGATACCATAACCTAGAAGCAGGCAGAGTCACTACAATTTATCTATAGGTTTCTGAAAGAAAAAGCCCAGATTTGTGTTGCCTTCCTTGGTATGAATATTGAGGAGTAAAGGATAGTGCATTGTTTGACTGAAGGCGTGATCATATTCTGGAAATATTTTTCTGATTACATCTGTTTTAGACGACCTGGATTTAAGAAGCTTTTCATGAATGTTTCAATAATTTTTTTTCTAAAAGTTCTATATAGTTTTATGGCATGGGGCACCTATCAAAAAAGTGATATAAAAAGTAGACATCGTGATTCTGGAAATATATGTAGGTTTTTTTTTTTTTTTAATAGGCTTAAGGAATGTACTATATTCTGTTTAGACATTGGGGAAAAGATACCAACACATTCAGTTATAGATAGTTTCTGTTGGAATTTTGATATTTAAATTTATATGGCAGGCATTCAGATGCCCGTTTTTTAAATCATATTTTTCAGAACTGACATTTTACTGAATACAGGGTCCACCCATTCAGAACAATCATATAAAATGTTAAAAAGAAAAAGTCAAATGTGGTTGAGAATGATTGCAAAGCAGCCCTGACACATTCTTGGGCCTGTAAGCAGGATTTTACAGGCCAATGCCGGCAGGGTTTTGCCTGCGGGAAGCAAGAAAAAGTCAATGCAAATCAGGGCAGTTTCTCAGGAGAATAACCTGTGTGGACAAGTATTTGTTTAGGGCCATAAAAGTGTCTTTTCTTTCCTTCTTTCTGAAACTTGAACTTCATAGTAAGTTATTCAAAGGCAGGGCACCTTGAATACGTGCTGATGAAGTCATAAAAGGGTATATGTTAAAAACACTGTTTTGGTCCATGTCTTTGCAACCAGTGTCCTTTGGGAAGAACCTGGATTGCATGAGGTAGAGTGGGGGTGGGGAGTGGGAAGTTGCTCTCCCCACCTCTCTTCTTTTGAGGATGACTGAAAAAATACTGGGCCTGCCTAACAGGCCGGAGAGACACTGCTGCTTCTGTTGCTGGTCCACTGCTTGAAGCAGTTTAGGGGAAAGACCTTGGACTCTGTTTTGAATACTACACAGCACACTTTGGGGCTCAGAGCTCTGGTTTCAGTGGCTGAAATTTTGGCTTCCTTCAGACTTCACTGATCTTTCAAGTTCCTTCCAGCTCTGATGTTCTGGATTCTAAGTTAGATACCAGAGGTAGAAACTGCTCTGTGAAACACATGAAAAATGTATCCAGGATTGTCAAGCTGGAGTGCTCCTGGCTTTATAAATTTTCGGGTATTTAAAAATTTGCTCAACACTGTGCCAGACCATGTGAGAGATGGAGAAATATGTTACACATTGTTGTTTCTGACCCAGGGAGACAAGATAGAATTAATCACACGTTAGGCAAAAGACAAGAGTCGTTCCCCCTTATCTTTGGGGCTGCTTTCTGCAGTTCCGGTTACCCCCAGTCAACCACAGTCTGGGAGCAGATGATCCTCCTTCTGACATATTGTCAGAAGGACAGTAGTAGCCTAATGCTGCGTCTCAATGTCTACATCATTCACCTCACTTCACCTTATCACGTAGAGTTTTTATCATCTCATCACAAGAAGGTGAGTACAGTATAGGGAGATATTTTGACAGAGACAGGGACCATATACACATGACTTTTATTATAGTATATTGTTATAATTGCTCTATTTTATGATTAGTTATTGCTGGTAATCTCTTAATGTCCCTCCTTTATAAATTAAACCTTATCATAGGTATATCTGTATAGGAAAAACACAATATATATAGGTACTATGTGTGGTTTAGGCATCTTGGCTCATATCCCCTATGGATAAGTAGGGACTACTATAATTATATTTCTTTTTAAAGTTTTCTGTGATTTTTTTTCCTTAGTCTCAAATCCAAGATTTCTGATTCAAGTCCACTTACATATCTTGGTAAAGTTTTTTAGTTTTTCTCACATTTCTTAAGGCACTATTTTGGTAGTTTATATTTTTTGTTGCTTTTGTGATTTTATTCCTTTTCTCATTTTTCTCATTTTTTTTTCATTTTTCCTCATTTTTATTTTTTTAAAGTAAGCTCCATGCCCAATGTGGGACTTGAACTCACAGCCCTGAGATCAAGAGTCACACGCTCCACTGACTGAGCCAGCCAGGCACCCCCACCACTTTTCTCAATTCCTAAATTTGGTTTTTCATAATGGATTTACTGCTAAATATAATAATTTCTAGTACTTTTGCAATAGATTCTTTTGGGGCCTAAAGTAACGGAGTCAAGATTTGATTCCAACCAATTGGATTATAGAACATGTGTGCTCAACCAGCTTATTATGCTGCCTTCCATGTGATTTTTCACTGGAGACTACCATGGAGATGATTATGTTTCTCTTTTTTTTTAACTTATAAATTGGTAAATTTCCTATGGTTAAATGAAGCAACTATTTTACTATATATTTTTTTCATTTGACTTAAGGAAATCATGGATTTCCTTAAGTCAAATGAAGCATTTTTTTTTTTTACTTTTACCTGTTATCTCCACATCCATTTATTATATTCATAAGGAAAATGGTCTGTCATTTTCTTTTCTTACAGTGTCTTTATCTGGCTTTGGTATTAGAATTATGCTGGCCTTGTAGAATTAGTTAGGAAGTGTTCCCTCCTCTTTAATATTTTGTAAAAGTTTGAAAAGGATTGATGTTAATTTTTCTTTATATTTTGTAAAAGTTTGAGAAGGACTGACGTTAAATGTTTGGTAGAATTCACCAGGGAAGCCATCTGGTCCTGGACTTTTCTTTATAAGGAGGTTTTTGTTTACTGATTCAATCTCTCTGCTTGTTACAAGTCTGATCAAATGTTCTACTTTTTCGTGGATCAGTTTTAGTAGTTTGTTTGTCATTTTATTTTATTTTATTTATTATTATTATTATTTTTAAAGATTTTATCTATTTATTTGACAGAGAGAGAGAGAGAGATCACAAGTAGGCAGAGAGGCAGGCAGAAAGAGAGAGGAAGCAGGCTCCCTGCCGAGCAGAGAGCCCCATGCGGGGCTGGATTCCTGGACCCTGAGATCATGACCTGAGCCGAAGGCAGAGGCTTTAATCCACTGAGCCACCCAGGCACCCCTTACTTGTCTTTTTAAACATAATTCCTGACATTCACATCCAGTTTTGTGAGTCATTTTAACTTTTTTTTTAAAAGATTTTATTTATTTATTTGACAGAAATCACAAGTAAGCAGAGAGACAGGCAGAGGGAGAGGGGGAAGCAGGCTCCCCACTGAGCAGAGAGCCCGATGCGGGGCTTGATCCCAGGAGCCCAAGATCACGACCAGAGCCGAAGGCAGAGGCTTTAACCCACTGAGCCACCCAGGCGCCCCAAATCATTTTAACATTATTTAGATTATTATTTATGTTTAAAAGGTGTCATTGCATACCACCTTTATCTATCTATCTATCTATCTATCTATCTATCTATCTATCTATAAAAGATTTTATTTATTTATTTGACAGAGAGAGAGATCACAGGTAGGCAGAGAGGCAGGCAGAGAGAGGGGGGTAAGCAGGCTCCCTGCTGAGCAGAGAGCTTGATGCAGGGCTTGATCCCAAGACCCTGAGATCATGACCTGAGCGGAAGGCAGAGGTTTTAACCCACTGAGCCACCTAGGAACCCCTACTTATTTATTTTTTATACTTTAACTTTCCACTTTGGAACTGTTAATTGCATTGTCAAGTAATTTTTCTAGAAGGTGAATATATGTGTGGTATGTTTTCTGAGCCTGGGGGGGGAGGGGCAGAAGGAGAGGGAGAGGCGGACTCCTTGCTGATCAGGGAGGACAATGTGGGGCTCAGTCCCAGGACCCTGGGACCCTGGGATCATGACCTGAGCCAAAGGCAGACAATTAACTGATTGAGCCTCCCAGGTACCCCTAAACTGGACATTTAAAATTATATAATGTGATAATTGTAGAAATAAGATCCTTCTTTTCCCCTAAGGTTTGTTACTATTGCTGTTTTCTGTTGGTCTTTTTTTTTATTGTTGTCATTAAAAAAATTAGTGACTTTCTTGAACTAATTTTTTAAAGTCTGTACTTTGTTTATGTGGTGATTGAAGTCTCTGCTTGGTTAGCTTAATGGTCATGTGATAATTGAATATAGATTTTCTTGAATGCCTGGAACCAGTGTGTCTCATATTTTGCTGAGGGATTCTTTTATGTTTTGGGACATACCTTAGTACTCACGTAGACAATTTATAACCCTACATTAGTCCTAACTTCCAGCTTGCCTAGAACCTCAGTGTTGTCAGAGGTGAAACCTTAGGGCTTCTCGTCTTTTCTGAGCATGTGTGCAGCCTGTGGTGTGCATATCTATGTAATATAGGTACCTGACAATTAGCTTTTTTTGATTGTAATGTAGGTACCTGATGTTAAGCTTTTGATTACTGAGGAATTCATTTCAAAGACATCCATCTTGAATAAACACATTGCCAACTACACAACTAGATAAAGAGTCAGCATACCTGTCTCATGAAGTTCCTTTTTTTGGGGGAAAATTCTGATTGCCTAGATAACCATTTGACTGATTGCTTGCATTTTCCTTCCTGTGCTTTAATTCCCACACTTATATTTTAAATTCACTGATAAGGAGCGAACCTCCTAAACCCTGGGTATCCCACCCTCAACTCCAATAAAGTCAGAACCCCAGGTCCATGCACTTGCTTTCTCTCCGTCTCTCTCTTTCTGTCCTCACAAAGTCACTTTGTACTCTTGGGCATGCCATGAACCCTTTAGAACTCATAAGTAGTAAACCTTATTTCAAAGTTCCCTGATAGTTGTTGCTGAGGTACATTTTATAGTCATAATAAGAACTATAGGACTGGTCCAGTAATAACATTTGCTGTGGCTCGGGAAATGTCTGTGGGGGCCCACCACAAATAGTAGGTAGTTGTCCACAGGCATTTCCAGTTGATAACATCACTATTGATAGGTTGAGACTGACCCTAAACAACCAATACACATTCACATGGCTGAAAGTTACTAAAATATTTATTTTATTGTTATCTTTATTTTTCAAGGTTACTGCTTAGCTGGATAGCAGATTATGGGAATAGGGCAAGTTAAAACACTAAAAATACTCACTGTTCTTGCTGACATTCATTAGTAATCATTGAATAAATTGCTATATGGGTTGCTATAAGCCTTTCAACAATCAATCCGAGACATACAAATAAAGAAAGGAAGGTTTTTTTTCTTTATTACTAGTTTCTTAATTTTGATTATCATGTGGTCGGCATCATGTTCTTTATGTGCTTCTGCTTGGAATTCATGGAAATTTTTGCATCAAGGAGTTTGTAGTTGTCATCAAATTTGGAAAATTTTGGCCATTTTTTGGTTCAGATACTTTCTCCCTTCGTACTGCCCTTTCTGGGACTCTAATCAAATATTATGTTAGTATGAGTATTAATTTTCTTTCAGTTTTTATTTCTCTCTGTGATTCATTTTATGTTGTTTCTATTGCTATGTCTTCAAGTTAACAAATATTTTCTTCTGTAATTCTACTCCGTTATTAATGCCATTCAGTGAAATTTTTATTTCAGATAATGTGTTTTATCTAGATATTTGATTCTGTTTTTATATCTTACATTTGTTCCTTATTATATTTACATCTGTGAACTTTTTAATATTTATATTAGAAATTTCAAGATCCTTGTCTGCTAATTCCAACATATCTATCATTTCTAGGTCTTTTTCTAATGATTTTTCTCCTGGTTGTGTGCTACATATTTATGCTTCTCCATTTGCCTAGTAAAATTTGATTGAGTGCTGAACATTGTGAATTTTACATTGTGGAATATGGGATTTTGTTGTCTTCCTTTAAAAGTGTTGGAGTTTGTTCAAAAGTTTGTTAAACTACCTGAAGATCAGCTTGATATTTTCAAGTATTATTTTAAAATATTGTTAAAGTCCTAAGAAGCTTTTGCTCTAGAGCTAATTTAGAACCACTATTAATGTCTGACCCTTCTGAGGTTTATAATGAATGTACCATGTATTCAGCATGTCTGGTGGGAGAGCTGATGATTCCTAGTCTTATGTGAGCTTTGGGAATTGTGGTTATAGCTCTTTGGTAATTGTTCTCTCCCTCACTCCCCAGGGGGCAGTTTATCTTTGCTCTAATGGGTTTCACTATTATATGAACAGATTGATACTCAGTCAATAGCTCAAATACCTGATGCAGATTCCTGGAAGTCTTTTTCTATGCTGTTCCTTCCTCTCCATACTATGCCTTACAAATTCTACCCTCTGTCTTCCGTGTACTCTAATTTCTGTTTCTTCAACTTAGTGAGATACCTGCGTTCTGTGTTGTTTTCCTCTACCTTGTGTTGTGGTCTGGAAATTGTGAAAGGCAGAAATATGGGTTGATTTGCCTCTTAACCTTTTTGGTTTCCGTTATCTTAGTCATTATAGTTGTGCACTGCTTGTTGCCCAATCCTAAAAGAGGATCTTTTAAAAGCTCTTATTATATTTTGTCCAATTTTACAGTTATTTGTGATAGAAAGGCTAAAGTAGAAGCCAATGGCCTCAGTTGGATCTTTTTAATGAAGCAAAGAAAAGGTAATGTTTTAAAGTACAATGAATGTTTATATCTTGCTATTGATGTTATTAAAGTCTAGAGGAGAAATGGGCTGTCAAAAGTCATGTAATTGAATTGAATCCCCATTTTAAAGATAACAGAACTGAAGTGAGGAGGAGCACAATAACTTGCCTGTTGATACCTGATCTGTGACTTTACAGTTTGGGCAGGAGCTGGGTCTCTTTATTTCTATTTGTTGTTAGATGTTGTGGTGTGCTATCTTCTTACCACTTCAGCTGAATTATATTTTATCATAGCAGTTAGCATTAGTAATGATAAAAATGATACTAACAGTTATACTTATTAAAATTTAAAGTATATTCATATTCCTTCTTGCTTTGGGTTAAATTTTAGTTTTTATTTTATCTTTCTTGTGCAGCCATTTAATAGCAGTGTTTTACAAAATCTGTACCTTTACCTAATTGTCTTATTAAATCTGATATATCTATAGATATCAATAATTTAAAAAGCCATGAAATTGGAATAATAGATAAAATATTTTCATTGTATCTTTTGTTTTATGTTTCCTATTTACTGCATAATATTACCTAGCTTAAATTTCTCTTTTATATATTTCTCACTGATTAAATGACTGGAATTTTGCTGCATTGAATAATATACCTCTATGATTTTAAAAACTGGCATTAATTGTTTTTTTTTCTTCTTCAAGGATATGTCTTTAATGGGGAAAGTGTACCGGCACAAGCCGTCTCAAGTGCAAGCAGAGCAAGGAATACAGATAAATATTGAGGAACCTCAAATGGTAAAATTTTTAATAAAAATCCTCCTTGCCTATATTGAAGTAGTGGTCTGTCTCTTGTTGCTTGAATGCTTATACAGAGAGTTAAAAAAAACAAACAAACCTCCTTTCATTCATCTTAGAGATGTGTTTAACTGTAAGAACATCAAATCCAATATCACATTGGGAGTCTTGGCTATTTTGGCTCACCGTTGATGCCTAATAGACCTTCTGAGCTAAGGCCCCAAACTCTTTCCAGAAGGGAAAGGTTTTAACAATTCCTCTGGTCTAGGCATTTAGATTCAGAAGATTGTTGGAGAATTAATTAAAGGTTATTAGCTTCTAAGAAAGCATCATCTTATTTTTTATTTAGCTAGAAAAATTGTTTATAGCATTGATGAAGGAAAAATTTCGTGGAGAAATATGGACTGTTGGTGACAGAAATTTGTTTCAGAAGTAAAGCTTCCTTTTTGTCTATCACTGGCAAAGTATTTATATGATTCAAAGCAATCTGGAATATATTCCCTATAGATAGGACATATAGAAATCTACATTTACATAAAGCAAATCATTGCACCATGATCATTTCCTTTATAAAGGATTTGTAAAATACTGTTACATAGCAAGCTTCCTTAGTTCCTGAAAATATGAGTCCACATACATAAAAGATTCAGATTATACTTCATTTTTATCATAATATGTTATAGTTAGAAAATATATGGAATCTTTTCACAAAAGCCATGGATCTTATAATGTTAGAGTTTCTACAACTGGTTGAACTACCAGGGTTTGAAATGCTGCTGGGTTGAGACCATGCCTTTTTCTGCTTTGTATTCTCTCTTACCTCAGGACCCCTGTATAATGTATACATGTATACCTCAGGACCATGTATAATGCTAATACGTAGATATATCAATTTTGAAGCCTTCCCACATATGCTTTGGACTTAAAACTGACATCTAGGGTAGCTTTCTCTAGGGAACACCATTTACAGATAGATATCGAAACCTCTGATGTATAGGCTTCTAATGGGTAGAGTAAACTGAAAATACAAGATTAGTCTGGTATAGAAAAATAGAAATTCTTCATTAATACCATTTGACTTAAAACCATTTACTATATTCATGTAAAGTATAAGAAAAGATACCATTTTTCAGGAAAATATGAAAAAGGCCCAATATCAGGTACTTAACTTAGACATCATTTTGACTATTTAAAATAAAGATTTAAACAAAAATATTGATTTCTTTGTAATCCTGTGGGAACCATTCTCTCAACTTTGATGTTTACAAGCAATCACTGGACCTCTTCTGGCCACCGGCTTCTTCTTCTTCTTTTTTTTTTTAGATTTATTTATTTATTTTATAAAGAGAGGGAGAAAGAGAGAGAGAGTGCATGAGCATGCGCATGTGCATGCATGGGGGGAGGGGCAGAGGGAGAGAAAGGGAGAGTCTTAGCCAGGCTCCGAACGGAGCATGGAGCCTGATGTGGGACTTGATCTCATGACCCTAAAATCATAACCTGAGCTGAAACCAAGAGTCAGATGCTTAACTGACTGAATCATCCTGGCACTTCTGGCCACTGGCTTTTTAAGACAGAAAATACCTTTTAACTTGATACCTGGTCATGGTAAAAAGGCTCCTCTGTGATATCTTTCATTCCGGACACTCTGCCAGAGAGCAGAACTCTATCTTTCCATCCTGCCTGTCCCTTAGACTTCTAGAAGTTTCTTGGGCTGAGATTTATTTGGGTAACATTGGCCAACATGCTATCATCCTGTTGTGCCTGCATCCTACCATCAGAGCATGGTAGCCTCACTTGTGAACATTTCAATGCCACAGGTCAGAGATCTCTTAGTTCTTTGATGCAGCTTATTTTCTTTATGTACCCACCATTTCAAATATTAAAGTTTTTGAATCATCATGGAGAATGATTTCCTCACATACTTCTTAAAAAATAATTGATGAGTTCATTCATTCCTTTTCTTACAACGTGGTAGGCATTGTTTTAGACATGGTTAATACAAAGAAAAGACAGTTCTTGACCTTGAGGAACTCATTGTATGGAGTAGACCAATATATAAAAAAACAAAGTAACGTACTGTCTAATGAATATTCTAAATAGAGACTATATAGGAGAGAAAAAAATTGATATAATTTTCATTCATTTATTCATTCACTTGTTCACAAATAATAGATGGTATAAATGCACTAAGTACTTGAGATATATAGATAGGTAAGGCACAATTTCTTTTTTTCTCAGATTTTAAGTTTTAAAGTACTTAAAGTTTCTGGTCTCAGAATGCCTTTAAACTCTTTTTTTTTTTTAAAGTTTAAATATTCTTTTTCAAAAATTTTAAATTAAATTAATTAGCACATAATGAATTGTTGGTTTCAGAGGTACAGCTCTAATACATCAGTCTTATATAACATCTAGTGCTTATTACATCACATGCTCTCCTTAATATCCATCACCCAGTTATTGGAGGATGCCTTTAAATTCATGAAAAATACTTTAAGGACCCAAAGGAGTTTCTGTTTATATGGATTGTATCAACCAATGTTTACCATAATAGAAATTAAAACTAAGAAAAATATAAAATATTTATTCATTCATTTAAAATAATAATAAGCCAATTACATATGAACATAGAATATATTGTTTTAGAGAAAGTAGTATCCAAAAAAATTTTAGCAAGAACATTTTTTTTTTTCAAATCTGTATAATATCTGGTTTAATAGAGAGCTAGAGTCTCATAACTGTTCCTACATTCAAACTGTTGTGTATGTTCTTTTGGTTGAAATATGTTAAGTAAGCTTGGTCTCATACAGATTTAAAAAGGAAAATATTTTATTAGCTTCTTAGCAAAATTATGGGTACTATTCTTTATTAATACACTAAAACTGTACAAGTGGTAGTTTCTTAAAGATGAGTTGCAATGAGGAATCCGAAACAAGATAAATTAACTTATTGTATATCCTTACATTAACGTCCATTGGTCTACCTTGTTCTTTGAATGGCTCTTTAACCCCTGAATGCTTTTGTAAACTCACATGTTAATCATATGAAAAGTATTGGTTCACTGTTGTATCCACTACTGCTTTTCCATCATCAGTGTAATTGTCAACACAGTGAAAAAGGCAAATTAGGCTCAGTATTATTATGAAAATAGCTTTGAAATTGCAGATCCCCTGAAAGGGTCTCAAAGACTGTCAGGAGTCTATGGACCACACTTTGAGAAGTGCTAGTCAGTTGGGAGTAGGAGAAAGAGGGTAAGAGACTGAAGTTTGGATTCAGGTTGTCTAGGTTCAAACAGAGCACTGCTACTTACTCTCACTGTGACCTTGGGTAGGTTTCTTAACTTTTTTAAGCCTCGGTTTCTTCATCCACAAAATGGAGTTTCAAAAAGTTCCTGCTTCATGGAGTTGTGGTGAAGATTAAGCTTAAGTGAGATAATGCTCACATACGTTGATGATTGTGATTATGATAGTGATTACTTAGACAACTACAATACAGTGTGATGCAGGCTGAAACAGAGGGAGGGCACAGGGTAGTGACACTATCAGTAAAAGTTTGGTGGCAAAAGGAAGGCTGAGCAGAGTCCTGAAGAGGTCCCGTTGCAGCTGCAGGATTGCCACTGCCCTCTCCTCAAGCTTCTCTTCCTCCATTTTCTATTTTGGAGGGTGGTACCTTCATCTCTTCAATCTCCCAAACCAGAACCCTGGGAGTGTGTGTTGAAGCCAGGAGAAGAGAAATCGAAAAGAAAGGGGGAGTGATTAACAGTGCCAAATCCATGGAGGATGGAACGAATGAGCTTGTAATAGAAAGCATAGGGCCCATAACACATGTTACCTGAGTGTATCTATTCAGTCATTTTATGAAAAATATTTTATTAACCCCCCCTTTTTACCAATGAGGAGAATGAGGCTAAAAAGAGTTAACTTGACCAAAATCACACATGTATTAATCCACAGATCCAGGATTTGAATAATGTCCCACCTCGTTACAAAACGTTTACTCTTTTCATAGCACCATCCAATAAATTGTTTTATAGAAATATGAACTCCAGATTAAAGTTTCATTTTACAAATGGAAATTTCTTGGTTTAGCCATCCCTTTTTGTGTAATAAAGATATATAGTATTTGATTCTGTATGACATCTTTATCCTTTATTTTATTTATTAGCAAATGAGAATGTATCAAAGAACCAAGTGATGAAATTGCATTTTCAAGTCATTCTCCAGAATTCAGATTTTTATATAAATCAGACTGGTTTTATCCATCTGTTTAATTTGAGGCAGTGAAGATTTAATTGCCAGTACTCCATAATCCCAAATAGTTTAGGTTTAAAATTGGGTAATATCCAAATATGGCTATAAAGATACTTTACCTGAGACTTGGTGAGATATAGATTAAGTCAATAAAGACATTTTTAAGGAATACAAAATAGTTTTAAGAGTGATATTTTGAAAAAAAAAAGAGTGGTATTTTGTGAGAGTTTTTCATTAGGGCTAGCAATGGTCTTCTTGAGGCTTCTGGGTCAGCTCTTTTGTGAATACTTGAAGTGAGGCTTCTGAAAGAGCATCTGATTAGCAGAAATCCTACTTCTCAGGACCGAAGAACCTCAGAGGTCAGCTGTTTCAGTGGGCCTTGTTTCTGTGTGGGGATGGGGTGAAGTCAGGGTAAGATTGTTGTCTCATGGTTTCTTAGAGTTGGTGCATAGAAACTGTGGGGTAGCTTTATTTTCCGAGACAAGAACCAGAGAAAATAACTTACGAGGCTTTATATTGTTCTTAAATCAATTTGAATTTCTCTTTCTAAATCTTCAGAGGAAATTTACTACCTTTGCTTAATTTCAATCATGTGTTTTTATCATCATTTTGTGGTTAGAAATAAACATTGTGTGACTTAAAACTTTGGAAGGACCAATAAATAGAGCATTCTTGTACATTTATGTTTTCCCACAGAATATGCTTGAGGAGCTTCCTAAAGCTATCTCAAGTATTTTCCAGCTTGAACAAGAAGATGTATTAGAGTGGGGAGTCTCAGAAGCAGGAAGCACAGTATTTAAATCCCAGGAAACTCTGGAAGTTCGACCAGCAGATGATGCAAGTAAACCTTTGAAAGACCAACAGCCCACAGGTGATTCCAAAGCAGCCAAACGGGCATCTTTAAAGGTAAAACGCTATTTGTGTTGGAAATAGTTATGATTGGTGGGGATGTACAAGTGTGAAGAAATGGGTCAGGCAAGACCCATGGCGTGGAGGTGGGTTCACCCTGAAAAAGGGCCTTCTTTTGTAAATTGCTCATTTGGGAAAAGGGGACATCTGTGTATTGACGGCTTTTTGTCTCAACTCTAATTACAATTCTGGGGAGAGAAACATATTTTTTTTAAAGATTTTTAATTTATTTATGACAGAGAGAGATAGCAAGAGAGGGAACACAAGCATGGCGGAGCTCAGAGGGAGAAGCAGGCTTCCCACTGAGCAGGGAGCCCAATATGGGGCTCCATCCCAGGACTCTCAGGATGCTGGGATCATGACCTGAGCGGAAGGCACACACTTAATGGCTGAGCCCACCCAGGCGCCCCAAGAAGGCACACTTTTTTTTTTAAAGATTTTATTTATTTATTTGACAGAGAGAGAGATCACAAGCAGGCAGAGAGGCAGGCAGAGAGAGAGGAGGAAGCAGGCTCCCTGCTGAGCAGAGAGCCCAATGTGGGGCTCCATCCCAAGACCCTGAGATCATGACCTGAGCCAAAGGCAGAGGCTTTAACCACTGAGCCACCCAGGTGCCCCAAGAAGACACATTTTTAAGGAGGGAAGGAACCTCAGGGCTTTCAGAAATTGACCAAGAGTCCACCTATTACCATCTTGAAAGAGTCAGAAATTGTAACCTAGGGACCAGAACTGGGTGAATTTTGTATATTTTATAACTTTGCCCCATTTGGGTTTATCCTAACCCTAAGCCTTTTTCTATTGTGAGAATGTTTCTCAGATTCATTTTATATATGTATAATTTAAATAATTTTTTTTACCATATCTGTGTATTGCCTTACTACTATTCACTTAGTACTTTTCTTTAATTTGAGTTACTTTTTGACTTTAATGAGTTTATTTAAAATGGGTACATTATTGTTAGGATTAAAAAAACCACTTTTCCCTGAACCACAAAATATTATCTTATTATCACCATGGATCCTATCTCTAGCTGATTCAAATGGATATTGCTTCTTGGGTAAACAACCTTCTCTCTCCTTTTGGATCCCCTCCCATTGAAGACAATGTTCCTGCTATGTTTTTCACCCATGTCAACTGGCCATTCTTCAACTTGTACCTAAAACTCCCAACTCTGAAACCTTGGGTTTATCTGTGACCTCCCCTCCCCTTGCCTTTAACCCACAATGAGTCTCCAAGGTCTAGATTCCTTCTAACATTATTGCTTGTAATTTTTTCCTTCTCTTTTCAGTTGCCTTCATCCTAGTCTGGGTCCTGGTGACCTTATGTTTGGATTAACGCAGTTGCCTTCTGGTTTTTCTTCATTTCTCAAGTCCTACTTTCTTAAGTTCATCTTGCATGATGCTAGCATATTGATCTACTGGGAATAATGGGTAATAAGGAAGATGCACAAATAGTAATTGACCAGAGAAAATCCACAACTGCTGTGAAGGGGAAGGGACTTATCTTGTTTATGGGCTATGTTTATGGGCTTGTTTATGGACTCCATCAAAAGTCATGCTGTCTTTCTCATGCATGCACTTGGGGTATGAAGTGAACCCTGCCAAGTCTAAGTGAACCCACTCCTTACTAACTACTTCAGGTCAATCCTGTCTTTCAGGCTGACACCTTCTAGGTGTGGAGCCCTTAGATAGCATCTTTTCCTTTCTTTCTTTCCTTCTTTTTTTTTTTTTTTTAAAGATTTTATTCATTTATTTGAGAGAGAGAGGGAGAAACAGAGAGAAAGAGAGCATGAGTGGGAAGGAGAGGGAGAAGCAGGTCCCCGCAGAGCAGGGAGCTCAACTTTGGACTCAATCCCTGGACCCTGAGGTCATGACCTGAACTGAAGGCAGATGCTTAACCAACTGAGCCACCCAGGCACCCCCTTAAACAGTACCTTTAAAGACTATGGAATCTTGATGAAAAAGTGTTAGGCTGGTGGGCATAGATAGTGTTTTCATCCATACTTCTATCTGAACATTGGGACTTTGGAAATAAAATGTAGGCATGAGAGGCAAATGGTTGGCTACTAAATGCGTAAAACAGTGACATGGATTTCTGGCAGTGATTTAACCATGATGGCAGGAATTAAAGTCTCTCCTTAGAAAAGTTCTATATTAATTCCATTGGATTGTTGTGGCTGCTATTAAATATTATTAAGAAATTACATAAATTTATTTATTTATTTATTTATTTATTTATTTGACAATTAAAAGGTTTATTTTCAAATCGTGAAAAGTGGATTTAAATTTAACTAAATTTATTTTTTTTAATTTTTTTTAATTTTTTTTTTCTCTTATGTGCTTGGTTTTGGTCACTCTCCAGTGTTTTTTTTTTTTTTTTCTCCCCAAATTTGTTTATTTTAATTTTTCAGTGTTACAAGATTGATTGTTCATGCACCACACCCAGTGCTCCATACAGTACATGCCTATTTTTGGTAAAAAGAGACAACCCTTCCCTAAAGTAACTAGCATTTATTGAGTATTTACCACATGCCAACCACTTTGCTAAGTGTTTTACATAAATTATCCTACTTCCAAAAATAAATTTCTTAACGAGGCTGTATTTGAAGAAACTGTCATAAAGAAGATAAACAACTTGTTTAAGTACAAATATCTAGTTAGGTTGTAAAGGCAGGACTTGAACTGAGATGGTCTAATTCTGGAACCTTTACTCTTTACCCCTTTGCAACAATGCTCTTTCATAACAACAATTAACAGGTATCTGATTAAGTACAAGAACAAACTCTCAGTTACAAAGATGACTCGGGATAGAGTGTACCTCACAAAACTGGAAGGAATGGTTGGAAGAAAGACTTGAAAGAATGGATTAAGAGAGCTCTAAACCAGAATAAGAAGTGTTTCAAGAGGAGGAGAAGAGGAAACCATCAAAAAGTTGATGGTTTATTGTTTTGGCATATGTGGGACATGTTAGAAATGCCATAGAGGGGCCCTGGGTGGCTCAGTGGGTTAAAGACTCTGCCTTCAGCTCAGGTCATGATCTCAGGGTCCTGAAATTGAGCCCCGCATTGGGCTCTCTGCTCAGTGGAGAGCCTGCTTCCCCCTCTCTTTCTGCCTGCCTCTCTGCCTACTTGTGATCTCTCATTCTCTGTCAAATAAATAAATAAAATCTTAAAAAAAATAAAATCTTTAAAAAAAATGCCATAGAAAGGCCGTAGTCCTGTGACTCATCCCACCAAGTATCTTGTAGTTATTTGCATTAACATGTCGAGATCAGTTATAATCCATGAACTTTACTTTGGACATCTGGGGCCATAAAATTAGTCTCTAGCATCTCTGGTACAAGAATGAGGAATAATATACTCTAGCAAACCAGGCCAGACTTGGGGGACAAGAAGACCTCTTTTGACACAACAAATGGAACTAGCACAGAGGTGTGTTAGAGGAGTAGTACAGGACTTCCACTATTCAGCTATATGCCAGAAGGTCTCATTCAGCAGAAAAGCAGAGTATTTGATTAGTCTTTATTTACCATTTCTACTCTAAGAAGCGCATTTGTATAATAAAAGTTGTTAGGACTCTGTTCTTAGTCATCACCAACATGACTTAGATAAGTTAAATAAAAAAGAGGGGAGCCTGGGTGACTCCGTGAGTTGAGCCTCTGCCTTTGGCTCAGGTTGTGATCTCAGGGTCCTGGTATCGAGCCCCACATCGGGCTCTCTGCTCAGTGGGGAGCCTGCTTCCCCCTTCTCTCTCTGCCTGCCTCTCTGTCTATTTGTGATCTCTCTCTCTCTCTCTCTCTGTCAAATAAATAAATAAAATCTTTAAAAAAAAAAAAAGAGAAGGGGCGCCTGGGTGGCTCAGTGGGTTAAAGCCTCTGCCTTCGGCTCAGGTCATGATCTCAGGGTCCTGGGATCGAGCCCCGCGTCGGGCTCTCTGCTTGGCGGGGAGCCTGCTTCCCCCTCTCTCTTTGCCTGCCTCTCTGCCTACATGTGATCTCCCTTTCTCTCTGTCAAATAAATACAATCTTTAAAAAAAAAAAAAAGAGAAATGAGGTAATGGTGTCTGTGAAGAAATGATTGATACAAGGGTCTGCGAGAGGGTTGTTGAACATTTTAGGAGGGAAAAGGGTAAAAGTCTGTAAAAATATAGATACCATATGTCATGGGATTCTAAATGGAAGGAAGTTTAGGAGAGGAGGGCATGTATTGCATGGAGCACTGGGTGTGGTATATGAACAATGAATCTTGGAACACTGAAAAAATAAAATAAAATTATTTGAAAAAAAAGATTCAGGATGCCCTAAATCCTCTCAAATTTTCACAAAAACAGGGGTGTCTGGGTAGTTCAGTTGGTTAAGCAACTGCTTTTCGCTCAGGTCATAATCCTGGAGTCCCAGGATCAAGTCCTGCATTGGGCTTCCTGCTCAGTGGGGGGTCTACTTCTCCCTCTCCCTCTGCTGGCCTCTCCTGCTTGGTGCTCTCTTGCTCTCTTTCTCTCTGTCTCTCTCTATCAAACAAATAAACAAAATCTTTTAAAAAATTCTCACAAAAACAGTTATGAGTGATCTACTGCATTCAGAGTTTTAAAAATATACAAAGATGTAAGAAGGAATACATATCCACAGATCAACATAAAAGTGATATGTAGCTATAATATCAAAAAGCCCAAGATCCAGAATGGGTTGAGGCCTGTGAATCATGCTAAGAATAAAAAATTATTTTTTTTCATATTAGTTTAAGAGCAAAGAGAGAAAAAAGGAAGGATAACCCCATCATTATGGATGAATGGTGTGATGACAACATATGACAGAGGTGCCTTAATTTAATTTTGAAAAAAGGTTGAGGTTTTAAGTAAACAGAACTATGACAAAGAAACAAGGAAGCTGATAAACTTGTACTTTGCTTCTCTTAAATATGACAAGGAGAATAATCTTTAGAGAGAAGGGAAAAAGAAGTGATAAAAGAAACTTGAAGCCCAAGGTTGGTAAAAGATTTTAAGAGTTAACTTCAGTATCTGAACTTGTCAGCTCAGATGGATGGGTTGAAGCCTGTTGCGCCCTTGTCTGCAGCAGCTTTGAGGACATGCAGCAGTGGGAGGGGAGCTCGAAGTCTGGGGTCTGGCAACTGCAAATCTGAGATTGATTTTTTTTAAGGATAAAGTTTATGGTTTCTGTAATGTATGCATTGATCTTGGACGAAACTCTGGAATCATTAAATTACTCATTAAAAGAATCGTAAGAACTTTATTTTTTTTTATTTTTTATCTTTTAAAGATTTTGTTTATTTATTTGACACAGAGAGATCACAAGTAGGCAGAGAGGCAGGCGGAGAGTGAGGAGGAAGCAGACTCCGTGCTGAGCAGAGAGCCCAATGCGGGGCTCGATCCCAGGACCCTGAGATCATGACCTGAGCCGAGGGAAGAGCCTTTAACCCACTGAGCTACCCAGGCACCCCATGAATTTTAAGAGCTTTAGAAGAACCCTTTATATAGGGCTTATAAGAGGAAGCAGTAATGACTTGGAGCCAGCATGGTTTCTTGAGGATAAGCCACAGAGGGCCAACCCTGTTTCTTTTTTTTTTTTTTTTTTAACCCTATTTCTTTTTTAACTTACTAGACTGAGCATCAGAAAAGTATCATGCCTGGAGTTCAATACAAGGCTATCATGGTGAAGAGCTTGGCCTACAAGAAAGCTCATTAAACATTAATTTTTGTTACTGGCTTTTAGACTTCAGTCCATTTATGCAAGCCTCCCAATGACGGTTTTGTAGACAAGACCACAATCAGGTGAACTGCTAGATGGATTTGTAATTAGTTATGCAAAGGATGCACAGCTAGTCATGAAAGTCCCTGGTGGACTGTGAGAGGACTGTGTCCATTTTAGTGTATTTCCCAATAGTTTGGATGAGAATATGGAAGATTTACTGATTGTATTGGTAGATAACATCCAAATGTCATTGATAAGATTTGGTTGTCAGACCTCAGATGAAATTTAATAGGGATAAATGTGTCTATGGTTCTGCCCTTGGGTCCATAAGCTAAGTGCATAGATATGGGATGACATGACTCAGAGCAAATGTGAAAGACTTCAGAGTTTTAGCCATGATTTAGTTTTGTGAGAGGAAGATAAGTGCAATCATAGCGCTGATTGACAAATGCCATAAAAGAGGATCATCTTTCTCCTGGTTGATCAGATCCCATCGCACCTCACCTGTCATGTTCAGATATGGGTTTCCAATCCCAGAAGCAACACTGACAAATTGGAGACCATTTGGAAGAGAGCATTCTAGATGACAAAGCACAGTACTTCAGAAACATGTCACGTAGGGTAGAATCGAAGGGACTGGCGATGTTTATTTGGGGGAAGAGCAGGCCCAGGAGAGTCAGCTGTATTCAAATATTTGATTGTCAGTCAGATGGAAGGACCTAGACTGTGCCTGTATGATCCTGAGGTTTGAATTGAGACAGTTGGATGAAAGAGTTGGTAGGCTCTATAATAAAGAACTGGGGGAGTTTCAGAGAAAAAGTGGCTGCCTTTGGATGTATCCAGATCCTCTGTTCCCACCACATTCAAGCCAGGATGGATGACCATTTGGTGGAGAAACTGTAGGGGAAATTCAAAAATTGATGGGGTGGTGAGATAGAATGGTCTGTACTCTGAGCTTTCCTTATTAATCATCACTTCTTTACCTAAGAAATCACAATAGCTCTCTCCTTTCTACTGCTGGGAGCCTAAACCCTCTACCTAAGTTATAAAAACTTCCCTTTATCTGGCCTTCTTCTATTTATTCAACCATATCTCTCTGCTTTTCCCAAGGAAAGCCTCCCTGCTTTCTTCCTTAAATCTAGTCTAAAACAAACAAACAAACAAACAAACAAACAAACAAAAAACCAAAAACCACCACCAACAATAAAAAACCAAAAAAAAAAACTAACAACAGAGCATCCTGCAAAGGAAAAATCTTTTGATGACCTAGTACCATGAATTCTGCAAATTTTCTAGGAAATATAAGAAGACGATACTCCTAGTACCTATAATGATTAAAAGGCAATTATTTAAGAGACATAAATGCATTTGATTTTCCCCAAGCAGTAGAAATAGAAAACAGTACAACTATAAGAAGTACAAATTGATAAACTTTGCTCAAAATAGTTATATAAAGCATTAAAGTTCATTTTGGCTTGTGCTTGAAACCACTAGTCATGCCAAACTTTTAAGAGACTAAGGGCAAATTCTATTAGAAATACCAATGAAGGGGAGCCTGGCTGGCTCCGTTGGTGGAGTGTGTGACTCTTGATCTCAGGGTTTTAAGTTTGAGCCCCAAATTAGGTGTAGAGATTACTTAAAAAAAATCTTAGGAAAAAAAAAGCAATTAAGAAGAGTAGCCTTCTTGAGAAGAAGAGAGGGGAAAATGTTGTATTTCTTCTAATAGTTTTAAGGCAGTAAATAAAATATATATTTTTAAAGATTTTATTTGAGAGAGAGAGAAAGAGAGGGGGGTAGGGGCAGAGTTAGAGGGAGAAGCAGACTCCCCATTGAGCAGGAAGCCAGACGTGGGGCTCCATCCGCCAGGACCCTGAGATCATGACCTGAGCTGAAGGCAGATGCTTAACCCACTGAGCCACCCAGGCACCCCAGGCAATAAATAAAATATAGATAAATATGGTACTAATATTTTTATTGCTATGAAGGTTATATATACAAATTTAGAAAAGGATTTAGAGGAAAATATCAATTCACCTTTAGAATTTATTAACTTTTGTATCAACATGGATGGGGCTAGAAGAGATTATGCGGAGTGAAATAAGTCAAGCAGAGAGAGTCAATTATCTTATGGTCTCGCTTATGTGTGGAGTATAAAGAAAATCATGGAGGGCATTGTGAGAAGGAAGGGAAGGGTGAATGGGGGGAAATCGGAGGGGGCGATGAACCAGGAGAGACTGTGGACTCTGAGCAACAAACTGAGGGTTTTGGAGGGGAGGGGGTGGGGGGTTGGGTGAGCCTGGTGGTGGGTATTGAGGAGCGCACATATTGCATGGAGCACTGGGTGTGGTGCATGACCAATCATTCTTGTAACACTGAAAAAATAAAATAAACATATTTGGGGAAAAAAAAAGAAAAAAATAGAATTTATATTATGTTATGAAATATACATAGAAATTAGGAGTTTAAATATAAGATAGACCATTAAATAGGAGAGAAAGATCTAATTCTCATGTTACAATTTTCCTTAACAGCCTACTTTATATTTTCTTGAAGGTGAAATCATCAGAATTTTTGCAAATTAGAGGAAAAGAAGTTAAACAAACCCAAAAAAGTAAATTAGGAATTCCACAACAGAGACAAGGAAGGTGTTCAAAAGCCCCGTGGGATCAAAAACTACCAAGAAAAAAGTAACTTCCTTAAGTTTACAAATTTTACTGCCTGAAGAGAAATTATTCAATAGCATTGAGACCTGAAAATACATTTTTAAAAGAAAATTAAATATTTTAGAAATTCATATATATGAGATCTAAGTTAAGCTTTCTCACAGGAAGACTTGGTGTCAGATATTATGGTTGGGAGATGTGTGCTCTACTTCACACTTCTTTCCATAACTGTTTTTGACCAATGTGCTTAGTTTAATGATATAATAATGATGTAACTGAATAAAAATAGCTCTTTGTGAGATGAAGGAAAATTAAATGTTAATATGTTAGATCTGATATTTTTGGTCACAATAATGACTAACTTGGATTAACTTAAGTATTTCGGTTAACTTTGTTATGATGAAATAAAATAAAATTCAACACGACATAAAATATTCATAGGCCAATCAATTTGGTAATTTAGATGGCCTTATTTTTCTCTACTGTCATTTCATGTTTTATCCTCTCTCCCCCCAATTTTTAATGGAGAGTCTAATTATGCAGGGGTACCACAATTTTGAATAATATGTGTAAATGCAGTTTAGATTTATGGGTTTATCTTTTGCCAATCACCTTGTTGAAACTGGTTTTCTCCTTATTTTCTCCTTATTTTTCTCCTCAGTTTTTATGGGTTGGTTTATTCTAGATTCTTCTTCATTTGACTCTTTATTGGGGCTTAAAGAAGCTTTAATTATTAGCTTTTGTTGTTGCTTAGGGCATTGAAAGGTGTGCTGGACATGGAAGACAACCTTTTTATGGCCAGCCTAAACTTTGTAAATGGATATTACTCACAATTTAGTAGCAGAGAATAGACCATGGGAAAAGAATTCCAAAGTTTATGAAAGAGTTGAATTGGCATTTAAGTGACCCTGTACATGCCATTGCTTATCTGCTTTGCTTTAAGCTCATTTAGTTAGCAAGATTATGTATTAAAACAAATAGTGACAGCAGACAACAAGTATTTTACCTTCAATAAATAGTTACTGTCAGATTATCAATGAAGCAGAAACTTCTTGATTTTTTTTCCTAAAAAACCTTGCATTTAGTGCATTAAGCAAAGTAGTGTGGCCACACACAGAGTCAGAGTCTTTTCTTTTTTATGTCTTAGTGTTTCAAAGAATGACAAATAGTCCTGTTTAAGGAGAGTGTGCTATAAAAACATACAGCCTTTCTCGAGCATGCCAAAAATATTTGTAGATCTTTTTGATATATATAGTACTGTGTTAATTCATTGAAATTGAAATGAGAAGTTTCCATTAGAGAGAAATAAGAATAAGATGCAGAGGAATGAAAACCCGATAGTTAAGAAATTTGTAAAATGAAAGGCAGTTTTGGAAAAATGTTTCTAAAAATCTTTTATTCACTACTCCTTTTTCCTTAAACACTTTTTTTTTTTAACCTAACTTTTTCACCAGTGACTAGCCCTTAAATTAAGTTGTTTTCTTGGAAATTCAACCATCTCTTGGAAACAATGTTATTTAGCTCAATGACCTAGGGAGATTCACTTGCAAATCTGTTATTAGAGTATAATGGGAGCATAGGAATTCAGATTGGTTGTGGTACTTTTCAAGGAAAGAAGATTCATAATGTAATCTCAAGTACATTCCACTAGCCAGGACCTGTTCTAGACAGAATGATCATGTAGATGAGCTTGACTTCAGAGTTCACCTTTTCTCTCCTCTCCCCCCGCCTCCCGCTAGTCCTCTCTTAGGATCCGTGGCTTCCTGGACACTCATTTTCACTTCTCAATTTAGGTTTCTTTGTCTAGGGCATTTCCAAATGCTTTGGTCTTACCTCCCCCCAACTCCCACCCTACTCAAACATGTACAGCTTTAATGTCCTGTTTTTGTTGAGTCCTATGCTTTTTGGAAATGATATAAACTGCTCTCTATGAGTGATTCAATAATGTCCATATTGTGCCAGCCATAGGTTAAGTGCTGTCCAATACAAATTAATAACAACAGAAATAAAAATAAAACGAGCATTTCTTGAGACTCCCACAGGCCAGGAACTGTTTATTATTATCAATTTTATAAAGGCAATAGTTAGGGATTTCTTTTAATAGTTAGGGATTTTATTTTCATCTTACAGAAGACCTTCAGAGAACCCAGTGATGTAGCTTGCAAGTGTTAGAATGGAGATTCTGATCCAGGCCCAGCCAACTCTAAAGTCTAAATTCTTTGTAGTTTGCAACTATCTAGAATACATGGAACAGTTGGTAGGCAGATCAGCATTAACCCATTGGATAAAGGGTCAGAAGGGGTGGCACAAGAAGATGATGATGTATGAAAAGAGAGATTTTTAAAAAAGAAAAAAGAACAGTAGATTTTGCAGAGAAGTTTGTCTTCAGGTATTGTTTGAAGGATGTTTAAACATGGACAAAATGATAGGCAGCACTTGATCCATAACTGAAGGAACTGACAGGTATTGCTGTCCCCATGAATCGTCCTGGAGACAGATAATAATAGCTAATATCTGCCCTGTGAGAGACACTATTTTAAATGCATTCAATTCTTTCTGTCTTCTCTTTGTATTGCAGTGTAGTTGACATGCAATGTTACATTAGTTTCAGGTATACAACCTAGTGATTCAACAATTCTGTATGTTATGCTATGCTCACCCCAAGTGTAGCTACCACCTGTCACCACACAATGCTGTCACAGTACTACTGACCATATTCCCTCTCCTGTGCCTTTCATTCCCATGACTTATTCATTCCATAATTGGAAACTTGTATCTTCCACTCCCTTTCCTCCACTTCACCCATCCTTCTACCCGCCCCCCCCCCAACCATCAAGTTTGTTTTCAACTCTTTTCCTTTTTTAAAGTAGCACATCCAGGATGTGCTAATGTTGTTATTTCCAATTTGCCAAGGTATAAATAAATTAATTGACTTGCTTATGACCTAGTGATAATTTTAAACAGGATTTGAGCAGAGTCAGTCTGACTCTGACCCCTTTGTTTTAAGTACAGCCAGACGTTAAGAGCCTCAAGACCTAGAGAGAGGATGTTAGATGAATGCAGCAAACAACAGAGAACTGTTGTGTTTGACCAGGGAGTATTTACAGACCACTGTGTTAGCATTTTGTAGGAGGAATTGAAGAGAGGAAGAGACAGAGAGTGCAGTGCTCAATCCAACTCTCAGGCTAAAGTGATAAGGACCTGTACTGGAGTGTGTTGGAAGTGAGGGGCGAGAAGCAGCAGCCCTGAGCTGCGGAGAGGCCCGGTTTTTCATAAGATGTGCAAGTGAAGGGAAGAAGAGTCAAAGATGGCTCAGTGTTTGGTATCTTACAGGCCAGGAATTTAGGTGAGATAGTTATACCAGAGATGACATTTGGGAGGTCTCAGCGCAAGAGCAAATAGAAACACTGAAGCTTACTTTTCCAATGTACAGAGGGGAGTTCAACCTTGGAAAGCATCACCCGTTTGGAAGATGGAGAAAGAAAATCAAATCATGATGAATTTGAGAGGTAGATGGAGACCTGGGACAGCACAGGTTTAAAAAAGCTCACAAAGAAAGAGCAATTTCAGTTAGGGTCATCGATATTGTCGGCTGTGTCTTGGAGGTCCTAGAGAACATGATCTAAAGTTCATTTGATTTGGTTTGGTGCAAAAAGGTCATCATGTGGTTAACGTAAGAGTATAACTTTATTTATTTAAAAAAATTTTTTTAAAGATTTTATTTATTATGACAGAGAGAGAGAGAGAGAGAGAGGGAGCAGCACACAAGCAGGGATATTGGCAATCAGAGGCAGAGGGAGAAGCAGGCTCCCCATTGAGCAGGGAACCCGATGCAGGGCTCGATGCCAGAACCCTGGGATCATGACCTGAGCCGAAGGCAAACGCTTGACTGGCGCCCCAAGAATGTAATTATAGTAGGGAGGCAGAGATAGAGTCGTATTGCATGGGGCCACTTCCACCTCAGGGGTCATTAACAGGCAGTACTAGGCAAAAAAAATTGGCTTATAGTCAGCAGCATTGTATTTAGATCCTAGTAGTTACTAATTTTATGACCTCTCCAAAATAAGCCTACTCTAAAATAAGGATAATAATACCTCCCATATAATAAGTTCATTGTGGGAGTTAGACAGAATGTGTATAAATCGCCTAGTACCGAATAGTAGTGGTAGTACATGGTAGGTACTCAATATATATTTGTTGATTGGATGGCAAGTGACAGTGGAATTAAGAAAGATCTTCATGTCTTCTTCTCTGCTTTGGAAAGGTAGGAGGGAGTCAAGTTTTAGCAGAGTGGGAAGGAAGATGCTTCATAAACTTCAGAGACCTGCGTTCCATTGCTGTTAGTTAATGGATAATATGCCACATTGTTCTATTTCTTCAGGGACATTAGCATTTGAGCAGAGTAGCAAAGACATAATGCATGATGGTTGGATAGGGTATCACCAACTGAGTTACAGAAATCAGGAGAGAAGAGATTTGGGGTGAAATGACAATGAGTTTGCTTTTTGACTTGTTGTTTCTGAGGTATCTGTAAGTCATATAGGTTGAGATCTTCAGCAGAAAGTTGGATATATAACTTTGAAGATCTGGTCAATGGTGATACTAAATTTGTTATAAACCAGTATTATAGTTTTAAATCTTATTCATTTAGACACCCTTTTTAGAGCCTAGATTGTTAACATCAAAGTATTTTATATCGAAAAGACCACAAATGATCAAAAAGCCCACTTTCTTTTCTCTGTTGCAGAATTCTGCAAGACTACCACTTTCCTACCCTTCACGATCTGTGCACCACTGTCCCAGCCCAGGAGCTGCCTGTTAACTTGCACTTGGCTTCTCGAGTGTACCATACAGCTGACAAGAAGGGTCACAATACTTTGCTTACGATATTGGGAACCTCTTTATTAGATAATCACTTTACAGATGAAGAGCGAAGAGACAGGTAAGAGTAATTTCTTAAGGTAATTTTCTTTTAAACCATATTTAAACTGTCAAAGAAATTCTGCCTTTGAGATTTAGATTTTGAAGATTCAATTCTGTTTTTAGACACTAGAGAAGAAAAGTTTTTATCCTTTTCCATTCCTCCCCAGTACATATACAGTCTAGGACAGCGTCTTTATTTCCTGCTATTAACAACATTAACCATGGCCTATCATAAGGTAACTTTAGTTTAATGACGTCTAGATACTGAAAAGTGTCACATACATTAGCGCATTTGTTCTTTTTAACAACTCTGTGGAGTTCAGATGTGAAAATTGAGGCTCATAAAAATCAAGCCACATTGCTAGGCTTATACAATTAAGAAAATCGCAGATTTGAGATTCAAAGTCAGCCTTTTAGATTTCATACCTCCTTTGGGTATACTTGAGTCCAGGATCATGTACGAAATCATTGCCTCTGGAGTTTCTTCCATTTCTCTTCATGTCTCATTTCCCTTTGGCATCTGAGCATTCTTTTCTGGAGAGTATGTGATTTATAGCATCCTCAAAAGAGAGGAGAAAAGGGAATGGAGGTCACATTTATTTAGCAGAAACTACAATCCTAGCACTGTGTAGTGTGCTTTGCATCTTTTCTTTTTAAATCTTCAACTACAAGAAGTCATGATTTCCATTTTAGTCTTGAAGAAGCTTAGGCTCATGATATTGGGTTGCTTGCCCAAGTTCTCATCTTTGGATAGTGATAAAAATTCAGATGTGTCTAACACAGTTTTTCTCAAACTTTTTTTTACTGTTACCCCTTTAAGGAAGGCTTTTAAAAGGATTTTCCTCCTAATTGCCCTTCCCCATTAAATTTTAGTATCTTGGATATACATTGTATCTATCTACTCACACACACACATATACATATATTCATATACAATGTGTATGTATACATATACATATATATGTGTGTGTGGATATATATGCCATATACATAAAAAGAGTAAGTTTTCATCGTCCTTCTCCCCAGGTACCAACTTTTACCCCTTTGGGGACGATATCACCTGTTGATCGAGAATGCATATTCATAAGTCTCTTGTCTTTCAGAAGTGTTGATAGGAATCCTGAAAAATCATCTATGACACATTTGAGAATATTGAAAACATTAAATATTTAGTCAAATTTAAATGGAAACACTTTAAGTATTATATTTTAAGTATTTCATTAAAATATGAGAATAATTAATTAATTAATTTAAAAAGATTTTATTTATTTATTTGGCACAGAGAGACTGAGATCACAAGTAGGCAGAGAGGCAGGCAGAGAGAAGGGGGGAAGCAGGCTCCCTGCTGAGCAGAGAGCCCAATGTGGGGCTCGATCCCAGGACTCTGGGATCATGACTTGAACCGAAGGCAGAGGCTTAACCACTGAGCGACACAGGTGTCCCTAAAATATGAGAATATTTTAAAAGACTACTTTTAATTACATGAACTATCACAGAATTAGTAGTAACTTACCCATTCTTTTCATGGTATATGCTGAGCTCATTTTCTCAAACTTGACTTTTAGTAAAAATTGTAAAACTTTACTGTATTCTTTCATGATTTGAAATCATCCAGTTTCTCTGCATTCAGTAATCACAATGAAATTCAATTTGAATTCCTAAAAGAGGGTCATTCTCATGTTTATTTTCTACGTAGGCAAAAATATTTTTTAAGGATTTATTTGCTATTCATAATCTTATACATCTAAGACTTTTAGTTTTGATTTATCAGGTAAGTGTTCTGAAATTTTTGAAATAAATTGTATGTGAAGAATTTTGGAAATTTCAAAACTTCCTGCTTCTTTGGTAGAAAGTAACTGTGTGATGTTCTGTGTGTGTAACTGTGTGAAAGTTCTGTGTGATGTTTTTGGAATATCTTTTAAAAGTTAAAGCTGAGAGTGGAAAATAAAGACATAAACATAATCTAGTAATCATGAAACTGCCATTTTGAGTAATTTCCATTAGCACTGTAAGCTAAGCAGCATTCTGAGGAGTTATAGCTTCTGTTAGTCATGCAAAGTGTTAAGAATACTGGTTACTTTCCAGTTCTAAAATTTTTTTTCTTCAAGTAGATCATTCTTTTTCCAAGAGAGTCAATAAATGTTCTATTTGATGATGATAATTCTTGGCAATTTGTTCATAAGTACCAAATAAGAAGTTAATTTAAGTACTGAATATTTAATTCTCTGGCATCCATCTCTTGAGGATTACCTTGCTAAACATAGCTTAACCTTTTCAAAATATATCTGTCTGCTGAGCCTACAAGTTCGGAGAAATGTATAATTTTTTCTGCACTAATAAGTGTTCTCAAGAAAGGTAATTGTAAACACAAAATGAATACCCTTTCATTTGGTGTTTTTTGTTTTTTTCTGTGAGATGAACTACAAAGCATAAGAATATTTGTGCTTGTGTAGTTTTAATGCTTTCCTAATTCTACAAAGCATAAGAATATTTGTGCTTGTGTAGTTTTAATGCTTTCCTAATTCTACATAATAGTAATTGTTATTTGTAGCAAACACCAAGGATATTTTAATGGACTAGCATTTGTACATACTTAAGTTTATTTAAAATAACAATATATTATTCAAACTTATATTTATCTTGCTAGATAGCAATTTTGATAAGAACTATAAAAATATTTCATATTGATTATAATTTTGCTTTTAAATTTTCTGTATTATAAAGAGAAGTTTATAGTTGTTTAGCATTAGCATGGAATTTTAGATTTGGGGTTTTAAAATAAGGTAAATCATTAAAAGTGTTTAAACACTTAGATTAAGTTCACACTTTGGCGAATAGTCTTCTAACATCTCTTGTATGTGCATGTGTTTAAACCATGTATGGCATTCTATAGACTGATTTTTTTTCACCAAAGATTATATGTGAACATTTAAATATTTTCATATTATTCACTAACTTAACCAAGCTGCAATGTAAGAAGACTTCAAATGTGGACTAATTTATTAAACTTTTGCTCTAAAGTTTTTGTTTGATGCATATTGCCAGACTTCTCTCCAGCAAAATCTTATGGACTTACACTGCTTTCAGTAATTTGTGATGCTATTCATTTCCTTTCACTCTTATCAGACAACAAATTGTCAGTCTTGATTTTTTTCCTAATCTGATGAGAAAACATATTTTATTATTATATTTTTATTCATTTCTAGTGAGGGTGACCACATGTTTAGATGTCTTTTGGCTATTTTTCTCCTTTTGAGAATTATCAATTCATATTCTCTTGAGTCATCATTCATTTCTTCCTTATTGATTTATAAATGATCTTTTATATTAAAGATTTTAACTATTTGTCATAGATAGTAGACATTTTCTTTTAAATTATTGTTTGCTAGTTTCTAGTTTTGTTTATGGTGTTTTATGCTGTCCAGAAGTCTTAATTTTTATGTAGTAAAAACTATAGCAATCATTCCCCATGTGTCCTAGTCTTGGTATCATTCTTAGAAAGGGCTTTTCTACATAAATTTAAATGTATTTTCTCATATTTTCTTCTAGTAATATCATAGCTTTCCTTGATCCATCTGTGATTAATTTGATCAGATAAGCATTATTTTTTCCCAAATGACTTGTCAGTTGCATGTCATTATTCAATAAATCCTCTTTCCTCACTAATTTGAAATGCCAACTTCTCATGCCTTAAATTCCATTGAGTTACTAAGTCTATTTATGGACTTAACGTTCTATTTCACTGACTTGTCTATGTAAAATTGCTTGTGTATTTTGTTGATCCACCATCAATAAAGAGAGAGCTGGCAAAAAATGCTGTCTTACAAACATTGGCTGACCTTCTCAAGTCAGGTTCACCTTATAGCCAGCTTCCTCGTGGTAAGTAGTGCTTCGGCTAGAGATCCCAGACCTAACGCTCCACTTGGTTTCAAATTACAAGAGAAATTCTTAGTCACATTTTGAAAAAATGTGGACAGACTGTTACTTCTATACATTAAAACAGTGGCAGCTGCAACAATTGGAAAACCAAAGGCTATCAGAATTTAATGTTTAATTTTATTTATTATTTTGTTACAAAGTAATAATAAAAATAATACTTTAGCAAATATGCAAGAAAATGCAAAAAACCCCTTCAGTTATTCAAAATCTTGCCATCTAGAGATAATACTGTTTAAATATATGATTCCAGACTTTTCTTTTCTTTTTTTTTTAAAGATTTTATTTATTTACTTGACAGAGAGAGAGAGGGATCACAAGTAGGCAGAGAGGCAGGCAGAGAAAGAGGGGGAAGCAGGCTCTCCGCTGAGCAGAGAGCCCGATGCGGGGCTCGATCCCAGGACCCCGAGATCATGACCCGAGACAAAGGCAGAGGCTTTAACCCACTGCGCCACTCAGGTGCCCCCCAGACTTTTCTTTATGCAAATAAATAGCATAGAACAAAACTGGGATAATACTATGTACCTAATGTTTTGTAACCTGATTTCTTAAACCACATTGTAATTATCTTTTCATGTCAAGGAAAACAGATCAGAATAATCACTTAAATCAATCAGCAAATATTTTTTGTGTACCTACTGTGTGGCAGGCATAGAGTTAGGCACTAGGGAAGCATCTGCTAACATAATCCCCTGCCCTTAGGGAATGTGGAGATTAGCAGAAAAGAACAGTGGTAAATTACTTATCAGGAATGTAACAATTAATATGCAGATGTGCAGGGTGCTTTGGAAACTTGGAAGATTTCCTGATTACCTTGAGAGGTTTGAGGAAATGATACTTATATAGCAACCTGAAGAGTGAATTAACATCACTTGGGAACTTGTTAGAAATGCAGATGATTTGAATGCATATTGAAGTTTGAGAGTCCCTGCTGTGGACAGCTGGAGCTCATCTAAGAACTGGAAAGAAGTCTAACATTGGAGAACAGAAGGAGCAGTGGAGGGGAGGGGAGGCATGAGTAAGATCATGGCATCACTAAGATCATAGGATTTCACAGATGCCCTGTATGTGTGTATGAAGGCATGTATATAGTCCCTTGGGGAGAAAGTCTTATTCACAGTGTATTGGGAAGCCATTGATAGAGTTTTTTGAGGAAGAATGACATGATCAGATTTGCTGTAAGATACACAGTCCTCAACTTGACTTTTTAGTAGCATTTTGCACAGTTGCATTAACTCTTCTTTAAAACATTTTAATCTCTTGACCTTTGGGACCATACTCTTTTATGGTTTTTTTTCTGTCTCCCTATGTCTTCTCAAGTCTCCCTTGCTAGTGTTTCCTCATCTCTTGACTTCGAAACATTGTAGTGCCCAAACTTATACTGGGACCCCTTCTCTCCCCTACTTATCAAAGGGTGATCTTATCCAAGACCATGGCTTTAAATACCATCTATATGCTGATGCTGTCATTTATTAAGATACATGCAGAAGGATGTTCATTGTCATTACAATAATTAAAAACTGGAAACTTCTTGGATGTTTTATCAATGGCAGATTTTTTTATGACACATCCAATGATGGGATGCATTGCAACCTTGATTAAGAATTAGATATTGTTCTGTGTTCTGAAAGGAGGTAGAACTAAATATATAAACAGATATATGATTATATACAAATTTGTGTGTGTATGTGTAAGGAAGAAACTGTTAACTGTGGTCCTTTTGTTTTCATTATAGATTGTACACTAATGGCATAAAAAATAAAACTGTCGTATTTTTTGCATGCTTTATATGGTATGTTTGCTCTTTTATTTTTAGTCTTTGTTTAGTTGGGTCCCTTGTAGATTCTATAGACTAGAATATTTTTTAAGCCAATCAAAATTTTTCTAATAATGGGTTGGATCACCCCTTACTCATTTATTGTTATATAAGATATACTTGATATTATTCTTGTCATCTTACTTTATATTCTCTTCTTCTTGTTATTTCTTATAATCTATCATATTAGCCAATATTTACACATGTGTTTTTTTTGTTTATATCATCATCCGATATCTAACATTATGAGATAGAAATCTGAAACCAGCCTGTTTTCATTTTATTAGCAAGTAATCAATTTCCTCTCCACTCTTAGATGCTTCTAGGACTTTAAATTTTGCCTTAAATAATTTCACTAGCACATGTTTGGGAGTAGATTACATTTTAATTAATTTTTCCTGATACACAAAAAGCCCTTTTAATTTACTACCATCCAGAGATAGTACTGTTTGCATTCTTAAATATATGATTCCAGACTTCTTCAGTTTAGGACTTTTTCTATTTTATTTTCAGTATATTTCCATTCTATTTATCTAATGACTTTCTTCAGGTGTATCAATTAGCCATATGTTGGATCTTTATTATCTATCCTCTGCATTTATCATTACTTTGCTTACCTTCATATCTCAAACCTCTGTTCCAAATCAATTGTTTCGTTTTCTGTGGTATAAATTTTAAAAATTTCTTCTATTATTTTATTTATTTGTGTATTTATTTAAAGATTTTATGTATTTATTTGAGAGAAAGAGAGATAGTGAGTGAGAAAGAGAGTGCCCGGGTGGCTCAGTTGGTTGAGCAGTGATTCTTAATTTTGGCTTAGGTCATGATCTGTCTGTGGTGGGATTGAGCCCCGAGTCAGGCCTCCCGGCTCAGTGGGGTGTCTGTTTCTCTCCCCCTACCCCTGCTCACATATTCTCCCTTTCTCAAATAATAAATCTTTAAAAAGCACTTTTGAGTTCTATAATAAATTTTTTCCAAAAGGATGTTCTTCATATAACTTTTGGATGCTCTATTTCTTTTTTATATATTTCAGACTCTCTTCATAGAATTTGTATTTGATTTTTCTGTGTACTCACCTTGAATGAAGATAGGTCATTTCTGGTTGCCCAAAGTTAATATCAGATAGATTTCCCTGGCATTTCTTGACTGCTCATTTTGGAGGCATTAGAATACTATGTTTAGATCTTAAGTAGGTGCACCAGAAGATGCAGTTTTATATTACTAATGTAGTCATTCAGAAGCCTGAAAGGTGTTTGGGGTGGGATGGACCAAGTTCTGAGAATTTTGCCTCTACATATTTTTTCTGTGATCATCAACTATTATACTAGAGGCCAGCCTTTTCCATTGGCTTTTCTATGTGACGAAGATTATTCTAGGCTTTTTTTTTTCTGTGCATGCACATATATTATATATACAGATATCTTACAAAAATGATATTAAAGATGTTGTTTTTGCAGTTTATGTTCCTTTCAGGATTTTTGTTTTAAAACTGAAATATAGACACATGAGTAATTATTTTGACTTACTATCTCTACTACTTATGGTTTACAAATGAACTATATCAAGTATGCTGACATTTCAAAAATGTTATCTGAATCTTCTAAATATTGTAGTGGTATTTGAATATGAAAACCAAATTTAATAGGTTTATTTAATTTTTACATTCCTATTACATTTAATAGGAAATGTGTTGAGATGCATTTGTTATATAATTTAATATTTTTTAAAAGATTTATTTATTTGAGAGAAAGGGAGAATGTGAATGGAGGAAGGGGCAGAAGGAAAGGGAGACAGAATCCTCAGGCAGATTTCCCACTGAGCCTGGAGCCTGACATGGGGCTCCATCCCAGGACCCTGAGATCATGACCTGAGCCGAAATCAAGAGTGAGATGCTTAATCAACTGAGCCTCCCAGGCTCCCCTATATAATTTAGTATTAACAAAAACTGTATATAAATGGATAAAACCTTTCCATTTCCCAAATGAAGAAAATGTAATTCAGAGATTCAGTGACTAGCGCATATATATAGGGCTGGTAAAAGAAGCTAAGATTCAGAACTAGAGCTCTCTGATTCTAAATGTGGTTTCTATTTTGTCCCACTGTTTTGTGATTTTGTGAAGACCCTCTCATTTTTTTCTTTTCATGCTTCATTTTGAATACTTGTTCTTATCTTGTTTCCAGAACCAATCTTGATATAAGCCAGAAAGAATCTGAGGAGGTCTAGTTGGATATGCATATTTTATTTAACCCTGGTGTTTTATAGTTGATCCATTGTGACCCAACATTGGAAGCAGGGCTTCTGCTTATATTAGGGTGGAGGTACTTCTTACATTGCTTGTTCCTTCTTAGCAACTGAAATCCTATTTCTGAGTACTAGGCTGGGGCTGGAGGCTTGCTAACTGTGGTAGGCTTCCCTGATATTAAGTATTTAATTGCTGAAAGCTTTCACTGAATACTGTCTGGTTTTGTTTTCCCCATTACCAGTTGCTCCCCACTAGAATGTGCCATTGTCCCAAGCCAGAACTTTCTGATGCCACTTCTAGTGCACTACCACCTGTGGTCTGTCATGCTATATTTGGAATATTGTGTTCTATCTTCTACTCTGTATTTCCTTCCAATGTGGGTATCTGGAACTGACTTTCTCCCACTCTGCCCCATTTCCTGCATTGTCTTCCATTCCTCAATGGTTAGGTCTAATCCTGGCCCCACCCCCATCCCTTACTTGGCCTTGTTCCTTGCTACATATTCCAGGCAATGACCCAAGATACACAAAGCACATAAGACTTAATTCCTGTCTGAAGTCTAGCTGGGACTATGTCACAGAAGCACATGTTTTAGAGCCTTAAGAGATCTTACCCTTCTCCTAGCCTAACCTTCTCATATTTATGGATGAGGAAACTGAGGGTAAATTTCAGACTCCAAATCACAGTTGGTGGCAGAATTAGAAGTAGGATCAATAGTAACTTCAGTTAGACTTCTATCTCATCCATTTTTAATAAATAACTGTTATACCTAAGTAAGCCTTAAGCATATTTAAAAAATACAGATTGGGATTATAAAAGTCATTTCATTATGCACTATCAATTTTTGATGAGATATTAGATTAGTATATTTTTGATTTTATATGGAAGTATAAAAACAGGAATTATTTGGACATTTGTCTGATTTCATAACTCAGTATGTGAAAGCTGAATTTTTTTTATAGCAAAGCAATGTCATTCCACCAGATGTCACTGTTTGCATGTAACAATGAAGTTAAACTGATTAAAAATAAAATCCCACACTTCCCTAATCATATTTTGGAAAAAAATGAAAATCTATATAGTTATACTCTTATTATTCTTTAGATTTATTATTTTATTAAGCTTATATTCCCAGAATTTTAAAAAAAGTATTCAAAGTGTTCATTACCTCTGCTACAAATTTTGAAGACTAAAGAAAATTATCTGTGATCTTTGAGAAGACAAACTCTTAAAGTCTTTTCTAGATCTAGGAGTTTGCTTTTCAAGCAACATTCTTTGTAAGTTATTATTTCCTAAATTGTAGGTTGTGACCCAATAAGGGGCTGTGAAATCAATTTAGTGGCTTGCAACAAGCACTTGATAAAACTGTTGTGTAGAATAGAATACTCCATTGCATATAAGTATTATTTTGGTAAAACTTTTACACATGAGCATTCTTAAAATATCCCTGTACACATCTTCTTTGAGTTGTATAAAAGCAACTGTGAACTCCATCCTGTGAAGCCTCTTCCAGGTTTGTACCCCAAGGAGCAAGATAAATTCACTAAGGAAGGGATAGCAAAGATGTGGTAGGGGGACTTCTCTTTTAGAGTAGCACCAAGGAGGGGAGGAGGGTGCTGCAGGGAGAACCCTTCTCTATGCTTCATAGGACAGAGCTCATGTTCACTTTTATGTAACTCATAGAGTATGTATGCAGAGATTTTAAAAGAGTATTCCCAGATTAAAGCCAATGTTTTCCAAGCTTCTTCGATATCAGTCTACAATAAGAAACACATTTTGTATCTTTGGCCCGTGAGAGACAAAGAAAGAGCTTTAACTCATTCTGAGAGAGGTGGTCATGTTTCCTTCATTCAGTACTGTCAACAATAGCAATAACAATTGTAATATCTGCCACTTTCTGAGCATGCACTCTGTGCAAACTCTCACATGTATTATTTCTAAACATTAGACCCTGAAAGACCTGATCATTGTTGCTATAGGTAGGTGAAGAAACAGACCTTGGAACCAAAAGTGACTTATCGCATATAGAACAGCAAGTGGCCAAAGTGGGGCTAAAATCCTGGTTTCTAGCCTCATGCCAAAATCTAGCTCTTCTTTTTTATTTTATTTTATTTTATTTTATTTTATTTTATTTTATTTTATTTTATTTTATTTTATTTTATTTTATTTTATTTATTTATTTGAGAGAGAGAGAGAGAATGAGAGGGAGAAGGTCAGAGGGAGAAGCAGACTTCCCGCAGAGCTGGGAGCCTGATATGGGACTCGATCCCGGGACTCCGGGATCATGACCTGAGCTGAAGGCAGTCGCCCAACCAACTGAGCCGCCCAGGTGCCCCCAAAATCTAGCTCTTCTTACTGTATCAGTGAATTTTAAGCTTCCTCCTGGATAAGGACCACCTAGAGTCTATGATGAATGTATTAATTCCTAGGCTCTATTCCTAATCCACTGAATTAGAATCTCTAGAGGAGGAATCTGCAAAGCTATAGATTTGACAAGCTCCCAGAATATTCTTATGATCAAGAATATTCTTATGTTTTAGGAAAGATTGCAGTATATCAGTGGTTTTCAAACCTCAGTGTATATCAGAATCATCTATGGTGCTGGTTAAAACACAGATGACTGGGTCCACCCTGAGATTCTGATTCATTAAGTATAATGGGGGTCAAGAATTTGTATTTTCTAGCAAATTCCTATGTGATGTTAATGATGTTGGTTAGGGAACACACTTTGAGAACCACTGCAGTATCTGTGATTCTCAGTTCCCCAAGACAAGTGTGTGGGACTGGCTTTGACTGTGAGACTTTTCTTGATGAGCCAAAATAAAACAAACTTATTGAGTACCTACTGCATTTGCATCCACAGAAGAAAGAAAATGAGTAAGGCTCACTTTTCTCTTCAGACCAGTCTTTGTCTATGGAGAAAAAGATAGATGGAATCAAAAGTAGTATATTCTACAATGAAAGATCAGATCAAATGCAGCAGGAAAACTAGGGAAGGAAAGATGAATTTTGACTGGGTGGAGGGGGATTTATCAAGGTGTCATGAGGGAGTTGTGATCTGAAAGCTGCCTTTTCCTGATTTTTATAGCCACAAGGTTATTGTCCTTTGGTTTGCCTCTCTTCCCTACTGCTCCTTAGTAATCTCGGCCCCTCAGGCACCTTTTGCATAGTGAATGTATGTTCGGCCCGGAGTTAGGGAAGGGAAGTGAGATTGACAAGTAGATGGTGCTCAGACTGTGAAGGACCCTGAATGCGGGGCTCAGGAGCTTGAGTTTATACAGTGTGTGTAGTCATTAAAGTATTTGGAAAGGGGGTGACTGACACCCCTAGCAGGGTATATAGCATGGATCAGAGGAGGGAGAGTCTAAGGAAAGGGGCCAGTAAAGATGATATCATCGGACTCAGATGAGAGAAAATGCAATGGACAGGACCGACACCATGGAAGGAGAAGGAGCAGAACCAGTGATTGCTGCTGGACATGAGGGAAAGGTTGGTTATAAAGAGATTTTCAGTCTGAAATGGTGTTTTCCAAAGGAGGAGAACTCTAGAAAGGATTAAGTTCTTTTCTCTGGAAATAAAGAAGGAAGTAGAGAAAGGAGAAAAATTTCAAGGTAAATGATTCATCGTTGTCATACATAAACAGTGGCTAATCTCGCGTAGGCTTTCACTAAGGTGCTCCATACATGTCTGCCAGAGTTATGCACTCTAAAATGTCCAATGACTTCTTTCACTTCTCTTCCAGTCAACCAGAATGTCTGTTTCTTTAGTACACATTTGGAATGTGACAAGACAATAAGATGGGAATGACTCTTACTACCTTGTTTTTGGAATAGAGCTAGATAAAAATACAGCAGTGTCTCAAGATGGCCTCTTAAGGTCACACCTCTCTTTCCTGATCTTGGAAATACTTCACTGATTTTGATGTATGTGCTTTCTTGATTCACTATTGCAGCCAAAAGACTTTGCCCTGTTCTTCATTTTTTCTATGTGTATGAGTCAGGATTCAGTTTCAGAAAACAGAAATATTTTCAGCTATTTTAAGCAAAGAGGGAGTTAGTAATGAGAATTTGATGCTTATAAAATCAGTGGAAAGATTGGGAAAATGGGCTCTAGGCAGGAGGACTTCCAGAGATGACTCATACAGCACGCTTAACTGGCTGCCAAGGGAGCTGCTCCTTCTAGCATAGTCAGGAAGGTGGTGAATCTGGAAGCCAGTACTGGCAACATACCACCTTAGTTGTGATTCAGGGATACAGTGGCCTCTATTGTCACAGCTTTTGACTCTGGAACCACAATATTTCTGTTTGATATGCTCACTGCCATCCCCCTCCCTGCTACCGAAAGAAGAAAAACAACCTACAAACAAAGTGCTATTAACTAAAACACGCTACAGTAGAGGTCAATGTTGCAATGACTGTTTGCCAACAAAAACATGGGGACCTTCTACCTTCCAGATTGTTAAGTGAGTGCATCTGATTAGTGGATCCCTAAATCCCATATAAGACACTGGCTGCAGGAGAGTTTTACCTCAGGAGTTCAGGAAAGCACACTAGAGGGAGGATAATTTGGGAGTCGAGGGGCAGTCTACTATATTCACCATATTGGCAGTTGAACTTCATCTTCTCTTTGAATTAAAATATTTTGACTAGTTGATATAGGAGGCTTTTCTCCATGACTCTACTTTGGCAGACCCTATCTCCACAAGCCTAGCTTTGGGTTGGCCTGTTTTTTTAAAAGCTGATGTGATAGGATCTGAGGGCTTCAGCATATTATTAAGTAACTAAAGTCAGTTGGGTGGTTTGCATACTCTTTGTCTTCACATTTGATGGGTCATAAAGTGATTGTCTGTTCATATAATGGTATATCAAAAAGAAGAAAGGAACATTGGCGCTAAATACTTCCATGTGAAAACGATACAGCCATAGCCTCTGCAGGCCCATGTACTTATTTTATAGTTCTTTTATAGCAAGTGCAAAAATTAGTATAAATTAATACAAAATTTAATACACAATTAATGTTATTTTTTTTAAAGATTTTATCCATTTATTTGAGATAGAGACAGTGAGAGAGAGCATGAGAGGAGAGAAGGTCAGAGGGAGAAGCAGACTCCCCGCGGAGCTGGGAGCCCGATGTGGGACTCGATCCCAGGACTCTGGGATCATGACCCGAGCCGAAGGCAGTTGCCCAACAAACTGAGCCACCCAGGTGCCCCCACAATTAATGTTATTTTAAAGCAGTTTGTAAGTCAGTCATAAATAACACATTTTAAAATTTATTTTTATTTATTTATTTTTAAAAGATTTTACTTATTTATTTGACAGAGAGAGAGAGATGACAAGTAGGCAGAGAGGTAGACAGAGAGAGAGGGGGAAACAGGCACCCTGCTGAGCAGAGAGCCTGATCCCAGGACCCTGGGACCATGACCTGGGCCAAAGGCAGAGGCTTTAACCCTTGGAGCCACCCAGGCGCCCCCATAAATAACACATTTTGCCTTCAAATTTTCATTTAGCTCATCTGTTTGGCTTAATTAAGGCTTTTATTTATAAGTTTTATATCTCAGAGATATCCTAATATAGATATAGTTTGTAGCCTAGAAGGGAAGACTTAATGCCATAGTTTTTTGATTCATCCTGGCAAGATATGATTCAAGAAGAAAAACTTTACTGTGAGAAGGCAGTTCTGCTTGGGCTGATGCTTTACCTCACTCTAAGAAATGAGACCATTTCCTGTGAGCTTGGAGTAGGGAACGGGTTAGTGATCAGGAAGGAGAGACCTGGGGCGCCTGGTGGCTCAGTGGGTTAAGCCTCTGCCTTTAGCTCAGGTCATGATCTCAGGGTCCTGGGCTCAATTGAGCTCCACATTGGGCTCTCTGCTCAGCAGGGAGCCTGCTTCCCCCTCTTTCTCTGCCTGCCTCTCTACCTACTTGTGATCTCTCTCTCTGTCAAATAAATAAATAAAATCTTTAAAATAATAATAAAAAAAAAGTAGAGATCTTTTTACTTCTTTTGTAATTAGGCTTTCACAGTGTGAATTTATTATTCCAATATAATAAAATCATCATAAAGGTTACTACTAAAATGTGTACAGAACCAAAGATAAATTATTTTGAATTATTTCTTATTTCTGATCATCTGACTTCTGCACAATTTCTGCCTAGTACAGATATTAAATGTTAATGTGTTTATTTCAGTGGAGATACGAAATGAGATCATCAGTGATCTAAAAAACAAATTTATTGTTTTTATCATACTATAGAATACTGCAAGGAATTCCTGTTGTGGATCACAATAAAGCCCATGTTCCTGCCCCTCCACTACCACCAGTGGTACTACCTCAGTTGACACAAGGAACTAAACGGCTTGCTCCCAAACCATACCTACAACTCCTGGGAGAAGAAGTAAGAACCTTCTTTAAATCTTACTTTTCTTTACCTCATAGTTCTCAAACTTTATGGTTTCAGGACCCTTTTTATAATGTCAAGATCATTGAAGACCTCGATAATTATTTATGTGGGATATATCTTTTTTTTTTTTTTTAAGATTTTATTTGTTTATTTGAGAGAGAGAGAGCACGTGCATGAGTAGGGGCAGAGGGCCAGAGAGAGAGGGAGAAGCAGACTCCCCCTGAGCAGGGAGCCTGACACATAGGCTTGATCCCAGGACCCTGGGATCACACCCCAAGCTGAAGGCAGACACTTAACCAACTGAGCCACCCAGGTGCCCCTTTGGGGATTATTTCTATTGACATTAAATTAAAACTGAGAAGATGCTAAGTGTTTATTTACTAAAAATAACAGTAAGAAAATATGTTAACATAAAATGTGTTTTTATAAAAAATAATTATATTTTTGAAAACAAAAAATTTAAGGAGAAAACTAGGGTTGTTTTACATGTTTTGCAATCTCTTTAATGTATGGCTTACTAGAAGATGGCTGAATTCTCATGTCTGCTTCTGCATTCAATTTTGTTGTAAGTTGTTTTGGTTGAACTATATGAGGAAAATTCTGGTCTCACACAGCTGTATAGTGGGAAAATATTATTTTAATATACTTTTAATATAATTATGGATATTTTCTTTTGGTAATATGCCAAATCTTAACAAGTAGTGGTTTCTTAAAAGTTGTTGCAAGCCTTGTACTTTTAGGGAAGATGGAGGAAAAGTACTCTTATTCCTCCCTGTTCTGCCTGCTTAGTACAATTAAAAATGCTGGATGTTACAAACATAAAATACTCTTGAAAAGTGGAGAACAAAGCACATTAATTAGAAACTCTGGCTCCCAAGAAATGACATGGCAGTGAGTTTCTTGTATTTTCTTTTTTGCGTATATACTAGACTTGAAGCTCAGAAAGCTGTTAATCTGGAAACAAATAGGCAAAGGAAACAAAGCAACAAAAATCTGCTCTCTTTAGCCAAAGAGCCAGGAAAGGGGCAGCCTAGCAAGACAGAAAAATTTTTAGACAGTAATTGCTCTTATTCCAGCTAAATATCACAGAAAAAAGTGGCCCCACCCACCATCAAAATTCTAGTGGGAAATTGAAACTTTACTCTTGCTAGAAGATAATGAGGCATTCTTACACCCCCTGCCTGGGTAGAATCATAGAAGGCTGAATGTGCAGCTGGGTCTTTCATCTTAACAGAGGCTTAATGAGATTCCCCTTGCATATTGTCAGTGGCAACCACATGGGGATCTGGGACTTCTATCCTCAAGTAGCAGTAAGGACCACAGCTCCCCTTCCCCACCGTGATGGTATCAGAGGAAGCCTAGTGGAGTGTCAGCTAAAACAGAATGATTAAATGAGATCAAGAGTCAATGGCATTTTTCACATAAATAGAACAAACAATCCTGAAATATATATGGAGCCACAAAAGGTACTGAATAACCAAAGCAGTCTTGAGAAAGAAGAATAAAGCTAGAAGTATCACGCTCCCTGATTTCAAAATATATTATAAAGTTCCAGTAATCAAAACAGTATGTTATTGCCATAAAAACTGCCATATAGATGTATGGGACAGAATAGAGAGCCAAGAAATAAACCTGTGCATACATGGTCAATTAATTAATGACAGAAAAACCAAGAATATACAGTGGGGGAAAGGACAATCTCCTCAATAAATGGTGTTAAGGTAACTGGACAGTGACATGGAAAAGAACGAAATTGTACCACTATCTTACACCATACACAAAAATTAACTCAAAATGGATTAAAGACTTGAGTATAAAACCTGAAACCCTAGAACTTCTAGAATAAAACAGATGGTAAGCTTCTTGACATTGGTCTTGACAATGATTTTTTGGATTTAACACCAAAAGCAAAGGCAACAGAAGCAAAAGGGAACAAGCAGAAGTATGTCAAACCAAAAAGTTTCTGTGAAGCAAAGGAAACTATCAATAAAATGAAAAGGAAACTGGGGTGCCTGAGTGGCTTAGTCAGTTAAGCATCTGTCTTTGGCTCAAGTCATGATCCCAGGGTACTGCTCATGCCTCTCTATCTCTCTTTCTGTTTCAAATGAGTAAATGAAATCTTTAAAAAAATGAAAAGGTGAGCACCTGGGTAACTCAGTTGGTTGAGCGGCTGCCTTCGGCTCAGGTCACGATCCTTGAGTTCCGGGATCGAGTCCCGATCGGGGTCCCAGCTCCATTGGGAGTCTGCTTCTTCCTCTGGCCTTCTCTCCTCTCCTCCATCTCACTTTCTCTGTCTCTCAAATGGATGAATAAAATCTTAAAAAAATAAATAAATAAAATAAAATAAAAAATAAAAAAATGAAAAGGCAACCTACTGGGTGGGAGAAAATATTTACAAATCATGTCTGATAAGGTGTTAATATCCAAAATACATAAAGAACTTATGTAACTCAGTAGCAAAAACAAACAAAAAACTACCAAAAAAACCCCAAACAAAAAACCACACACACACACACACACACACACACATACACACACACACACATAAAACCCAAAAAACAATTAAAACACGGGAAGATCTAAGTAGAATTTTTCCAGAGAAAAATACAGATGGCCAACAGTCACATGAAAGGCCAACATTAGTAATCGTCAGGGAAATGCATATTGAAGCCACAATGAAATTTCACCTCACACCTATTAGAACGGCTGTCATCAAAAAGACAAGAAATACCAAGTGTTGATGAGGACGTGGAGAATAGGGAATTCTTGTGCTCTTTTGGTGGGAATGTAAATTGGTACAGCTACTATGGAAAACAAGTTCCTTAAAAAATTAAAAATAGAGCTACCGTATGATTCAACAATCCCACTTCTTGATATTTGCCCAAAGAAATGAAAACACTGAACTAAAGAGATATATGCAATCCTCTCATGTTCATTGCAACATTATTTACAATAACCAAGATATGGAAACATCTTAAATGTCCATTGATGGATGATGAATGGATAAAGAAAATGTGAAAGCGTGCACGCACACACAGGAATATTATTTAGCCACAAAAAGAATGATGATGCCATTTGTTAAAACATGGGTGGACCTTGAAGGCATTATGCTAAGTGAAATAAGCCATACAGAGAAAGACAAATGACCTCACTTATATGCAGAATCTAAAAACACCCCTCCCCCCCCCAAACAAGCTCATAGATACAGAGAACAGAGTGGTGGTTGCCAGAAATGAGGGTTGGGGAGGTGGGAGATATGGGTGAAGGGAGTCAAAAGGTACAAGCTTCTAGTTATAAAAAAGTCATGGGAATGTAATGTACAGCATGGAGACTATAGTTCATAATACTGCATTGCATATTTGAAAGTTGCTTAGAGAGTAGATTTTAAAAGTTTCTTTTCACAAGAAAAGAAATTCTGTAACTATATATGGTGATGAATATTAACTAGACTTATTATGGTGATCATTTTGCAACATATACAAATATCAAATCATTATATCAAAATCAGTATAATGTTATATGTCAATTATACTTAAATAACAAAAATAAATGGAAAGGAAATAAAAAGTCTTAGGAAAGAAATTGAAAGTATTGGGAAGAAACACAAACATTTTAGTATTAAAAATATAATAACTGTGGGGCACCTGGGTGGCTCAGTTGGTTAAGCAGCTGCCTTCAGCTCAGGTCATGATCCCAGGGTTCTGGGATCGAGCCCCACATTAGGTTCCCTGCTTGACAGGGAGTCTGCTTCTCCCTCTCCCTTTGCCTGCTGCTCTGCCTCCTTGTGCTCTCTATCTCTGTCAAATAAATAAATAAAATATTAAAAAAATATAATGACTGAAATAAAAAGCCTAGTGGACAGGCTCAAAAGTAGAATGGAGGAGATAGGAGTCACTGAACTTGAAGATAGAAGAATAGAATTTATCCAGTCTGAACAACAAAGAGAAATAGATTGAAAAAAAATATACAAACTTATGGAAACAGGTTTCTTAAGGACCTGTGGGCATATAGTAAAAGATCTAACATTTGTGTTATTGCATTCCTGTAAGGATAAGAAAAAGAAGAGGTGGTGGTGACCGAAAATGTGTAGGAGAAAATAATGGCTGAAAACTTACCAAATTTGGAAAAAGACAAACATATTTAGGAAGCTGAGCAAACCCCAAGCAGGAAAAGTCTGAAGAAATTTGTACTAAGCCGTATGATATTCAAACTTCTGAGAAGTAATGACATAGAAATGACCTTGAATGCACCAAGAGAGAAACAATATGTTATCTATAGGAGAAAAACATTTGAATAGCAGTGGATTTCTCATCAGAAACTAGGGAGGCCAGAAATCAGTCCTATATCTAGAGAAAATATCCTTTGGGAACGAAGGGGAATCAAGACATTTTCAGATGAAAGGAAACTAAGAGAATTTGTTGCTGGCAGATTTGACTTAAAAGCATGACTAGAGTAAGTTCTCTATCTAGGAAGAAAATTATAAAAAGAAGAAATCTTGGAGTATCTAGAAGGAACAAAAACAAGTAAAACAAAAATATGATTAAAGCATTAGTTTCCTTCCCCTTTTGAATATTCTAAATTATGTTTGTCAGTTGAAGTAAAAATTATCATGTTAACTGTATATAGAGGAAATGTTTGAAATAATTATAAATGAGGAAGGGTATAAAGGGAAGTAAGGTTTCATATCACTTGAACTGGTAAAATGATGACATTTATAGACTTTGATAAATTATGTTTATATGATGTAATTCCTAGAGCAAAACTAAAAAGCTATACAAAGAGATACACTCAAAAACACCATAGATAAATAAAAATAGAACTTAAAAATATGTCCAGATAACAGGGAGGCAAGAAAAAGAAAACTAAAGATACCCTAGAGAACAAACAAAACAAAAAATGAAATTGTGGACTAAATCCCTAAGTTAAATGTAAATTGTCTAGGTACACAAATTAAGTAATGGAGATTGCAGAGTGATTAAAAAACATGGCCCTTGTCACTGGCTTCAAATATAATGACATAGGAGGTTGAAAACAAAAGGCTAAAAAAGGGTATATCATGCAAACATTAATCAAAGAAAAGCAGATTATTAGTTAATATTAATATCATTAATATCAGATAAAGCAAACTTCAAAGCAAAGAAAATTATCAGAGACAGAGGGGCATTGTATTATGATAAAAGTGTCACTCAACCAGGAAGACATAGTAGTCTTGAGAAGTGTGTGTACCAAAGTACAGACCTGCCAACTATATGAAGCAAAAACTGGAATGCAAAATAGGCAATTCCACAATTACTTTTGGAGACGTCACCACCTCTCTAAATAATTGATAAAAACACTTAGAAAATTAGCAAAGGTATAGGAGAACTCAAAATTCCATTAACCAATAGAATCTAGTTGAAATTATAGAACATTATACCCAAAACAAGCAGAATAAACATTCTTTTTAAGTTCTCATAGGACATATACCAAGATAGAACAAATCCATAATGGAATCAAATTAGAGATCAATAACAAAGATAACAAAAAAATCTCCAAATATTTGGAAGCTAAACAATAAAGTTAAAAGTAACTGCATTGGGAAGAAAGTCTCAAGATTTAAAATACACATATATATTTAAGATTTTATTTATTTGAGAGAGAATAAGCATGAGCGGTGGGAGGAGCAGAGGGACAAGGATACTCCCTACTGAGGGTGGAGCTGAATGGACATGGGCTCGATCTCAGGACCCTGAGATCAGGACCTGAGCCAAAGTCAGACCCTTAACCCACCTGAGCCACCCAGGTGCTCCCCCACTCTTCTTTAAACTGAAAACGCAGCTACCACTCAGCAATAAAAAGGAAGAAACTCTTGATATATGCAACTATAAGGATGAATCTTCAGAGAATTACACTGAAAAAGCTAGTTTTAAAAGATTACATACTGTATGGTTTCCTTATGTAATGTCTTGAAGTAACAAAACTATAGAAATGGAAGACACATTGGTGGTTTCTAGGGTTTCAGGATGGGGGGCATTGGATGAGTGTGTCCATAAAAGGAGAACATGAAGGATCCTTGTGGTGATGAAAATGTTTTGTATTTTGACTGTGTTAAATGTTAATATTTGCTTGTGATATTGTACTATATTTTTTCAAGACGTTATCTTTGAGGAAAACTGGGTAAAGGATAGGTGGGATCTCTCTTACTATTTCTTAAAACTCCATCTGAATCTACAATGATCTCAAAGTAAAAAAGTTAAATAAAAAGTTGTGATCATTAGACCAAAAAAAAAGAGCAATTAAACTTAATTATAAAGGTAATCTTGAGTGATAATTTGTATAGCTAAAAGAGAAGGTATTAAGTGATAATTCCCACAGCTAAAGCCACATCAATGACTTTCTTGCCTTGATACATTAAAATCTATTGTTGTTCGCCAAAGGCAAGGGAAGCAAGGGCAAAAATGAACTATTGGGACTTCATGAAGATCAAAAGCTTTTGCACAGCAAAGGAAACAATAAAACCAAAAGACAGCTGACAGAATGGGAGAAGATATTCGCAAATGACATATCAGATGAAAGGCTAGTATCCAAAATCTATAAAGAAGTTATCAAATTCAACACACAAAGAACAAATAATCCAATCAAGGAATAAGCAGAAGACATGAACAGACATTTCTGCAAAGAAGACCTCCAAAATGGCCAAGAGACACATGAGAAAGTGCTCAACATCACTCAGCATCAGGGAAATACAAATCAAAACCAGAGGGAGATACTGCCTCACACCAGTCAAAATGGCTAAAATTACCAAGTCAGAGAATGACAGGTATTGGCAAGGATGTGGAGAAAAGGGAACCCTCCTACATTGTTGTAGGAATGTTGTAAGCTGGTGCAGTCACTCTGGAAAACAGTATGGAGGTTCCTCAAAAAGTTGAAAACAGAGCTATCCTATAACCCAGCAATTGCACGACTAGTATTTACCCTAAAGATACAAATATAGTGATCTGAAAGGGCACATGCACCTGAATGTTTATAGCAGCAATGTCCACAGTAACCAAACTATGGAAAGAGCCTAGATGCCCATCAACAGATGAATGGATAAAGAAGATGTAGTATACATATATACAATGGATTATTATGCAGCCATCAAAACCCCTGAAATCTTGCCATTTGCGATGATGTGGATGAACTAGAGGGTATTATGCTAAGTGAAATAAGTCAGTCAGAGAAAGACAATTATCATATGACCTCACTGATATGAGGAATTTAAGAAACAACACAGAGGATCATAGGGGAAGGGAGGGAAAAATGAAACAAGATGAAACCAGAGAAACCACAAGAGATTCTTAATCTCAGGAAACAAACTGAGGGTTGCTAGAGGGGATGGCTGGATGATGAACATTGGGGAGGGTATGGGCTATGATGAGCGTTGTGAATTGTGTAAGACTGATAAATCACAGACCTGTACCCCTGAAACAAATAATACATTATACCCTACTAAAAAAAAACCAAACTATTGTTGTTTTGTACTTTGAGTGGATTTTTTACCCATTTATGACTTGTAACAATGTAGATCAGTTTTTTGTTCATCAAGTTACATAGTTCTTCAGATGTTGATATATTTCACTATATAATATGAAAATACCTATTTTTAATATTATCAGGAAAAGGTTTTAGCATTGTGTTAGAAGGTGGAGGAGGGACAGTAAAGTATTCTCCAGGCTGAGAAGACACTTTGAGACTGAAAAATGAAGCAAATCACTCCATACTATTCACACAGTTTATTCAGGGTAACTTACTGACGGGGGGATTGGGCACACAAATGGCTCTGTACAATCTGGACTTTAATCCTGAACTTTTAGAGAGTGAGGGGCATGGAGGTGAGGTTAAAGGGTAGTTATGTAAAGTGACGCCATCTGTGCACCAGTCATCTCAACCAGTTATTGAAAGTGGAGCCTTCTGTGCACCAAGATCAGAATAAGCCTTCCCACATTCCCGTCAGGGTATACGTTAACCTCCATGGGTCCTAGAACATGTGGCACTGAGGGAGGCCCTTGCATTAGCATGAACAAAATGGAGAGCCAAACATGGAGTCAGTGTTGTCAGCAGTTCTCCACACTGGGAAGTGAGACTCATGGTGAAAGACTCCTTCTATATGGTGAGAGACACACATTTCCCCAAATTTTCATTTTTGCTTTTAGCTTAAAATTTTTCATTGGCACACATACTCTCGATGGTTTTATTTGAAACGACAGGATTGCTTCGTTCATTTGCAAGAAAATGCTTGCCATCTACTAAAATCCGAATGAACGGTTTAATGTTTGTCCTCTCAGATGAAAATGGTGGCTAGCTCAGTTCACAGCTCTAACAATAGCACATGTGTTTTTCCTCCCAACCAGCATCCTACTTCACTGTGGCCGCAGGGGCACTTCATGTGTACTTCTCATTCGTTGATGTGTACTTAAAAAAAGATATGTGCTTTAAAGTTGAGATATAATAAAATTAACAATTTTCCTCCTTTCTGGTGGGCACTTTTTAAAAAAATTTTTTATTAACATATAATGTATTATTTTCCCCAGGGTACATGTCTGTGAACCATCAGGCTTACACATTTCACAGCACTTACCATAGCACATACCCTCCCCAATGTCCATAACCCTACCCCCCCTACCTCCCAGCCACCCTCAGCTTGTTTCGTGAGTTTAGGAGTCTCTTATGGTTTGTCTCCTTCCCCATCCCATCTTGTTTCATTTCTGGTGGGCACTTTTAAGGTGCAGCTGCCTTGATTCATGCTGAGCTGCCATCAGTTTTACCCAATTTTTTTTTTTGCATTATCAGTGCAAATTTCAATGCAGAGGAAAGGCAAGTAACCTCTAAATATTATTGAGTGAATAGTTTTCAAGGTAGAAAGGTATTGAAAACGTTTTGAGAAGACCCTTGAAAAGGTCTTCAGCTCTTTGGAGTCTCAGACCACATTTTGAAAAGTCTTGTTCATCCTTATGATTCACTTATATGAAGCTTAATTTACCTTTAGGAACTAATTTGCGTGTCTCTCTCCCTTAGTAAACAGCATATTCTGACTTTGGCTCTTCAATGTGAACATGAGTTATTGTATTGGCTGGTTACCTAGTAACCATAGCGGTTGTGCAGGTGCTATTATACTAAGTCAAGCTGGTTGCTTAATAGTAATTCAGTTTGCTGTGTAATCTCTATCTTCCTGTATAGTACTGGCAGCTACCAACCCTGTCATTTCTAACTATTTTCCTAGTTCTTCTCTTGGAAAATTCTGAGCATTGCAGAGGAAATCAATTTACTATGAGGACTGTTTCTTCACTGGTTTAATATGATAAATTCTCTCCTGAAGGTGCACCTGTGCTTTTCCTTGATAGCAAAGTTGCTGTTTGCTTAGATACATTTTCCTCTCTTCCCACTTGCTTACTTTAGGGAAATCATTTTATTCTGGAGGTTTATGCTGCTGGACGTCTATCTACCACATGGAAGGAATTACTGTATTGTATATGTCCTATCATTTGAATGCCTGAAATCTTCTTAATTTCTAGATAATCTTTGGAAGAAGAGTTGTCAGCTGATTTTGGAAGATTTTATTCATCTTTTTAGCAATGACTTCCTGGCTCTAGGTCTATACAGCATAAAGAGATACAGTGTGCCCACCAAAACAGAGGACAAGTGAGATGGAAACTCAATTTTGAATTCATATAGTGAACAAATTAACCTGACAACTGCAAAATCTGCTTTTCTCTAAATACTCTGTTAGTAGATAGAAATTGTGATCAAATGTATGGAATGGTTGACGTATATCTGACTAGAAATAAAAGCGGTCAAGGCTCAATGTCACCTTATAATTGTGGATCTTTATTTACTGTGTTTGGGCCTTTGTATATTACTCTAAAAAGTCTGTAACATCCACACTCCAGGAAATGTCATTCTCAAGGTTTCATAGTTAATGCTACAGTGATGCTTGCAAATTGATGCTTTAAAATTATTTGAGGTCATTTTTCTCTTGAAAAATCTTTTTGGGGAAGATGAATAGCCCAATTAAGTGTTATTAAAAGTCAATGGAAATATAATTACCAATAAGATCATGCATTCAAGCAGCTATTATTTTAAAACTCTTACCATATTTTCTTGAAGATTTTCCCATGAATGCCATATTATTTTTATGCCTCCATTTTTAAATTTTTATAATTTTTTATTATGTTGTTAGTCACCATACAGTACATCATTAGTTTTTGATGTCAACTATTTTTTTAAAAAGATTTATCTATTCATTTGAGAGAGAAAGAGAACACACACAAGTGTGGGCAGGGGTAGGCGAAGAAGAAGGGGGAGAGTATCTCTGGCAGACTCCCCACCGAGTGCACAGACCAACATGGGGTTGGAACCCATGACCCTGAGATCACGACCTGAACCAAAATCAAGAGTTGGATGCTCAACCAACTGAGCCATCCAGGCACCACAATGCCTCTGACCATTTTTAAAAATAATCTTGTCTTTTATTATTTGCTTTATTATTATTTGATAATGAACTTAATTTTACAGAATTATTTTAGAGTACAGAAAAATTACAGAAGTATAGAGGTTTCCCATATATTACATATCCTGTTTCCTCTGTTATTAATATGACAATATTGGATTGAATAGTGGCCGCAAAGAGATATGTTCAAGTCCTAACCCACAGTACCTGTGCATGTGACCTTATTTAGAAATAGGGTTTTGTTGAAGTCTATCCCGATGGGGTTTTTTCTGTAGACCTACATCATTGGAAACGCCTCATAGAATTTGTGTGTGGTTTCCTTTATTCACAGAACTATGTGTTAGATCTGTGGAAAAGAACTACAAGACATTTATCATTTATCTGCTAAAACTGAAATATCTAATAGTAAAATTTTTAAAATCTTAGATATTGGCATATCCCAACAATCTGTACAATTCTAGGGTGATAGTTTAGGGGTGAATATGATTTGAACTCATTCACATTTAGAGGGTGTTTGAAATTGAGAACCAGGCAGATCCAGACTAAGACCCTAAAGGGCACCCCAAAGTAAAGACATTGGATCCCAAAGATTACAGGTGGGGAGTTTTTGAAGTATGTCCATATTCAAATGGAGATCTAAGAAGCTCAACTGAAAGAACTCTGGACTGACAGTGACAACTGTGGATTGAACAAGTTCTTTTTAAAAGGGCTATTTTGAAGATTATGATTCTGACTTTGGAGGAACTATGGTGATTGGCAGCAACTGGCAGCGAAGGAATCACATGTAAAAACTCCTTAAATAAAATTTATTGGCTTTAAATAAATAAAAAAAAGAAATAGGGTCTTTGCAGATATAATTCAGGATTTGGGGATGAATCCTGGATTTAGAGTGGGCCCCAAATCCAATAGGACAAGGTCCTTATAAAAGGAAAATGCCACTTGAATGCACAGGGAAGAAGACCATGTGACAGCAGAGGCAGAGATTGCAATGACACAGCTGCAAGCTAAGGAATGCCAAAGACTGATAACCACTTCAAACTAGAAAGAGGGAAGAAAGGATCATTCCGTAGAGCCTTCAAAGGAGCATGGACCTTTCTACAACTTGACTTTGGACTTCTAGTCTCTAGAGCAGTGAGAGAATACATTTCTGTTAGTTTAAACCACCCAGTGGTAATTCATTATGGCAGCCTTAGGAGACTAATCCAGCCTACAGTACCATGACCCAATATTTATACATTATTAACTAAGGTCCATACTTTATTCAGATTTCTTTAGTTTTTATATAATGCCATTTTCTGTTCCAGAATCCCATCCAGGATACCACATTATATTTAGTTGTCATGTTTAGTTGCCTTAGGTTTCTCTTGGCTATGTCAGCTTCTGACACTTTGGGGGAGTCGTGGTCAGATATTTTGTATAATATCCTCCAATTGGAATTTGCCTGATGTGATTTTGGAGTTAAGACAACCAAGGTAAAGTGCCATTTTGATCACATCAAAGGTACAAATTATCAACCTGTGTTATCACTGTTGATGTTAATCATCCAAGGTAGTGTTTGCCAAGTTTCTTCATTGTGTAGTCTCCCTTTCTCTCTGTTTCCATATTGTAGTCTTTGGAATGTGGAGTTGTTCTCCACCTTCTTGAAGGTAGAGTATAACAAAAAAATTAATCTGTATTTGTGCAGATTTGTCTATTATAATTTATTTATTCATTCAATTATTTGTATCAGTATGATGTTTATGTCGTACTTTGAGTTATATTCTAATAATACTTTATTTTGCTAACATATTTTGAGCTATGGTTATTAAGAGTTCCTTCAGTTGGCTCCTATGTCCCTTCTATATATCCCATTATTGTGGGATTTTTAATTTATTTTTATTTTTTATTCTATTTTTAAAAAAAGATTTTATTTATTTATTTGGCAGAGAGAGACAGCAAGAGAGGAAACACAAGCAGGGGGCGTAGGGGAGGGAGAAGCAGGCTTCCCAGGGAGCAGGGAGCCTGAAGCAGGGCTCTATCCCAGGATCCTGGGATCATGACCTGAGCTGAAGGCAGATGCTAACAACTGAGCCACACAGGTGCCCCTTATGGCATTTTTTTAAATACTTTTTTTTAAAAACAGGCTCAGAGAAAGTCAATTATCATATGGTTTCACTTATTTGTGGAACATAAGGAATAACATGGAGGACATTAGGAGAAGGGAAAAATGAAGGGTGAGAAATCGGATTGGGAGATGAACCATGAGACACTATGGACTCTGGGAAACAAACTGAGGGTTTTAGAAGGGAGGGGGTGGGGTAATGGGTGAGCCTGGTGAGGGGTATTAAGGAGGGCACGGAGTGCATGGAGCACTGGGTGTTATATGCAAACAATGAATCATGGAACACTACATCAAAACCTCATGATGTACTGTATGGTGACTAACATAACGCAATAAAAAAAACAAAAACAAAAACAAAAATAAATGAAAAAACAGGCTCATCTTGTATATTTCCTGCCCCAGTCCATAGAATCAGCCATTTATATAAGAAACCTTTGTTGCCTTTATTGGAGAATGTGATCAGAAACAAAGATCTAGGCATTAGGTGTGCTTGTTGGTACCAGACCTTCTCAGCTGACATAGCAGGGAAATAAGTTTGGTATACTAACTCCTGTAAGTATTTCTATATGTAACCATCTGTGTCTAATTTAAGCTAAATAAGAGTTCATACTGATGTCTTCAACTCTAATCCATTACCACAAGATCATTCTAACCTCCTCCCTTGCTTTTCTTTGAACTCCCAATCCAGCAGCAATAACCCTGGTTTCTACCATTTTCCATCTATTTACTTAACCGTTCAATTCCAGTATAGAAGTATCAGAATTATTAACTCGTATATCTGTGGGATACAACTTCACCAACGAAGTTCAGTGTTATGTATGATTTCTTTTGCTTTTACTCTTATAAACTATACTCATTTCCAAAGCTACTAAGGTCAGCAACTCTCCCTCTATCCCCTTCAGTGAGGTTGTTTCATACATTTATAATATAGTTAGATTGTTCTGTTATATTATGCATTCTATCCTGGGATTCCTCTTGATTTCCTAAATGATTTTTTAAAATTTACATACATAAAGTTTCACTCTTAGTGCTCTAAGTTCAGTAGGTTTTGACGAATGCATGTTATATAGCCACAATTCCAGTATGATATAATTTCACCTCCCTAAAAATTCACCTATGCCTGATTACGTTTTATTTTGAAAAAGTTTGAATAAACAAACAATTATAGAAACCAAGCTAACATACACTTGGGGGCACTTTATCAAGAATTGATGCTAACTTTTTGTCATATTTGTTTCAGATTTTTAAAATAAATTTTAAAAATAAGTCCTTTTATACTTTTTTCTAATTCCTTTTCTCTTAAGAGCAGTTACTGTTATAATTGAGGTCTTTCTAATCCATGATTTTATACTTTAATAGATGTATTTGTGACACTAAACAATAAATACTCTAGTTCTGTGTGTTCTAGAGATATTTATATAAGGGACACTATTTGTTTCCATCTTTCTAAAACTTGCTTATTATACTGTCAATACTAGGCTTCTAAGATCCATCTATGGTTTATAATTTTGGGGCTTGAATAGCCCTATAATATTAGCTATGTGACTATGTCATATTTTATTCATTTGTTTTTCTAGTGGTGGCCACTTAAATTGGGCTTTGTTTTTTGTTATTTCATATGCTATATGAACATCCTTGTATATATCTCTTCATGCAAATGTATAAGAATTTTCTTAGAACATATAACTGGAAGTGAAATTACTGGTTCATATGGCATGTACATTTTCTATTTTCCTAGGAATGGCCAGCTTGCCTCCAGTGTGGTTCTAGTAGTTTCCCCACATTCTCAACATAAGTTGCAATTGCCAACTTTACATTTCTGCTAATCTGATGGGTATGAAAAGTTGTCTTTCCGAGACTTTCATAGGCTGTGGAACCAGTCAACTTGCTATCGAGAGTTGATACTAGAAATACTTTTGATGGGAGTTTGGGTTCTTATACTACAGATCATTTATTAGTTTCTAATAGACTTTTGTTTTATTTTCAAAGGTGTCTGCTTATCCAGGATGTACAAAGTTGTTTTGGAGTCTAACTTCACCCAAATTCTCTGTCCCAGTATCTGTTATGAAGCAAACTCTGTATCCAGAATATGAGGTAATATGCAGAGAGGCTTTTCTCTGTTGTTGTTTAATAATTAAATGGTATAATTCATCATGACATTAAATTTTACTAGGTAGTTGTTATATAAATTGTTAGACAACTATTGTCATAATTAAGAATGACCTCATAATTAAGAATGACTAGATGGTACTCTAGCATTATACTTATCCATATTACTTTAGCCAGTCAAGAAGATTATTCTGTTTTCTTTCTGAAAAAAATATTTTATTTGACTAAGGTTCTAAGATATAGATCTTCATGTCATTTTCATTTGCTTTTTAAAGTGAACTTTTAGTTAATTTAATGTTAAAAAAAGCTTAACATCACCCAATACGATTACCACTCTTTTTTTCTTCTTCCCTTAAACAGTGTTTACTCTCATTTTATGTTATATTGATTAGTTTAAAACTTAGAAAAATCAAGAGATGAAAACCAAGTTCACCCATTATTAGTGAAGAATTTTTGCAAGACAATTACTATCTGCTTTTTGGTCCATTTTCTTTCATGGTTAAAAATTTTTCTTCCTCTTCCTTTTTTTCTCCTCCTCTTCTTCCAACAATTCTGTAATGAACATTATTGTGTATAATCTTTTAATGGTACTTAGGCTTATTTTATTTGCATGGAATTTTAGGCAGCTTACAAAAACTCGTATCAGAAAACAATAAAACAAATAGTTGAGGAAATCATAGGGAGAATATAAGAAAGGTAATAGTGTAATAGAGTCAGAGGTAAAGTTAAATTAAAAATTTCTGTCCATATATGCTGTTGCTTGAAATGGAATAATCAGTTTACCCCTTAGCTTCCTAGCAACCAAGGCAAGGATGGAATTACATTCATATTTGACCTATTCTGAATGTTAATATTGAAACATCTTTACATTTTTTAGATTACTTGGTCATGGTGTATTATGCTTAAATATTATGTTGAATTCTGTTAGGGAATATTTTATTTTTAATATATATTCATGGTAAAATATGTATGTAGTATCATTTTTCCCTTCACTTTACTCTACTAGGCTTATTCTTCATAGTTAATTGGGTAGCATTTCATTTTTTTAAAATACTCTGAAATTAATATAGCATAAAAATAATCTAGAAAATTTAGAACTCCTCAGTGGAAACATTTGAACCATTTGGGAAGGTAATTGTTTGACAATTAGAATTTTTTCTTTTCTATAATATTACACTGTATGTTAACTAACTAGAATTTAAATAAAAACTTAAAAAAAAGAATTCTGTGCTTAGCTCACTGAAACTACACTGAGTGTAATATGCTTTCAAGTATATCTTCCTTCATTATGATGTAAATGTTTGCAAACATGTTCAGAAGAATATTGGTATTTGGTTTCTATATGTTTCCTGTTTATCCCAATATTGTCTATTAATTCAATGGTATTATAGGTTGTGACCATTTCTACATTGTGGCAGCACTAAGCAGAGCACAGGCTTTCTAATCCAGCTTGGACTTGAATCCCACTTACTTTCTGGATAATCTTTACTAGCATCTTATTTTCTCGAAGTCTCAGTTTTTTTGTATGTAAAGTAGATGTTCTGAGAATTTAGTGAGAGACTATATAGCAATGAATAATAGGTGCTCAATTAAGTATAGATATAGCTGTTATATTATCATATTATTCCATTCTTCTGTGGCATATTTCTTTTGTTTGATCTATAAAACACTGTGTGTAGGGACACCTGGCTGGCTCAGTTGGAAGAGCATATGACTCTTGATCTTGGGGTTGTGGGTTTAAGCTCCATGTTGGATGTAGAGGTTACTAAAAAATAAACTTAAAAAAAATAAAACACACTGTTGGGGATTTTTCAGCAATGTGCTTTGCCTATTTCTTCACGTGTTACCAGTAGTTCTTACTTTATGCGATTAGAAGCTGTTTTACCCTTATTATGAATTTAGCAATGTTTTACCTTTATTATGAATTCTGTGTCTTATCAATTTTAAATGACCAACTTTGGGTTTTTTAATGCTGGAATTCTACTGTGGTATGGCTAGCCCTGTGTTCTTTTCTGTTTGTATTCAGGAATATTTTCATTTTAATCCTTTGTTGTTTTTCTTTGTTTTTGTTTTGTTTAAGATGAGCCATAGAAGTAGCATATGGCTAATTTGGTCTACTATTACTACTACTACTACTACTACTACTACTACTACTACTACTACTACTTATTATTATTATTATTACTATTTTGTGGTTTCTAACTTTTAAAAATTTTATTTCTATTCTCTCTTTTCTTAAACTACCATTATTTTCTTTAGCAATATTATTGCTTTTGCTGTTCTGAGTAACAAGGCCAATTAGAATTACTTAAATTGCACAATGTTCTTTGTAGTTTTAAGCTTTTTCCAGAAAATCGGCTTAGTCTGCCCACCATAGCCACTCTGCTTCCTGTCGTAATGCCGCTTTCTCTGGGCATAAAGAGAATCTTTTCCTTTCTTGTACTGTGTCACTTTGTGGAGTTGGTGCTTGCTGCACTTCTTGTAGAAAGTCTGGCGGGTTTTAGGAATGTTCACCATGTTTGCAAGAGGCACGAAAAGCTATTCTGCTACCCTTTTTCCTTACCTCTTCCTGTGCTAAAAGCCACTAACCCATTTTAGAAGGGTATATTAATTATTTATTGCTGCAGATCAAATTATTTCTAAATTTAGCAGTTTAAAACAACAAACTATTATTATCATACAGTTTCTGAGGATCTGGAATCCACAGTTTCTAGACTAACTGGGAGATTCTGGCTCAAGATCTCTCACATGGTTTTAGTTAGGATCTCAGCTGAGGCTACATCATAAAAAACAAAAAACCAAAAAAACCAAACAATGACAACCTTCCCACGAACCATACTTGCACATATATCTTTGTATACTTATGTGTATTTTTCTATTTAGAGTTCCTGGTCAAGGTACATGTGTCTTGAGAGATTGTTGTACATATTTGCATTTTCTTTTGTTAAGTATAGTTTAAACTTTTTATTTATTTAAGAACATAATGTTTTGGGAGGAGAATTATGTAATGGGCTAAAATAAGAAGGTTAATAACATAAAGTATATAAAAGATTGCCTTAGTGTAAGATTGGTGAATATTAATTCGCAGAAGTAGCCATGGCATCCATGCAAATGTGATGTACATCTCCTTCAAGAGAATCTGTTGACATAAGCATACTTGACTGCCAGCCTCCAACTGCTGTCCGGTAGATCTATCAAGGCATTCACTCTAGGGTCATTTTTGCTCTGGGCTGCTCCTAGCCAGTGACTGAACACAAGGGTTTTGCTAGAGGTGACCCATACCTGCTTGACGTGGAATTGTTTCAACAGGAGGCTTTGGCTCAGCAACTTTCCATCTGCCTGGCTGAATCTCAGAACCGCTCCGTGATCTGAAGCTCTTCCTTCTCACTCCTTCCTCTCTCTTCCGCTTTCACAGGTGTCAGATTGCATCACAGTCTGAAGGTTTCCTACTGTTCCTTCTCTCTGTAGCCTCCACTGGTGGCATCTGCTTCTAACTGAAATGACCCAGGTGGAGGGCAATATGAGTAATATGTAATATTATTCAATATACTCTAATGAGTACAATATTTTCCAAACCTTATGTTTATAAAGTAGGGGCATGTATTTTTCTCTGTATTTAGAAAATGTAAGTATTGGGAATTGAGGGTAGGCAGAAGTTTCTGAACAGAAATAAGAATTGTAGCAAGACTAAGATTGGTTTGTAACCAGGACTGGTTACAACTGGTGATGATGGAGTAACCCATTAGAAAGATGGTCCAAAAATAAGTCAGTCCTGGTGGTTATTCATATCCAGTGACTAGAGGAAAAGGATCCAAAAGGGCTTTCTGGCATAAAAAGATGGCCCAAGATACTTTTCATGCATCCCAACTAGAATCAGACCTTTGTTCAAAGAATCCTTTTTCAGAATTTCCTTTGAATGGGAAATGGTATGTAAATAGAAAGGTCTGTGTGTCCTATGTTTTAAAGGTAAATCTACCATGTTTATATTTATGATGATTATGGATATTTTTAATTTTATCCTTACATATAATTTATGTTTTTTATTGACTCTGCCTTTGTTTCATTTTCTCCTGTAATTCCTTTTCTTAAATTTATCTTTTTTTTTGTTTTTGTTGTTCCTTTTAAAATTTTTATTTATTATTTATTTAAAAAAATTTTGTTGTTGTTTTAATTTAATTTAATTTTTTCATTATTCCAAGATTCATTGTTCAGGCACCCACCTATTGCTCCATGCAATATGTGCCCTCCTCAATAAAAAAAATTTTTTAAAGGTTTATTTATTTATTTGACAGAAAGGAGAGAGATCACAAGTAGGCAGAGAGGCAGGCAGAGAGGGATGGGGAAACAGGCTCCCTGCAGAGCCGAGAGCCCGATGTGGGGCTCGATCCCGGGACCCTGAGATCATGACCTGAGCCGAAGGCAGAGGCTTTAACCCACTAAACCACCCAAATGCCCCTGTTGTTCCTTTTTTTAAAAAAAGTCAGTGGTCTAGACACAATATATTCTGGTTTCATTTTTACTTTTTCAACTATTTTGATAAATTATGGTTTATTATCCCTATTTTGGAAGTATATATACTATTTCTTATTCTTCTGGTGGTTTCCCTGGATAGACATCTTTAACTTATAATCTTTTGTTAATCAGTACCTTTGTACTCTTCCAGGAAAATACAATGATTAAAACCTTTCAATTCTGTTTACCCCTTCTTGACTTAATATGTTTTACTTTGTTATATTTTTAGATCTTTATCTTTTAAAACCCTCAAAACATTGTTATAATTTTATATAATATTTCTTAAATTTTACCCATATGTTTCTTTCTTTCTTTTTTCTTTTCTTTTCTTTCCCCTAGCATTTCAGGACTTTGTCTGGAATCATTTTACCCTTTGCCTGAAATACCTACTTTAGAATTTGTTTTAAGGGAAGTGGGAAGTCTGCAATTAGTAAAAATATTGTTTTTTCTATTTAAAATGTCTTTTTATTAGCTCATTCTTGTGGAGATTATACCTGGGTATGATGTATATTGCAGATATTTTCTTTTAGCACATTCATGATGTTCTAATATTCTCCAGCATCCATTGATGCTGTTGGGAAGTAAGTCTTAAATTACTTTTTTTGAGGGTAATAGATTCCTTGCTTCTTCCCAAACTGGCTACTTTTAAGTTTTTCTCTTTTCTTCCCTATTTTCATTGTGATGTGGATAGTTGATGATTTTTTTTTTATCTTTGGAATCATTGGGATTTTTGAATATATGATTTGATGTCTTTCACCAACTGTGGAGAAATTTCAATCATTATCTCTTCAAATGCTGCCTCAGTTCATTCTCTCTTTTATTTTTTGGGATTTTAATCTATAGGTATTAGCTACCTTTTTCCTCTTGATGCTGGATTCTGGATAATTTCCCTTCTGATCTATCTTATAGTTCAAGTTCATAAATTCTTTCTTCAGTTGTGTCTAAGCTACTTTTAAACTTGTTTACTGTATTTTTAACTTTGCTTTTGTGTTTTTAGAATAATTATTTTTTTCTCCAAATCTATTTTGTTCTGGTGTTTTATTTCTTTTTGTACCTGTCTGTCATTAAATGTTTATTACTATATTTAAAACATTGTTTTTAGGAAATATTTGAGACCAAGAATGACAATTTCTTTCTCCAGAAAAGTTTTTTGTTAGAACCTGGGATTTTTAGCGCTCAGAAATAGTCTTAGTCAAATGTTGAGGCTTCAGTTTCTTTGACCACCCTTGTGATGGAACCCAGGCTGAAAGTCTACACAAAAGTTGATTTACTTTACTTCCACTAACTCTTTTTTTGGGGGGGTGGTTAAAAAACATTTTTTTTTAAAGCAAACTCCACACCCAATGTGGGGCTTGAACTCAGGACTTGATCTCTTGAGATCACAAGTTACATGCTCTACTGACTAAGCCAGTCAGGCACGGCTACTTCTATTCACTCTTAGTCTGGGGGTGTAGCATCCCTGTAGCCTTGGATGTTTGCATATTTTGTATATGTACAATATTATACAGTATATTACATATATGTAAATATATATAAATAAGTCAATCTCCATACCTTAGGCAGGTTCTGGGCTTTAATTTCTACCACCCTTGCCCCAAGAAGTTGTCAGTCTGCAGCTCAGCCTTACAGTTGCTTTGGCAAATATCATGAGAACAAAAGTTTCTTGAATACTGGGCTTACTTTTCCAGGTTCAGTATTTTGGTTCAGTATCTCTTCATCATCATGTTAGCTTTTTGATGCTTTGAAGATTGTATTTTTTTGTATTATAAGTAGCTTTCTTAATTTTCCTCAGTAGAATTACCTAGCCTACCATAATGAGAAGCAGAGTTATAATTGACTTTTAAAGTAGCAAAACTGGTTCCATTTCTATCTGCATCCCAACTTTTATTGGGTGACTACCAGTTTTAGCAGTATCTCTGGAGTAGAGCAGGAGGATTTTTACATCAGATATCATATAAGCAATAGTTGCTCTCTCAAGACACATTAGTTTGGCCAATATCTTGGCAGTTTCCAAGATATGGTTCCATATGGTTCCATATGAACCATGTTCTCTTTTAAAAAACAACCATTGGGGGCGCCTGGGTAGCTCAGTGGGTTGAGGCCTCTGCCTTCGGCTCGGGTCATGATCTTGGGGTCCTGGGATCGAGCCCCGCATCGGGCTCTCTGCTCGGCGGGGAGCCTGCATCCCCCTCTCCCTCTGCCTGCCTCTCTGCCTACTTGTGATCTCTCTCTCTCTCTCTCTGTAAAATAAATAAATAAAACCTTAAAAAAAAAAAACAACAACCATTGGAGCACCTGGGTGGCTCAATCAGTTAAGCATTTGACTCTTGATTTCAGCTCAGGTCATGATCTCAGGGTTGTGAAATTGAGACACACGTTGGACTCTGCCCTGGGCATGAAAGAAAATAAAAGAAAAAAAAAACCAACCATTGATTATTAGTAAATTTCTCTGTGTCGATATCTGTAAAATTAATAAGGCTTTTGTCCTTCTTATTGTTAAAAAGCATTTCCTTAAATATACAATAGCTGCTACTCCGTCATATTTGAATATTTTGTGTAAACATATGATAAAATAGTTCCAAAATCTCTTGTGTGTCACATAGTTTATCTTTGAAGAGTAATGGTGACCAAGTATCCTTCTGCTATGTTTAGTTCTCTTACCTTACACCGTGCTATAGCTACATTATAAAAATATAATAGAAGATGAATAAAAATCAATGCTGGTGATTCCTAAATTACCCATAGCCTTTTCTTTTCTTCCCCCACCAAATACGTTTATTTTAATTTTCCAGTGTTACAAGATTAATTGTTCATGCACCACATCCAGTGCTCCATGCAATACCTGCCCTCCTCAATACCCACCACTAGGCTTGCCCAACCCCCCACTCTCTCCCCTCCAAAACCCTGTTTGTTGCTCAGAATCCACAGTCTCTCATGCTGGAAGAGATTATGCAGAGTGAAATAAGTCAAGCAGAGACAGTCAATTATCTTATCGTCTCACTTACATGTGGATCATAAGGAAAAACATGGAGGGCATTGTGAGAAGGAAGGGAAAGATGAATGGGGGGAAATTGGAGGGGGCAATGAACCCATAGCCTTTTCCATATTTGTTCCATTCTCAATGATAATTCCATGGTATTTTTTAAAAGCTAATTTGCTATTGAATAAATATTTTTTTTTAATTTAAACGTTAGTTGTTTGAGACCTAAACATTTAAACAAAGTAGCGGCATGATTTAATCCATCATAAATACACCAAGATGTCAAACTTAGATCTTCTAATTGTTTCTTTATATCCAAATCACTGATTATAAGATAGGAGAATAATACATTTAATAATAATGGTAATGATTACAGCAGTTCACCCTTATAACAATAAATAAAAAATATCGTATATATACAAAATATGCAAACATCCAACTCAACTGATGGAAAGAGTTTGAATTATAAAGCATATAATGAGATTTTCATTCCAATAAAAATTTAGAATGCTTACCTGTATTTGACAGTGAATCGTCCTATATTGACAATGAATCCAAATATGTCTAATTCATAATTCTGATATTGATATACTAAATAGATTCAATGCTAAGCTATGAGATAACAGTATAATTGATTGCTTCTAAGATTAGTGATGCCCGAAGTAAGGTATAAGTATCTACTTGGCTAATGGCCAACACAGAAGCCAAATTGTGGGTTCAGACTAAATACTAAGACTATAGCTGGACTTTTGATGTGTCTCTGGTAAGTGTTGTCTATACCTCTACCTTTTCCATACATTTTTCTTTTGGTAATAATGTGTACTATGAAGTCACAGTGATCTTAAGCTTTTTAAGGTATAATTTAAAACTGTTATATTTTTATTACAGAGTATTCAAACAAGCAAAATTTTAACTGAGAGATTTTCAGCTGAAAGCAAGGAAAGTGTCATTATTTTAAATCAGCATAGCAGAAGTACTAGGGTATGTACAATTTTTATTCTAAATTGTGGGTTGATTGCTTTATCTGCCTATAGCTCAGATATATTATTTCTAGTAGTTCTGGAAATTATTTCTTGGTGCTCCCTTAGTCAGGGAAATGCTTCAGAACATTCACTACTGGAGTCTTTGCTGAGGACACATATCCTTTTTTTGAATATGTTTGTTGTCTTTGTGACACTTAGAAGATGTTATTTACTAAGTAATAGCAGAATATCTGCTTTTCTTTCTTTTTTTTTAAGATTTTATTTATTTGACAGAGAGAGAGAGAGAGATCACAAGCAGGTAGAGAGGCAGGCAGAGAGAGAGGGGGAAGCAGGCTCCCTGCTGAGCAGAGAGCCCCATGCGGGGCTCGATCCCAGGACACTGAGATCATGACTTGAGCCGAAAGTAGAGGTTTTAACCCACTGAGCCACCCAAGCGCCCCAGAATATCTGCTTTTCTTAAAATTTTGAAAATTTCTGGTCTTGCACTTACTTATCACTTCTTGCCTAGGTCTTAAATGATTGTGAATGTTTGAACCAAACCAAATGATTGGTTTTGGCCATGAAACAGTAAAACTGAATTCTCTAGGTGGTGATTAGACTCATGCTCATGACTTTGTTATCTTTGTAGTGTATCCAAGTAAGCTAATTAAGTAATAAAAATAATTGGAGAGAGAAGAGATAGTGATTGAGAGAAATTGAGAGAAGAAGAAAAGTATAAAGTATCCACAACTGGTTTAATAAATGTCTTGAACTTTATGGGAGACAAATAAGAAACAGTTTTATTTTCCTCTCATTAGTGCCTTCAGGCCTCTGCTCCCCTTGATGATATTTTGGGCAGAATGGCACATAGTACAAAGTCTCAGTGCCCTGGGACAAATCAAATCCAATTCTAGTCAGTTAACTAGGTTAAAGATATGTCTATGCCTCCTCCTTTATCCCCCATACAGTTAGGTGATACTTTTTTTTGGAGGGGATAATGTTTCTAATTAATATAGATCACTTTTTTTTTTTGCTCTTTTTCTTATAGCACTTACTAAATATTTGTCCTTATGTGTGTTTGATCTTTTTATTCCTCACCATCCTGGTGTCAGCATTCTTCATCGGTTTTATCCATATCACCTAAAGCAGTAACCATATGCTTTTATTCTGCATATGGTTGAATGAATGTCCCTTTCTAGTTTGGAATACCATTTATATTTTCTGGACTATTGTAGTAACACTACTTATGCCTACCTGTCACATATTCCCATTTTTAGCAGCTGCTTCTTCCAAACCTCCCTCTTGCTGCCTCCTGCTATATTCTTAAAACACAGGCATAATTATGTCACTCACGTCTCAAACTGAATAACTCCACCTACCAAATAAAGTCAAAGTGCTTCATTGAGCCTCGTAACCTGGCCTCAACTCTACTTTCTATCTTGCCTCCCATTTATATTCTGCTTTTGTATCACCTCCACATACTCTGTACTCCATCTGCACCCAAGTCCTTGGGGACTAAACCCCCCTGCCTTTTGACAGTTCTCTGGGCTTGTTTAGGCTGTTCCCTTGGCCTAGAATATTCTTAGCTCTATCTCAGTCTGTGGAAATGTTGCTACCTTTCCCAGGCCAGCCTTGTGCTACCTTTTCCAGCCAGTTTATCCAGGTCCCATGTCACTGAGAATTGACTTCTCCCTCCCCTATGTTCTCTTCACACTAGATCCATTCGTGCCATCTTTAGTCAATTCCACGGCTGCTTTGGATTACAGTTTTTTCTTTCTGTTTCCACCGTTATATTGGTTGAGGATATGGAACATGCCAATTTTTTTCTGTACTTTCTACACTATCTAGTATAGTAGTATTTCCCAAGTCTTTCAGTGTAATAGCTCTCATCATAAGTGATTGTATTTGTATGGTCCTGTGGAGTAAAAGGTTGAGGTTGCTCATAATTAGAGATGACTGTTCAGAGGACAGTGGCTGCTTCATGTCTCACTAGTGCAGACTCAGTGCTAAGGGGATTCAGGGGTCAGGATATTCATGGCAGATTTATACACACCTGTGCTACTTGCACTATCCAGAACACTTTGGTAAGTTTTGTTGTATCAAGTTGAATTTTAAAAAATAAGAGAATTTCTATTATTATACAGTTTTCTAAATTAATTGATGGATTTTCTGTTCTGTTCTGCTCGTCTCTGTGAAGTCAGTGACTTCAAAATCAACGAGAACGTGTATTTTAATTAGCATTTCTGCATTTCATTAATTTACCTAAGCGGTTATTATTAGTAAATTCTCATATGATATTTTACTTTACCAAATAGTATTTATAGTCAGTGAATTTTTATCATTTGATTATTTCAGTTTTTTTTCCTAAGAAAATCTGCATCATTTGAAAATATCCAAAAATATTCCAGTACACCGTTGCCACAGTTAAAGGTATGATCATTTGTAGTTTTTATTATTCAAAAGAAATGTTTATATTTCTAGTAATAATCACTATTGATGGTTTTTGCTTTCCTGAAATAATGTAGTCCGTTGATTGCTTCAGAATTGATGAAAAGTTTGGATTCAAGTGTGTATTTGGTAGCTCCGGTAAAACTGGTCGGTGCTGCCAATTTAAGATTTTCAGCAGCTCTTGGGAGTATCTCATGTTCATAGTTTTACTTTACCTGGTATAAGTCAAGTCATTATAATATTGACCTACATTTGTATTGGGCTTACAATTTCAAAACATCTTCATGGACACTCTTCTATTCTGATCTTGAGCTTCACAACATTCTGAGAGAAGGAAGGTGAGACAGATACTCTCCCTGTTTTATGTGTGAAAAAGCAAAGGCCAGAGAGTAATAAATGGTAGAACTAGAACTTCGACCCTCACCCTCTCTCACTAAATGCAATGTACTTTCCTCTGCACCAATAATCCACAGGCTTTTTGAAGCAGTTGGTTCTTACCCTCCATGGCATTGACATCTAGCTTCCAGCTTTTTTTTCTCTCTGAAATCTTATAAATTCCTTCTTGATTCTTTTTACTTGCTTGTAATTTGCTTTTAACCTGCTTCACATTAGCCTGCTTCCTATGTCATTTCTGACATTCTCTTTCCTTACTGACCTTTTGATTTCTCTGTTTTATATCCCTGTACAATCACACTATCCTTAAGATTTTTTTATTGGCCCATAATTGACATATAGCATTATATTAGTTTCAAGTGTACAACATAATGATTCAGTATTTGTATGTATTGCAATATGATCACTGCAATAAGTCAACAGCCATCACCACACACAGTTACACATTTTTTTTCTTTTGATGAGAACCTTGAAGTTCTACTCTCTTAGCAAGTTTCAAATAAACAATACGGTGTTTTAAGTATAGTTACATCCCCAGAACTTATTTATTTTATAATGGAATTTTGTACCCTTTGACCATCATTACCCATTTCATTCATCACCCACTCCTTGCCTCTGGCAAGCACCAATCTATTTTCTGTATCTATGAGTTGTTGTTGTTTTTAAGATGCCACATATAAGTGAGAGTATAAGTGTAGTATTTGTCTTTCTCTGTCTGACTTATTTAACTTACTTATTTTACTTCACATGATGTCCACAGGGTCCATCCATCCATGTTATTGCGAATGGCAGAATTTCCTTTTTTTTTTTAATGGCTGAATGATATTCTAGTGTGTGTATATATATATATATATATACACACACACACACACATACACACACACGCACGCATGCACAAACACACACACACACACACACACACACACACACACACACACACACACACATTTTCTTTATCCAGTCATCCATTGAGCACTTAGGTTGTTTCTGTATCTTAACTATTGTGACTAATGCTGTAAGGAATAAGAGAGTGAAGATATCTCTTCAAGATCCTGATTTCATTTCCTTTGGGTATATACCCAGAAGTGGGATTGGATTTAGGGTAATTCTATTTCTAGTTCTTTGAGGAGCCCCCATACTGTTTTCTGTAGTGGCTGTACCAATTTAAATTTCTATCAGTGGTGCACAATTTTCCCTTTTCCCCATAGTTTTCCCAACACTTGGTATCTTTTGTCTTTTTTATAATAGCCATTCTACTTCTTTAGTTTTTGTGTATCTGTCATAGGTTTTGGGTTTATGGTTACTATTAAGTTCATATATAATACCCAAAGTAAGTAGCAGTTTATACAAATTTGATGGCCATTTAGGTTCAGGCACATTCTGAAAAAAAAAAAAAAAAACAGAAAAAGAAAAATAACTTCTTTCTTTTCCCCTTTTACACCCTCCTTTACATTTTATGCATAAGTTGCTATATTTTACAACTTTTTATTCATAGTTTTCTTATGTCTAATTCTGGCCTTTTCTGTTCCATTTAAAGAAGTCCCTTTGGGGTGCCTGGGTGGCTCAGTTGGTTGGGCGGCTGCCTTCGGCTCAGGTCATGATCACGGAGACCTGGGATCGAGTCCCATGTGGGGCTCCCAGCTTCACGGGGAGTCCGCTTCTCACTCTGACCTTCTCCCTTCTCATGCTCTCTCTCACTCTCTTTCTCTAATAAATAAATAAATAAAATCTTAAAAAAAAATAAAGAAATCCCTTTAATATTTCTTGTAAGGATGGTTTAGTAGTGATAAAGTCCTTTATCTTTGTTTGTCTAGGAAATTCTTTATCTTTTAAATCTGAATGATAACTTTGTAGGAGTAGAGTATTCTTGGTTGTAGGTTTTTTCTTTCAACACTTTGAATATATTATGCCACTTTCTTCAGGCCTGCAAAGTTTCAGCTGAAAAATTAGGTGATAGCCATATAGGTATTCTCCTGTAGGTAACTTTTTGTTTCTGTCTTGCTGCTTTTAACATTCTCTCTTCATCTTTAACCTTTGACATTTAATTATTATGTGCTGTGGTACAGGCCTCCTTGGGTTCATCTTGTTTGGAACTTTCTGTGCTTCTTGGACTTGGATGTCTATTTCCCTCCGTAGGTTAGGGGTGTTTTCAGTTATTATTTCTTCAAATAAGTTTTCTACACCTTTCTCTCCCTCTTCTTCTGGGACCCATATCATGTGAATGTTTGTTTGCTTGAGGTTGTCCAAGAGATCTCTTAATTTATCCTCATTTAAAAAAATTCTTTTCTCTTTTTGCTGTTCATCTTGTGTGCTTTCCATTACCTTGTTTTCCAAATCACTGATACATTCTTCTGCATCCTCTAATCTACTGTCGATTCCCTCTACCATGTTTTTTATTTCTATTATTGTATTCTTCAATTCTGATTGGTTCTTTTTTATATTTTCTATCTCTTTATTGAATATTTTGTTGGGGTCTTCTACTCTTTTGTCCAACCCAGTGAGTGCTTTAGGATCATTATTTTTATTTATTTATTTATTTTTAAAAAACATTTTATTTATTTATTTGACAGAGAGAGATAGTGAGAGAGAGAACACAAGCAGGGGGAGTGAGAGAGGGAAAAGCAGGCTTCCCGCTGAGGAGGGAGCCTGATGTGGGGCTTGATCATAGGATGGTGGGATCATGACCTGAGCTGAAGGGAGATGCTTAACAACTAAGACATCCAGGTGTCTCAGGATCATTACTTTAAATTCTTTATCAGGCATATTGCTTGTCTCTGTTTCATTTATTTATTTTTCTGAGTTATTTTCTTGTTCTTTCTTTTGGAACATGTTCCTCTGTCTCCCTGTTTTGCTTGACTTTCTGCCTTTGTTTCTATGGACTAGAGAAGGAACAGTTACTTCTTCTAAACTTGAAGGAATGGTCTTGAGTACAGTGTCCCCTGTGTTGACTGTGTGTGCTTGGTGGCTTTGCTGGCTGGCTGGATCTGTGGCTGTTGATGCCAGTTGTTCTTTTAAACCATGGCTTTTCACAGAAAGAAGAAAATAATAATAAAATAACAAAAGAAAAAAGAAGAAGGAAAAAAAGAAGAAAAAAGAAAAAAAAAACCCCAAAAGGACAAAAATAAAAGCAAAACAGACAAATAAAACGTAATAAAGAGATAAAATAAAAATATAAAATAAAAATTAAAAAAAAAACCCTAAAACAAACAAAAATCCTGGTTTAGTTTTTGTTCCTCAGAACCACAGGGACTGCTGTGGACTTTTGGACCCTGGGCTTACTGAGATAATAAGCTCACTGTAATAATGGGACCCACCAGTTATGGTATCCAGACTCTGCTCCTTTCTAGGCTTTTAAGGTAGAAGACGTATGTAAACTGTGTTGTTCTCTAGTTCCTCTGACTTGAAGAACTTCCCCAAGCTCCTCCTCCATTTGGCAGAGTTCCAGTGTTGTTTCTTTTATATGCTAGTTGCTCTTTTAAACCATGGCTTTTTTTCTGTTCCTTAGTACTATCCCTCTCCACTGCTGTTTGCAGGATCAGGGGTAGAGGGTCCCTCTGTTACCATGTCTCCATCTCTCTTGCTATTCTTTTTTTGTCATTCTATCTTTGATTGTTCAGAAGCTGTTCAGATGACCTTCAGTTCTTCAGGAGAAATTGTTCTGTAAAAAGGTATAATTTGGTGTGTTCTGTGGAGAAAGTGAGTTCAGGGTCTTGCTGTGTTGTCATCTTGGATGGGAACCCCTCCCTATAATAGCCATCCTAACAGGTTTGAAGTGTTATCTCACTGTGTTTTTTTTTTTTTTTTTTTTAACTTTATTTTATTAGAGAGAGAGAGAGAGAGAGCGAGAGAGAGCTAGAATAGAGAGCAGAGGGAGAAGCAGGCTCCCCGCTGAGCAGGGAGCCTGATGCAGGGCTCAATCACAGGACCCTGGGATCATGACTTGAGCTGAGGGCAGACACTTAACCCAGGTGCCCCCTCATTGTGGTTTTGATTTGCATTTCCCTGATGATTAGTGACGTTGAACATCTTTTTATGAACCCACTGACCATTTGTATGTCTTTTGAAAAAAAAATCCCTATTCAGTTGCTCTGGCCATTTTTTAATTGGATTTTTAATTTTTTTTCCTATTGAGTTATAAGAATTCCTTATGTATTTTGGATATTAACCCCTTATCAGATAGATGGTTTGCAAATATTTTTCCCATTTTATAGGTTGCCTTTTCATTTTGCTGATTGTTTATTTTGCTGTGTAGAGCTTTTTAGTTTGATGTAATCCCACTAGTTTATTTTTGCTCTTGTTCTTTGTACTTTTGGTGTTACAGCCAAAAAAGCATTACCAAGCACAATATCAAACAGATTTTCCCTATGTCTTCTTATAGTAGTTTCATTGTTTAAGAATTAAAATTTAAATCTTTATTTTGAGTTAATTTTTGTGAGTGCTGTAAAATAGGAAATTTCATTCTTTTGCATATGAATATCTGGTTTTCTCAACATAATTTATTGGAGACTGTCATTTTCTCATTGAGTATTTTGGCTTCTTTGTCAAGTATTAGTTGACCATATGTGCATGGAGTATTTCTAGACTCTTGATTCTTTTCCATTAGTCTATGTGTTTGTTTTTATGCCAGTACCATACTGTTTTGACTACTATAGTTTTGTAATAAAGTTCAAATTCTGGAATTGTGAAACCTCCACCTTTGTTCTTCTTTCTCAGGAATGCTTTGACTATTCAGTGTCTTTTGTGGTTTTGTATGAATTTTAGGATTATTTTTTCTATTTCTGTGAAAAGTGACAGTGGAATTTTGGTAGGGATTGTACTGAATCTATTAGTGGCTTTGGTAGTGTGGACATTTTAAAATACTAATCTTTCTGGCTTATGAGCATGAAATATCTTTCATTTATTTCTATCTTCTTCACTTTCTTTCATCATTGTATTCTAATTTCGGTATATAAATCCTTTACCTCTAGGAATAAATTTATTCAAACATAATCTTTGAATTATCTTTATTCAAAGATTTTATTATTTTTGATGCTTTTATAAATGGAATTACTTCATTTCTTTTTCAGATAATTCATTGTTAGTGTACAGAAATGCACCTGACTTTTGTATATTGACTTTGTAACCTACAAGTTTACCAAATTCATTGATTAGTTCTAACAGTTTTCTGGTAGAGTCTTTGGAGTTTTGTCTATATAAGATCATGTCATTTGCAAATGAAATTGTCCGAGACAGTTTTTACTACTTTCTTTCTAATTTGGATGCCTGTTTTGCAGATTGCTTTGGCTAAGACTTCCAATACTAAGTAGCAAGAGTGAGTATTTTTGTGTTATTCCTGTTCCTAGCAGTAAAGTTTTCAGTCTTTTACTGCTGATCTGATTTTAGCTGTGGGTTTGTCATAGATGAACCTTATTATGTTGAGGTATGGTCCTTCTATACCAAATCTGTTGAGAGTTTTTACCATTCAAGAATGTTGAATTTTATCAAATGCTTTATATCTATTAAAACAATCATACATGGTCTTTATCTTTCATTCTTTTAGTATGATATGTCACATATATTGATTTGTGTATTTTGAATCATCTTTGCATCTGAGGGGTAAATCCCATATGATCATGTATGATCCTTTTAATGTGCTGTTGAATTACATTTGCTAGTATTTTCTGAGTATTTTCCAGTTGTATTAATTAGGGATATTGGGCTACAGTTTTCTTTTCTTGTAGTGTGTGTGTGTGTGTGTGTGTGTGTGTGTGTGTGTTAAATACACATATAAAAATAATGAAGGAAATTTTACCTTTTGTAAGTACATGGCTGGACCTTGAGACCTTATGCAACATGACAGAGAAAGAGAAATACTGTCTGTTTTCATTTATATGAGAGATCTAAAAAAGCTGAACTTACAGAAACAGAATAGACAGTGGGGTTACAGTGGAGAGGAGAGGACTGAAATGTTGGTCAGAGGGTACAAACTTCCAGTTTATAGGATACATAAATTCTGAGGTTCTAATGTACAGCATGATGACTATAACAATACTGTATATACTTGAAAGTTGTTAAGAGAATAGATCTTAAATGCTATCACCACACAAAAACAATGGTAATTATGTGAGGGGATGGAGGTGTTAACTAACCTTATTGTAGTAACCATTCACAATATATACATGTATCATATCGTCACATTGTATACCTTAAACTTACATATGTTATGGGTCCATAATATTTCAATAAAGGTGGGAAAGAACCCCAAACCCATTCTGGTAGCTCTGCTTTATAATTATAGATTCTGTCAGTGATTCCTTCCTGAGTGTTTGACAGAGCTGCATATGGCCTTTCTGTGTAATTCATATCTAGTCAGCAAGGGGAAATATGCGTATCTTTGTTCTAATTTTTTTTCAGGCACATGTTTTCCCGAGATTGAAAAAATATATATGTCACACTTATATACATATGTGCCTGTATTTCTTGATATATACCTATATTATACATACATATATTCTATAGTCTATGTATTAACCTCTTCTCTATTTTAATTATATAGTGAGTTACATATAGTTTCTTGAGATGGGGGAAGTATGGTAATTTATGGGGGGTCAATATTTCTATTATACTTTAGTATATCTTAAAGAATACAACTATGTTGTATTCTTAAAGAATACACATAATGTGTGAAATTGTTGTGTTTAGAATTTGGGCCTAACTTCACTATAAAGAAAAACATTTGTATAACAAATTCGATTACTTATTAGCAAACTTAAATGCAGTTAATTTATTGATAGTGGCTCAATAAGCTGGAAATGCCATATCAAACAATTGGAACTAATCTCTTATTAATAATGAGTTGTTAGAATTTCAAGTACTAATGCATGGTTATTGCAAATTATTTATTATTAGTAGTATATTATTATATTGATATTATTAAAAGTTAAGTTGATTCTCTGATGATTAGATAAAAGAAATATTAGACTGGAATTCTGTTCTTAAGCTTGTTAAGTTTTGAAAATTATTTTAGAAGATACTTGAATACTATTGTATAGAAATTCAATGTTGTTAAAGTGCTTTTAAAAATAGACTCACAAATTGATTTTATAGAAGAAAGCATTTTAATATCTTTTTACTCATTCTCATATAATTTATTTTTCATTAAAAGTAAAAGTAGAGTATGGACTTTATTTGAATATGTAAAGAGCATTCTCTTTTAATTAAGAATATATAAAAATCACAGTTAATGGATATCTACTTTATAGTATTATTTTTAGGTAGCTAACAAAATGCCATATAACCAAATTATTGTATTTTGCTTTAACCAACCTACTATTAACTTTATAAACTGACTTTGCAAAACATCAAGAAGACAACTTAAAATTTTCAGTAAGTGACCAAACTACATGAATAATAATTGTAACTGAATTAGTTTAAAACATCTAGCAACTAAATTGATTTTAAGTTTTTCTATCTTTGTTTTCTTGCTAATAAGAGAGTAAAATCTGCAGTTGAATTGAAGAAGGAGGAGGAGGCCACAATGCCAATAGAGATTAAGGATGACATGCAAAGCAATATAAAAGATATCATATATCAGAAAGCAAAGCAGTTGGAGCATTGGATGACTCAGCAAAATGAAACTGAAGAACCCCCTGAGAAAGAAAATATAGATACCATTTTAGATAACATGGAAGACAGAAAGAGTTTGAGAGATCTGTCTCTCTCTCTCATTGAAGCATCTAAAAAAGCTGGCATTACTTATATTGTTTATCCCAAGAAAAAGAAGATAAGAATGAAGAAAAGATTGACGCTCAGTAAACTTACAACCGTTTTTGATGAATTATCCAAGCCTCCAAATGTACTGAAAAGGTCTTGTTTAATTAATACTTGTTATAGTTTATGAAATTTATTCTGGTTTTGGCTTTAATCTTATAATTTCACTAACTGAAGTTGTTATTATTTTACTCAGCATTGAAAATATGTTAAAGTCTTAGCTAAAGGAGAATGTCCTACTTTTTTTTTTTTATCTTTTTTTTTTTCCCCAAATTTATTTTAATTTTTCAGTGTTACAAGATTGATTGTTCATGCACCACACCCAGTGCTCCATGCAGTACGTGCCCCTCTCGATACCCACCACCAGGCTAACCCCCCCCACCCCCTCCCCTCCAAAACCCTCAGTTTGTTGCTCAGAGTCCACAGTCTCTCCTGGTTCAACACCCCCTCC
>CM052797.1:74158101-74200519 GCA_028533885.1 Nasua narica
TTTTAATATATGGGTATGCAATAGTATAAATATATGACTGATTTAAACTATATTTTAAAGTTGAAGCTGACTTAAGGACATGAAGTAAAACTAAGTCAATTTGATAGTTAAATGAAATCTTTCAATGGGAAGAAATAAAATCTACTTAGTTATTTTTCCTGAAGTGATTAAACACCAAAAAACCTCCTCTGCTCCAGACAAATATCACCCACTCAAAAGTTCAAATAAATTGCTGAGATTTAACCATTTTCAAATTTGAACTTAATGAGTTAATAATCTAGATCAACTTTTTTATTCTGTGTGAGCCCTTATTCAGGGATCAACACAGAAATAATTAATTTTTCTCCTTACTTAGAAGTAATAATATCTAGCATGTTTAAAAATGTGCTAGGAAATGGGGCACCTGGGTGGCTCAGTGGGGTGAGCATCCAGCTCTTGATTTCTGCTCAGGTCATGATCTCAGGGACTCGAGATGGAGCCCGGTGTTGGGCTCCCTGCTCGGGGCGGGGGAGTCTGCCTAAGATTTTCTTTCACCCTTTGCTCCTCCCCTTGTTTTCACAATCTCACTCTCTCTCTGTCTGTCTAAAGTGAATAAATAACTCTTTAAAAAAAGGTGCATGGACCTAAGATGATGGTAATGGAAGTTCCAGGTATGCTCGTATTTAAGTGTTCAGAGCGTAACTTTCTTATAACTGAAGGGTTGTGCAAAAATAGTTTGCAAAAAGCTCTAGGCTTTATTTCTCTTTAGATATCCTCGGATGACAAAGAATTTATTAAATTTATTCCCTTTTGAAAAGTAAAGACTTTCCTGTTCATAAGAGAGTCATAAGTGTTTTGTTTACTTCGTTATTATAAAGACTTGCTGGTTTTGAAAAAGGGTTAAATTAATGATGTTTTGGTGTGGTGACTTATTGTCCCTGAAAAGACTTGGGAACGACCTATGTAAGCATGAGTGACAGAGTGGAACAGAGACCAACCCTAGGGGAGGATATGCCATTTAAGTCCTGTGTTCCCTGCATGCTTATGCTTGAGTTTTCCCTGCAACAAACATGTGGAGCTGTTTTTGTTAGCTCTTCTTTAGAAGACTTCAGATACATGTTTTTGACAAGAATCAGACATTTGCATATACATTTTTGAAACATTTGCTGATTTCAAAGCATATGAATCTTTACAGTCCTAGAGAAGATATAACAAACACTGCACCATTTTGGCCACGACCTAAGTGACTTCTATCTCTATTATAAGCAGGTGAAACACTATTTTGGTGTGGTATCTTACTGCATACTGATTATCAATTCAATTATAAGTTTCACCATTTAAAAAGATTTATTTGCCTTTTAACAACTGGATTTGAAAATTGTATGTATTGGATGCGCCTTTTGGTGAAAGCAGTACAACCAACTATGGGAGAATTTGTCTAGGATAATAGATTAGTACAGCTTGCCCAACTTCTTTTTAAAAAATCTTAATCTAGGGCCCCTGGGTGGCGCAGTTGGTTGAGCGACTGCCTTCGGCTCAGGTCATGATCCCGGAGTCCCGGGATCGAGTCCCACATCGGGCTCCCAGCTCCATGGGGAGTCCGCTTCTCACTCTGACCTTCTCTCTCTCACTCTCTCTCTTTCCTAATAAATAAATAAATAAAATCTTTAAAAAAAAAAAAAATCTTAATCTAATTTAGCACAAAATTGTAGCTATGAAATAATTGTTATTTTAAAACAAGTTTATGGAGAAAACTTTAAAAAATAATCTTATTCCTATAGTTTGAAATCTTTTTTTACTAATCTTAAAGTGGTTGACACAGAATTATCCTTCATACCATTTTATATCTGACCTTTAAGCTTGTTTAGTTATATTCATTTTTGCTGGCTCTCTTAAATGGTTAGAAGCAGACTGGGTATGTTCTCATATATCAAGTCAAGGCTTGACTGTGGAAAGTAACTCCTGCCAAAGTCTATTTGAGCTGAATAAAAACCCAGACCCGTGTGTTTTCTTCCCTTTCTATAGGTTACCCCTGTTGCCTGCACCCTCATCTAGGTCATGGAAGGATGCCATGTGTCTGCAGAAACTTTGCTCCTTCACCATTTATCTGGAAATTTCCCTCTGCATTGGTCTCTGAGCCCAATATTGGTGGACCAGTCAATGAGCAACTGGCAGAGACCTTCTTCAGCAGCTCACGGATGTAGCAGGAAGCTGTGTTTGTTGATGGCTCCTGGCCCACCTTGACTCTCTTATACTCATTGCCTTCTGTCTGACCTGGATTTCTGTGATAATTAGCCTCTTGGATCTCTGCCAGTGTTCTGTCTTGCAGGATTGAGTAACATACTTGATCTGAGATCCAGGCCAGCCTTTTTGCTATTGGCTCTCCTGTTTCTGTGAATGCATTACCTTCTTCCTTTCTAGAATAACTGGCCATGGTCCTGACTTCCACTATCAAAACTTCCAAATTTGACTAGCTACTGAAAGTGAATTGGTAGTCTTGGGTCTGATTTTCTTGGCCCATCTTGCTGCTGTTATACCCCCAAGAGAGGCAGAATTTTTTTCCCTCACAAGCAGGAGATGACATATTTTTCTTGTGCTGTTAATCTGTAATTTTTCTCATGGTCTGATAGTGCTTTTGATATACTATCTTGGTGGATAGTGATATAGGATGGAATGGGCAGTTATAGAAATTTCCACTTAGTTCCACTTTCTGGAACTAAGGAAATTATCTCAGGTGGGTCCATGTCTCACTAAATTCTGTTAAATGGTTTTAGGCCAAGATTCTTTATATCACTTGATCTTCATAATTTCCTAATTTGGCTGTGGACTTCAGTGGCATCCACAATGGGTATCTGGATCAGCATAAGTTTAGGGTATCTAATAATTCCCAGGAGGTTTGGGTGTTTCCTCTTTCCTAGAACTTTCGAAACTTTGGGGAAAAAAATCATTAAATACATCAAGGCCACATTGCAAGATCCTTCCTCAGCAGGACCCAATCTGGCCTTCCTGTCAGGTGAGAGGTTTTAAGGATGAACTGGCTGAGGCCTGAGAGCTGCATAAGAGGTTGTAAAACCCCATTATGGCTGGTTAGGCTTATTCCCAGAAGACCTAAAAATTTTTCATCTATGTAAGTCAAAGAACACCTTACCAGGGTGACCTTCTACCTCACTTTCTGAGGATCTGTAGTCGTTTAGTTATTGCCATAGATCCCTATAACTTCAAGTTCTGTCAGGGGCACCTGGGTGGCTTAGTTGGTTAGGTGTGGCACTCTTGGTTGTGGCTCAGGTCCTGATCTCATGGGTCTTGAGATCAAGCCCCACATTGGGCTCTACACTCAGCAGGAGTGTGCTTGGATATTCTCTCCCTCTGCCCTTTCTGCTCTCTCTCTCTTTTTCAAATAAGTAAATCTTTAAAAAAATTTCTGTCCACCAAATCTGGCTAGAAATCTACACCAGAAATCTGTATTTAACAAGTCTTCCCAGTGACTGATGCTAAAGTTTGGGGATCACTCAGAGTATGCTGGGAAGTTCTAGCAAGGCTGCATTGGCTAGGGCTAATAGCTACCGATCCAAGGCCATCTATGTGGAGGAGGTATGTAGGAGGCTGATGAGTGGTAGCTGTAGCTCCATGAGAGGGTTCAGGAGGTCCCAGCTGAGTGATTTTGGGGAGTGCTTAAATTAGATTTGATTTAATATATATAGCAATGTCTTAGTGTAGTCACTGAAAGATATTTATAGAGGAGAGGTTTGAGTCTCTCAGACTGGGGAATCTGACAGTCCCTCAACTAGTCTCTTCTGTCAAGAGAAGATGAGTGGAATTTGGAGATTCAAAATTGTCAGCCTCATTCATGCTTGCTCAAATATTCACATCCTGTATTTCAGTTTCCTACTCCTTTCTTAGTAGCTTCGTTACCTTGGTATACAAGGTTTGGGAATTTGGGTATTTAATAGGTACTGCTCTTCTCTTTTGGTCTGAAGTAAAATGATTCCAAAATTTTTATAATCATTACTGTTGTTCTTGTGAGTAAGTGGTAGCTACTTGATTTCCTAATTCCTTACCTTCCACCTGAACACCGTCCCTGCTAACACTGGTGATAATTTGAGGAGCTTCAACAGCTCTGCATACCATGGATTGTTTGTGTTCTATTTCATCCTGGCAAGAAGTTTCTCCTAGAATCCTTCCGTGTGTGTATTTCCTGAGTCTACCTCTGCTACCAATTATTTTATCAGTCAGGTACAAATTAAACCATGATATTGTAGTATCCTAGGGCTAAAAACAACAGAGCCATTTTCTACCCCTAAGTCTGAGAGGACAAAAAGTAGGAGTGATTACTAGAACCTTCAAGAGGAATTGTGTAGAAAGGGTTTCCTTAAAAAAAGTAGTGATCTTTGGTCACTTAATCTTTGGTCAAAGATCATAGCCAGTTTGAGGTGACCCTTCAGGAAGGAGCCAGAGGAATAAATACCTTGAATTTACTCTCCTCTTTTCCTCTTTGGGATTTCTATTTGGACATACCCAATTAGAAGACAGAGAACAAGGGATCTTATGGATGTAGTCTGTACAGATTAGTCCCCTGGGCAGAGGGCAAAGTAGAGAAGGGTAGAGATGAATGTGGAGGTGGAAATATCTATTGAAAGCATATTACATATTTTCTAATTTCATAGTCTACTAAAGAAGGGTAAAGACTGGTATGTTAATTTGGTAGTTTTCTGTCTAGTTAAATCTTTCCTTCTTCCCACTTCCTCAAGTTCCTGTGCTTTCCAACCTCTTGGAAGGCATTTCCTTTATTACATCAGTTTACCTCCTCAAATCCCCATTGTAATTTCTCTGGTTGAGGGCAGGGGTATAAATTAAATCTGAATGGAGCATCAACACTTTATTTCAGTACTGTAATAAGGCCACATCTTTAGATAGCAATCTTCTGCTTTCATAAACTCTTTAGAGTTTCTAAATAAATTCTTCATATGGTGTTACAGTTTTGATGAATGAACAGGATGACTTGGTTTGCATAAAAATAGCATATAATTTTATTTCAATAATAGAAAATAGTAATTTCATGTGTGGCTGAGTTGATTTATTGATTATAAAAATAATTATATTTGAAGATAATTTAAAAATCATTCTTTTAATAACTAGGTCAACATCTCATGGAATCCTTCCTGGACAGAAGAAATATTTACTCAAAATTCCATTATATGAACGTAAACTTCCTTGTCCCAGTCTACCTACATGTTTAAATTTTGATGAATTTGTCCAAAGTAAGGGAGGAATTCCAGAAAATTGTGACGCTCGAACATGGGCTCTTGATATGTTATCTCATCATAAACAGCAGAAGACAACCACAAAAAAGAAAGTTGTTACAATATCTATCCACAGAGCCTCATCTGAAAGAATAAAAGAACCACCAAAAATAGAATTGAGTGATTCTTTGACCTGTAGTCTTTCTCCAGAGGTTATTAAACATTATGAATCCGAAGTGGAGATCTTGACTAGAGAAATAAATGATAAGAAAAAATATCCTGCATTTGCATATTGTAGGCGTGGAGCTATTTATAGGAAACTAGGAAAGTTACAGAGTGCCATGAAAGATCTACAGGAAGTAAGTCTTATTTAATCAAAATAACAATATTAACACTTTACACTTAAATTGATAATTATAATCCTCTGTAATAATTTATATGATAATTTCTACTAGAATTTTGAAGCATGAATATTTTAGAATACATGTGGAATTGTGAAATTATAATTACTGGTATTTTCAATAATTGATATTAAAAACACTAGTTTGTCAGATTGGGAGGTTTCATTTTATACTATATATATAGAAAGCCACTGGGAAAAATAAATTTGCAAAATTTATTTGATGGTATGTCTTCCTTTAATAAATCAACTTTAATTGAATTTATACGTATATTTTCTAGGCTATATTTTTGGAGCCATTGTTTCTCAATGCCTATTGGCACCGGCATTTCATTTATATTTTTCAAGACAAAATTAATGAGGCTTTGGATGATTTGAATTATATAAATAAATACAATAAAAATAATGCAGGTGGGTTGTCTGCGCAGTTGTATTATTTATATCTACCTAAGTTTTGGTCATTTAGTGTTGTTATAAATATATATAAGTTAACAGATAAAAGTCTCCAAAAATGGTTGTAGCTTTTAAAAGTTAAATTTACTCTTGTTATTGTATATATTGGGCTTATATGATCCTATACTGTTTTCAAAATACTCACATGCCTTGAAATGTTAATGTCCTTTGTATATTACAATAAATTTGTTCCTTACTGCTCATCCCACAAGAAGGATATGAACTTAAAGATTTTAGTTATAGAAGTGATTCATAAAGCTTTTCTTGATCACAAATCTCTGAAGCATTGTAGTGTTCCAAGACGTCTTAGTTGGATGGAATCTGTACATTTACCTTTACGTACCATCCTCTAACCAGCTTGAATGGAATCAGGAAACAGAACTTTTTGGGAATGGGAAAATGTCATACTCACCTTTGTATTCCCAGCATGCACAACATACCCTTAGCGTATAACTTGAGCTTTATAAATATTTTTTGACCTATGCCTATTTCTGCCAAAGTCTATAAATTTTTGTTTCACTATAAGCATTGAAAGAGTATGAAGCACTTCAGATATGTAATTTTTGTTACTTAAAATTGAAATTGAAAATGCTTTTAACGATAATGAGCATTTTTCAACTTTTGAGAGCAAGTCTGCATTGTTGAAGTAGGAAAAAAAACCTTAAATGATATTGTTAAGAAAGTAATAGAGAAACATTAAGACTACATTTTTAGAGGGAGAGGGATTAAAATTTTCATAGGTAATAAAAGGACTGTAACACTAAATTTTACCTTTTTCATTTTCTTTAGAGGCATATTTGTCAAAGGCAGAAATTTTCAGGAGAAGAAATGACATTACTTTAGCGATTCTAAACTATAGCCAGGCAATTAAGTGTAAGCCCACGGATGCCGATATATATTTCAGGAGGGGTGAGATGCATGAAATAGGAAACAAAGTACTGGCCATTGATGACTTTTCTAGAGTAAGTTCTATTACATATAATGCTGACATTTATATATTTTAGATCATGATTTTCTCATCCTGATACTATAGTAAATCATTGAAATTGTTTCATATACGTTATATAATCAAAACTAATTTATTATATGTTAGGACCCAGAGCACCCAGTACTGGAATTGATATTAACACTATGTCAATAATTTTTTAAATTATTAGTGAATGAATGAATTTATGTCAAAGAGTTGGGTGTGGGAGCATTGAGACAACTCTGGAAGGGAAGGGGCATGACTTTTCCAGCTCTCTGCTCTTGAAGCATGAAACAGTCGTTAGAGAAACTTTTGAAAATTGCTTCTTCCCTTCAAACAAAAGAGAAAATTATTTTCCTCTTCTTACTCTTAAGACATGACTGATTCTTTTCTGCAGCAAACCTCTCTGCTCTTAAAGAAGCTGTGCTCATTGGCTGCTTCATTCATTCACTCAAAATATTTATTGACTAAGGTGCTGTACAATGTAGTGGACCAATGTTGGTGAATAAAACAGATATGTTTCTTGCCTACATGGAGCCTATAGTTTAAAGGACAGATATTAAAGAAAGAAATACATACATAAATGCATAGTTACAATTTATGATGAGTGCCATGAAGGAAACACAGGTGATGGGGGGGGGTAAATCGATATTTAATTATATATTTATATTGGGGAATATCAGGGAATTCCCTTGAAGAAGTAAACTTTTAGTTGAACTGTACTTTGAGGCTAGAGTCAGGCAAAATATTCCCCTGATTGCAACAGAATTGTAATCATCTCCTTACTTCACTCTAAATTATAGTTTGTAGTATAATTGAGAATTCAGAAGTTATTGAAATAATTTAGCTTTCCATGTTCCCAACTGCCCCGTTCCTTAATCCGTGATGGTTAAACCACATACTTGATACTCTTTTGCTTCAAGAGAATATTTTAAGTTTTGGTCACTTCTATTTTAGAAGTGACCAAAAATCTCTTTTGAAAATATTGAAATTATTAGATATCTTCTCCTGTTCATTTCCTCCATGCATTGACTAATTAATGTAGCCACTTGAGGTCAAGCAAGCTTCAAAATCTTTAGGTTTTTTTTTTCTCCTGTTTTAAAAATACTCAGTAGTCTTTGTGCTTCACGCCCCCCCCCCATCACTATATAGGAAAGGAGTTTAAAATAGAATATACAGTGATTTAGTCTGTTTGCTGTTGCTTTGTATGTCAATGTGAAATGAATAAACCAATACCAATTCATTTCTTTTCATCATTTTAGGAACTAGATTAATACATATTTGATTCGATTGAGTCAACTTTATTGAGGTCTAATATATGTCATCTTTAATTGGGATAAATGCTGTGCTCTATTATATCTAGTTTTTAAAAAGATTCGATTTATTTATTTATTTATTTATTTATTTATTTGAGAGAGAGAGAAAGAATGCAAGAGAGCGGGGGGGGGCAGCAGAGGGAGAGGGAGAGAGAGAATGTTAAGTAGACTCTGTACTGAGTGTTGAGCCTTGACCTGGGGCTTGGTCTCACGACTGTGAGATCATGACCTGAGTAACAACCAAGAGTCAGATGCTTAATGGACTTTGCCACTCAGGCACCCCTAAAGACGTGGTCTTTAAATGCAAATTTGAAAGTTTAGGCATCTTAAAGTAGTTTGCTTTTATGTAATCTGAAGTGAAAAAAATGTAGTTGTAGTCCATTTAATTTACTATGAGATTATATACTTTCTTTGTGTTTATTTTTTCATTATGTGATATGTTTTTGTGCATCCTCTCTATCCCCCATGTAGTGTATTTTTTATGATCCCAAAAGAACAGATGCATTATTGAAACGTGGGACATTTTACTATGAAAATGAAAACTGGATTTTAGCCATACAAGATTTTACAGCTCTATTAAATATAGATCCCCAAAATTCTCAAGCCAGGTAAGAATTATTTTAGATGTGATTTTTGAAATTATTATTTTTAAAAAATACATTCCCTGAAAAGAAAATTGCTTGAAATACATTAGACAGCTCTTTAGAAATAGTGAAGTCAATTTTCACTGCTACCATTGAATGAAAATCTTTACCTATATCCTTTTAATTTAATTTAATGGGGATAAAGTGACAATTTAGAGTTGTTTCATTTGTATTTCCTAAATGCTAGTTACACTATCAATTTTTAAAATATTGACCTGTGTTTTTTCTTTGTATTTCTTTATAACTTGAATAATAAACTTTGTTTTTCCAGACTTGTGGTACCTAATACAGTTCTCATTTTGTTGCTTTTCTTTTAATCTAAGTTTTGTTTTGAAGAGATTTAAAATATATATATGGTCATACCTGCTCATTTGTTCACTCACAATTTGTTCAATATTGAAATTTTTTAGAGTAACATGAAACGTGCATCCAGAAAAGTATACAAATTTACAACTTAATGACTTATCACTATGTAAATACCTGTGTAACTGTTACCTGGTCCAGAAACTATTTCCAGCACCTGAAAAACCTCTTTGTGCCTTTGCCTTCCCTAGAGGGTAACCACTGTCCTGGTTTCCATTTTAATCACTTCCTTGTAGTTCTTTATAGTTTCAGCACATAAGTATGTGTTCCTAAACACTCTTAGTTTAGTTTTGTCCTTTTAAAAATTTTTTTATATAAGTGGAATCATGTGGGATATTCTTTTTATGTCTAACATTTGCTGCTTCACCTTGCACTTTGATGTTATGAAGATGGTTTCTTTCCTTAAACCACGTGAGCTGACCTCTGCTGGCTTCAAATTCTTCTACAGCTTCCCCTCTCTCAGCCTTCGAAGAATTGAAGGGAGTGAGGGCCTTGCCCTGGATTAGTTTTAGCTTAGAGGAATGTTGTGGCTGGTTTGGCTTTCTATCCAGACCACTCAAACTTTCTCCATGTCAGCAATAAGGTATTTCATTTTCTTATCATTCTGGTGTTCACTGGAGGAGCACTTTTGATTTCCTTCAAGAACTTTTCCCTTGTACTCACAAACTTGGCTGTTTGGTGCTAGAACTCTTGCACCAAACAGCATCAAATTAGTTGGAGAAGAGCAAGAAGATTAGTTCAAGGCATTGTAAGGTGGTGCTATCTTATCGAAGAACTTTTTTGCCATTTTAAAGAATTTGGCCTCCTTCCATTGCCAATAGGGGTTTGTTGAAAGTTTTTGAGAAAAGAGATTTTTATTACCTGATGATAAATCTCATTACTCTAGAGCTAGGAATGGAGTAAAATTATAGCATAGGCATGAGGTGATGAAGATCTGAACTATGAGGCAATGGAAACAAAATAAGGAAAGGATTTAAAAGTCATTGTGTTTGAAGAATTGGTGTGACTTAATGGTATCTTACAAAAATATTAATGAAGATTTATTCTGCAAATTTTAATTTCAGAATTATGTATATGCTGAAAAATACTAGGATTATTCTTAGCAAACAGAAGTAATTAAAAATAAATATAACATTCTTGTAGTCATTAGAAAATAAATAAGACATGTCTTAAAGATGGGACAAAAAACATTTTGCTACAGGGTAAAATATCCTGGGTTTCAGGATATTTAGTGCTTTTTTTTTCACATTTTTTAAAGTTTTTTTTTAGATTTTATTTGTTTATTTGAGAGAGAGAGAGAGAGAGAGAGAGAGAGAGCATGAACAGGGGGAGGGGGAGATGGAGTGGGACAAGTAGACTCCGCACTGAGTTGGGGCTTTTCCAGGCTTGAGCTTCGAGGCTCGATGGGAGATCAGGACCTGAGCCGAAGTCAGCTGCTTAACTGACTGAGCTATGCAGATGCCCATCTGGATGCTTAGTGCCTTTGAAAGACCTTTGTTACCAGTCTGCCAACATACTGGCTGCACTTTTTCCAAATTATCATTGGTTTCATAATATAACTTTCTTGAACATCTCTTAATTCCCACCCCCCCAAACTGGATTTAACTTCTTCACAGCAGGTAACCTACTAGCTTATTCCTGTTTTTCTTTAATTGCCTATTTTATTTCTAAAAGTTGATTTGCTTTATATTATTAAATGACTGAAAATGGAATTTTCATGATAATTTCAAAATTAGAGTCAGAAGTTAATAGAGATAAAATCCAATCACACCATTGATGAAATACATTTCATTCGTGTAAAGCAGCCACTCATTTATTGAGGTGCATCTCCAGTGCCAGGGAAAAATCTAACAACTCTACTCACTGAGACCCATTTCCTTTGAAATAAATTATTTGGTTTTTCTAGAGAACAATGTTATATAAATTAGTTTAACATTTTGGGTACTCACATAATCAAAATAAATAAATCTCACATTTATTTTATTGACAACTCTCTGATAAAGTGCAAAAAATATAATAAAGTTACTAAGCATGTAATTAACATATAGCATATTATTACTAAGCATATATTTACATATATAATAAAGTATAATTGATTATTTATAAAAAGTTCTTTTTTTTGCTATTAGCATCATCACTAAACTTTTTTGGCAAGCAAGTGGAAATAATCACAAATTTTTATTAAAATACAAAATTAGTTGTTAATGTTTACCAAAAAGAGAAAATATGTATTTTGTATTACATATTAAAATGATGTTTTTTTCTTTTTCTAGGACATACAGAGGAAGAGCATATTTTAAACGGCAATTTTATAAACAAGCAACTCAAGATTTTTCTGTTGCAATTCACTTAGATCCTAATAACTGGTTAGCTTTGTATTATAGGGCCTGCTTATTTAGAAAGAGTAGCCCCTTTAGAGCACTGCAGGATTATAGCGTTTCAGGTACTGCACCTTCAACTGCACATATATAGGAATTTGATCTGAAGTTCATCAGTTCACTTTCAGAGAACATAATACTAATATGGGAGGATTAATATACTATGTATATTTTGATGTAGTTAAATATAGTTATATATTAATAAAAATTTACATAATATACATTTTATATATATTTACAAGCTACAATAGTTTAGCTAAAGTGCCCTAGTATGCCCTATTAGTGAATGTGAATATGTTTGTACTTATGTGTGTGTAACTTTAGCAATGGGAGAATATCATATCAAAGAAATTTCTTTCTATATATTGAATTCTGAGGTTATTTCTGAAAATCCAGGCCTATTTTCTAGTCAACTTGCAGCGAATTTTCCTGGTGGGCTATGTCCTACTCCATAGGTCCAGCCCATTGATCAGTCAAATTCAGAGTTTTTTAACCCTTGCGCTAAAAATGAGCTTTGAGAATCCTTAGTGATAGGATGCCAATAGCTAAAAGTAACCGTTTCCACTTTACCCTATATCAGTGTATTCTTGGTATATAAATATGCCCAGCACAATTTTGGGCATAGAGTAAATGCTCGGTAAACAGTCCCCCACTGAATAAATTAACCCATTGTGATTGGATAATTCTAGCCAGAGGTGAACATTCAAAACATGGCTATGCTCTCTGGGTGCAAAGTGCTAGAACTCCATCATTTTAGACGAGGCAGTATCTAGAGATTAAGAGACAACTAGACTCTTATAAAGAGAATTTCATAGTTCTGAGGCCACCCTTTCCATGAATATTCAAATAAGCTAACTCAAAGTCCATTTTATGTGCTAAAAGGAGTCTGATGCTCTCCCTTCTATTTCTAAGGATTTTTGGAAGGGAGGACTAAGTAAGTTCTTGTTTATAATCTTTGCGTCTAATTTCTGATCCCTGATTGATTTTCCATTTTTGTTCATCCACATGATTCTTGTGGTTACTGTTCATGAACATTTTGTGTTTCAAAGGATAAATTTAACAAAAACAATTTAAATTTGAAGGTCAGGTGCATCCCTATTTCTTGAAGTTTATTTCTCTCTGTCAGCCTTGTCCATCTTCCACCTGGCCAAACTCCTTTCTCTTCACTCATCTAAGTCTCTTTCTCATACTTCTCTCTTCTCCAAGTTGTGGAATCTTCACTCCCTCTTTTCTAGACTCACAATAATACAAAATCCCTGTTAATTAATTATTCAGAAAAGACCAGCTTGATTTTGCCTTTAATCCTTTTCTGCAGGCTAGCCTAAAGAGGTTTATCTTCCACACTCAAAAAGGACCCTAAAGATATTTTTCCAAGTAGTAACAATATCTAACATTTGTTGGGCATTTTACTACTTGCCAAACACTATTCTAAATGCTGTTTATTGGGTTGCCCAGGTGGCTCAGTGGGTTAAAGCCGCTGCCTTCGCCTCGGGTTATGGTCTCAGGGTCCTGGGATTGAGCCCCACATCAGGCTCTCTGCTCAGTGGAGAGTGTGCTTCCTCCTCTCTCTGCCTGCCTCTCTGCCTACTTGTGATCTACCTCTCTCTGTCAAATAAATAAATAAAATATTTTAAAAAAAAGGATGAATACTGAAATATAACTCAGATATTTTTTTTCAGAATCTGAATAAGCTATATATTTTTATTTTTAAGCTCTCATAAATGATGGGTATGAGAATCTTGGTTGTTTTCTACATCGAGGCATACTCTATGCAGATCTAAAACTTTGGTTGCTGGCAATCTGTGACTTTGAGACTGTTATTTCTCTAGAAAGGTATGTTTTCCTATTATTCTTATTGATTTCACTTTAGAATAAAATTAAGAAAAAAATGAAACAAGAAGCCCTTTCCACTCATCATTAATAACCTTGTAAAATGAAATAATTTTAAAGCCATCTTAGAAACAGAATACTATTTCTGAAAATAAGACTACTTCTAAAATAAGACCTGTTCCCAACATCAGTTTGCCTCAGATTCTTTTGCAAATTTTAAAGATTGAATGCATTTGAGAGGAGTCCAATCCACAGATAACAACATAAAGTTATTAACAGCAGTGTGGGGATACCCAGGTTAGGGCTTTTTGAAGTTAACTTCATGAAAAGCTGTCACCAACTTTTAAAATAATGAGAAAATATTCTGCGTGATATTGCTGTGCACAACATATGACTCAATAGGAAGAAACTATCTAGAGCCTCTGATTTCATTTTGCATAGCAAAGCAAAAAGAAAAAACCAATTCCATTAGAACATAGGTTCAGGAAGAAACAAAGACTGAAAATTTCACACACTAGTCAGAAGCCTCAGCTCTAAAACACAGAATTCATTAATTTCCATTATTTTCAATGAAGCATTCATTAAAATGAAAGGTGTCAAAAAAAAAGTAACAAGGCATGCCAATTCCATGGCAACCAACAGACTCTTTACCTAGCTTATATAAGGTAAACTTTAAGCTTAACTCAGGAAAGATATAGAGAATGGCTCCATAATGGCTCCAGTAGTTTTCTTTTGGATATTTTTGAGCCAGGAAGGGAATGAAAAGAGTTTAAGTTGAAAAAAAGTAAAAAAAAAAAAAAAAGGGCAGTATGAACTTTGATGTTTTTTAGGCAAAGGGTCTAGGCTTCTAATGAACCTGGGCTATAGGATATGTAGTTTTCCTCATTTTGAAATAAAGGTATCGGACAAAGTAATTTCTAAGACCATTTCTATATTGAAAATTTTGGGATTTTAAGAGAGAAAATATACATTTAGTTGATGTAGAAAAGAAGCTGGGTTATACCTATGTGGAGAGGATTTTTAACCCCAGGCTTTGGGAATATTACTGTTTCTCTGTTACTCAGGGCAAATACAACATAGCCTGAAGTGAAAACTTTTTAAATTGAGAAAAACTAAGCTTATAATTCAAGATAAGTCGAGATTAAGTCAGGAAGAGGAAAGTATTGCCTGGGAACTTCAGGAATTTTGTTCCTAGCATAGTCTCTACAAATGTTCATTCTCTACTAAGGATTTTTAAAGGTGTTTATAATTATTAGTAGAGAATTGTTAATTGATTTAATTGGCTTTAGTAAAACATTAAAAAAACTCTGATATATTGATGTATGTATTTCACTAGGTTCATTTGAAATTGAGAAACATTTGGAATAATTAAAATGTCTAACAAGATTTTGCTTTCTCATTTTCTTTTTTAGAACTCTTATTTTGGCTTACATAAATATTGGCCTCATACATCTGCTATACTTGGATAACTACTTTGAAGCCATTTGTCATTTTTCTGAGGCTATTAAACTTGATCCTTTATATATTCAAAGCTATATTTGTCGAGCAGAAACCTATCTGAAGGTATTTAAGTTTTGAAAACTTTGATTTTTTAAAAAAATTTTAATTTTCTGGATATCTACCTGTTCAATATAATTTTAGCTATTAATGTATTTGTTTTCAGTTAATTATAGAGACTAATGCATTTTCAAGCAATAAAGATTACATAGAAGTAGTTAACTGTAATTACCTATGTATAAAGACTCTACTTATGAGGCATGAATTTTTGTCTTTCACTTAAAAATTAATTTTTAAAAATTTCATTTAAAAAATAGCTTTTTCCTTATTCCAAAAAATATATATTTATTTCATGCAATATACATATGCAAATAAGTTAAAAACCACCTATAATTTTATTCTCTAGAGACAACAGTTGTTAATGTTTTGCAGTCTATTGGTTTTGACTCTGTGTATGTGGATGGTGAGCAGATAGGTTGGTAGAATGGGATCCATGCAGATAATGAAATCCTACTCATTCATACTCACCTTTAATATTGTTTAAATTTTATAAGTTATTTAAATTTAGTGTTATCTATCTTTAGTGTTATGAAGTCAAACAATGCAATAAATAGTAAAAGTCCTCTCTGATTCCAATCAAATCTGACTTTCCAGTGATAAACTCTACTAACTATTGTTTCTACCTTTCAAGATGGGTATCCCTACTTACCACTCCACGACCAATCATCCTGTCCAAGACAGTCATTCCTCACCAGGATTACTGCAGGGAATTCTTGGTCTTCTTGCTTCTTTTCTTTACTACTTTTTGATGAATTTTCAACACAGCAGCTATAATGATCCTGTTAAAACACAAGTCAGATTATTTCATTTTGCCCAAAACCCTTTAATAGCTTCTCTTGCACTCAGAATAAAAGCCAAATCCTGCAAAAGCTAAAGGCCTAAAAGAGCCACAGGAATCAGTTCCTTATTACTTTTCTACCCTTCTACTCTAGAAGTCCTCTAGTCACATAGTCACATCCTGGTTTCAGTCAGGATAGCCTAGTTTGTGCTGTGGTTAAACATATATACATACTAACACATACAAACACACACCAAAAAAACCTCCAAAACACTTAAAAAAATCACTGTAATAAAAAAAAAGGCTTATTTCTTGCTCATACTGCTTGTCCACTGAGAGTTGGCTAGAGGGTCTTCTTCACTGTCCACATCTCAGGACCCAGTGTGACTAGAGTCCCACACAAAGTCCTTCCCTCCCTGATGATGGAGGTAGAAGAACTAGGGCAGACTTAGTATTGCCCCAGGGTAAGTTTGCTCTTCACTATTGCTGGGGAAGGGATGGACATACTTCTGGTGTGTGTGTGTGGTCCTTTTGTTTAACTTCATTGATGGAGCTGAGGGTTCCTGGGAAGCTGGAACTTCTGGGCACACTTACAAACCAAAGCACCAGCATGATATCAGGGTATAAAGACATATTCAAAGTCTCATTGTTCTTAGGAGGAAAAAGTTTATGTGGTAATGGTTGAATAAATTGTGTTGTAGTCACACCATAGAATATTATGTAGTCAATAAAAACAGTAATTAGAACAATACCAGTCGACTTAGAGGGGTTTCCATGAAATATTGTCGAATAAGAAAAGCAAGATCCAGAAAAGAGTGTTAAGTGTGCACAATATGATCCCATGTAAATAAAACAATTTCAGACCAAACCCTGTGTTTGCATATAGAAGAATGCATATGCCTACTATGTGGGTTCAGCCTCCAGAGAGAGTCTAATCTAAGGCTGCCTGGAGAAGTCCTACCCCAGGACAGCTTATAACGATCAGGCAGTGAGCCTCCATCTTTCCTAAACAAGGTTTCTTCAATGCATAGGTATTGGAATAGGTGGAACAATGCAGACATAATGAGACAAGATGGTTTATTAATGACACCAAGTAGAGCAGGGTCAGCTTGAGAAGCACTGAAGTTCCACAGAAATTCTCAAATTTATTTAGACACATTTCAAACTCCCTACTTTTGGCTTCCTTCTTTTGACTCCACCCACTATTTCCGCCAAACAGCTTGTACATTTCAACAGATGCTGCCTACTTCTGTGCACAAATTAGTTCTGTGCATTCTCCTCTTCGTATCGCTATGTCAGTGTTGTAAGAGGAGTTGTTGATGCTCCAGGTTAATTTTGCCGGGGTCGCTATACTCCTCCTTTTGTGATGCTCCCAGTGATAGTAGGTTTTTGTTCCCACATTTGTACAAACCCAGATTATGTTCCTATGACCTGTATTAAGGAAATAATCAATGTTTACATTATAATTTCCATTTTTCTTATATTTTGTTTTACTCATTCATTCGATTATTAAGTGCAAACTTGTTTTTCCTCTCTTATTTTTTTAGAGATTTTATTTATTTATTTAGAGGGAGAGAGAGTGCACACGTGTAAGCAGGGGGAGGAGCAGAGGGAGAGGGAGAGAGAGAATCTCAAGCAGACTCCACATACTGAGCACGGAGCCTGATGCAGGCGGGGCTTGATCTCATGACCCTGAGATCGTAACCTGAACTGAAATCAAGAGCTGGTCACTCAACCAACTAAGTCACCCAGGCGCCCCTTTCCTCCATTTCCATTTTAAGTGGAATTTACTTTTAGTTTTTATTTTACCATCCTTTGCATGCTACTTTACTAACCAGAATGGAAAAGGTGAAGGAGAAAATCCAAAAAGCTAAATGAAAAGGGAAAACAAGCAATAAATTGTGATATAATCACATTTATGTAAATGTGCATATGTGTAATCATTCTTCAAAATTAAAGATAGATGGTTTTAAGGAACCAAGGACTTTGCATCATAAACTTTTTTAAAACTTCCCTGTATCTTATTTGTTTTGATGATTCTTAAAGAATGTGTATTAGGAGATGTTCTTGCAAAATTTCTGTACAGAATGGGGGAGGGAAACATCAGAAGGGAAGCAATCAGTATTTATTATAAGCAAAGTTTCTGTTTATCACTCAACAGTTACATAAACTGAAAAAGGCAGTAAGAGAGTTATCACGTGCTATCCACCTTCAGCCAGATGGAATCCAATTATATATAATAAGGTATGAACATAGAAATGGAGTTATTCTTAGGATAAATTAGCACATGAGCTAGTTTTTGAGATCTTTACTTCCCTCTTGATCCTTCTAGCCTCCTCTTTTTACATTTAATCTCCCAGCAATGGCCGTCTTCTAATTAGCAGGTCAGATATAGCTATTGTATTTGTTAAATTTTAAGATAATTTATATTATAAAATAGCCAGATTTTTCCCTTTGCTCTATCCTTGCATTATCCACAACTGTTTAAGCTATGCTATTAATTAATCCATTAATCCCACTACTGGGTATTTATCCAAAGAATACAAAATCACTAATTTGAAGGTATATATGCATCTCTATGTTTATTGCAGCATTATTTATAATCAAACTATGGAAGCAGCCCAAGTGTTCATTGATAGATAAATAAAGAAGATGTGTATATATACAGTGGAATATACTCAGCCCCAAAAAGAATGGAATCTTGCTATTTGCAACAACGTGGATGGATCTAGAGGGTATAATGCTAAGCAAAATAAACTAGCCAGTCAGAGAAAGACAAATACCATGTGATTTCACTCATTTGTGGAATTTAAGAAACAAAACAAAGGAGGGAAAAAAGAGACAAGCCAAAAAACAGACTCTTAACTGTAGAGAACAGAGGGTTACCAGAGGTGAGGAGGGTAGAAGGGATGGGTGAAATTTTTGTGGCTAATATTCTGTTGCACATATATACTACATCTTCTTAAAAATGGAAGTGTTGACACACAATGTTATATTAGTTTCAGGTGTGCAGCATAGTGATTCAGTAATTCTATACCTTATTTTATGCTTACACAAGTGTAGCTCCCAACCAAATAATACTATTACAATACCATTGACTATATTTCCTGTGCTGTATCTTTCATCTCCATGATTTAATCATTTCATAACTGGAAGCGCGTACCTCCCATTCCCCTGCACCTATTTTTCCACCCCCACCCCCACCTCTGGTTTTTGAATCCCACATATAAGTGAAATCATACGGTATTTGTCTTTTTCGGTCTGACTTATTTCACGTAGCATAATACATCTTCTTTACCTATTCATCTCCTGATGGACACTTAGGTTGTTTCCCTATCTTAAGTGTGGCAAATAATGCTGCAATGACATAGTGGTGCATATACCGTTTTGAATTAGTGTTTTATTTTCTTTGGATAAATACTCAAAAGTAGAATTACTGGATCACATGGTATTTCTATTTTTAATTTTCTGAGGAACTTCCACACTGTTTTCCATAGTGGCTGTACAAATTTGCATTCCTATCAACAGTGCACAAGGGTTCCCTTTTCTCCACATCAATACTTGTTATTTCTTGTCTTTTTGATAATAGCCATTCTGACAGGTGTAAGGTAATATCTCATTGTGCTTTTGATTTGCATTTCCCTGATGATGATGAGCATCCTTTGGCCATCCCCATGTCTTCTTTGGAAAAATATCTATTCAGGTCCTTTGCCCATTTTTAATCAGATTATTTGTTTTTTCTGGTATTGAGTTGTATGAGTTCTTTATATTTTTTGGATATAAGCCCCTTATCAGATATAACATTTGCAAATAGCTTCTCCCATTCAGTAGGTTGACTTTTCACTTTGTTAATGGTTTCCTTTGCTGTGCAAGCCTTTTTATTTTTTAGTTCAGTGTAGCCCCATTGGTTTATTTTTGCTGTTGTTTCCTTTGTCTGAGCAGACAGTTCCAAAAAAATATTGTTAAGATCAATAACAGACTTTTTGGTCTATGTTTTCTTTTAGGAGTTCTGTAGTTTCAGGTTTTACATTAGATAAAGCCTTTGACGCTTTTTGAGTTTATTTTTGCGTATGGTGTAAGAAAGTGATACAATTTCATTCTTTTGCATATAGCTGTCTATTTTTTCCCGGCACCACTTATTAAATAGACTGTATTTTTTTATTGAATAAAATTATAATTTTAGCATTGTTTTTATCATACATAGTATGAATAAAAGTATTATAATTGTAAAAATGTAAGTGATTTGTTATAAGACATTTTGTTTTAGAAAAATTATTTTTAACTGCTTAGAATTAAAAAAAGTATTATTTTTTCAGAGGACAATATCTTCTTATGATGAAATGTTATGATCTTGCAAAGTTTACTATTTATCAAGTAGCAGAAATGAACAAAGGTAAATATAATTAATGCAAAATTATAATTATCCTAATTTAAAAATAAATACCTCCTAAAAATGTTTATACTTTTTGCAATAGCTATGTATGGATAACATGAAAGGTTTACTTCTAATCAAAGATAGATTTTGAAACTTTATATCTTCGGTTTCACATGTACATAGTCAACTATTAACTGCTTCATAATGAAGTGAGTTTTGTGAGAGATTATTATACGAGATGCCAGGGTTATGCTTTTATTTTTTTAGTTTTGTTGTTGTTTGTAATTAGAATGCCTTATTGTTTATTGGTGGTAAACAGATTTTAGTATTGTATTGATTTATTAATCCATATTTCAAATGTAAATTCTTGAATTGCTTGACTTCTTTAAGATGATTATATCTAAATCCTAGATACTTGGTAAAGATATTGATAAACTTTCTTCTCCTTTTAGGTCTCATTGAGCTGAGTCCTATACAGCAAGCACTCATTTACTCATTTTGTGAAAACCATGACAAGGCCATCCAAGTCTTGGATGGAATCACTTTGAACAGGCCTGAGCTCACTATGTATACTCTACTAGCAAAAGCCCAAATGAAGGCCAAGAGAAACAAGGTGAAAAGTCTTGTGAAACATTTACTAACCTATTAATGGTTTTTATATTATGCTTAGAATGATGGCTTACATACTTTTTTTTTTATTAAACTAAATTATAACATTTATTGATTGATTCTTGTGTTAACATTTAGGTTATTTCTTTTCCTCTTAAGGGTATGGCTGCTATAAATATTCTTTTTCATGTATTCTGTTAACATGTGGAGTTAGTTTCTAGGATATATTCCTAGAGAGTGGAATTGCTGGTATGTAGAGAATGTGAATATCTAACTTTCAAGAAAGTGACACATTATTACATAGGGTTGTACCAGTTTATTCTCCTACCTGTCATGTATGCGTGTGCCTGTTCATCTCCATTCTCTACTGTAATTGGTTATCAGACTTTATTTTTGTCAATCTGGTAGATAAAAACTGATGTCTCATTGTGGTCTTAATTCACATTTCTCTCTTTGAGCATAGATTGAACATCTTCTTATATGTTTGTTAACCACTCATATTTCCTGTCCCATCAATATCCTAAACACATTTTTTTGTTTGCTTATCTTATTCTTATTGATTTTAGGCATTAAAAAATAAATTCTAGGGCGCCTGGTTGGCTCAGTTGGTTAAGCGACTGCCTTCGGCTAGGGACATGATCCCGGCGTCCTGGGATTGAGTCCCGCGTTGGGCTCCCTGCTCCAGGAGGAGTCTGTTTTTCACTCTGACCTTCTCCCCTCTCTTGCTCTCTCTCACTCTCTTTCTCTCTAATAAATGAATAAAATCTTTAAAAAAAAAGTTAGAAAATAAATTCTGTATATTAATCCTTGGTTAGTTGTCATGTGTACTGTGTTTCTTCTTGCAATTTGTAGCTAATTTTATATAGAGGTTCTTAATTTTAATGTAGTAGAATAAATATATTTTTTGTTTTATAGTCATGGCTTTAAAAAAATTCCTGTTTTAGGAAGTTTATAGATATTCTTCCATATTTTCTTCTAAATGCTTAAAAGTTTTGCTTTTTCCATTTAAGATTTTAACTTAAATTGATTTCTTTGGGTTTCAGATAAGTGATAAAATATCAATTTTCCCCATATGTATATTCAAGTGTTCTAATATCATTTATTGAAATGTTCTCTCAAACCAAAGATCTGAAGTGGTATATCTAGCATTCATGTATACGCAGATCTGAATTTGTGCTCTTTATTCTGTTCTTTTGGTCAGTTTTTCTATCCCTGGCCCAATAGTGCAATGCATTTTTCTTTAAGATTTATTTATTTATTTTTAGAGGGGGAGAGAGAGAGTCAACAGGGACAGGAGGAGCAGAGGGAAAGAGAAAGAATCTCAAGCAGACTTCCTGCTGAGCACGGAGCCCGATGCAGGCTCATGACCCCGGAGATCATGACCTGAGCTAAAATCAAAAGTGAGATGCTTGGGATGCCTGGGTGGCTCAGTTGGTTAAGCAACTGCCTTTGGCTCAGGTCATGATCCCAGCGTCTTGGGATCGAGTCCCGCATCCGGCTCCTTGCTCTGCAGGGAGCCTGCTCCTCTCTCTGCCTCTGCCTGCCTCTCTGCCTGCTTGTGTTCTCTCTCTGTTAAATGAATAAATAAAATCTTTAAAAAAAAAAAAAGTGGGATGTTCAACCAACTGAGCCACCCAGATGCCCCTACAATGTCTGAACTATTATGATAGTTAATTATTATAGTTTTATTGTATATAATGGTTTTATATACAATAGTTTTATATACATAATAGTTTTATATACAATAGTTTTATTATATATAAAAGATATATTGTATCTTGATATCTGGTAGAGCTAGTCCCTACACCATGTTCTTCTCTAGGAAATTCCTGATTATTCTTGGGTCTTTACTCTTCTATATACATTTTAAATTCATCTTGTCAAGATCTGTTAAAAACTCTGTCAAGTCTAGGTTATTGTAGAGAGAATTGAGACTTTTATGATATCAAATTTCTTTTTGGAATACTCTTATGTTTACTTTAACCTTGTCTGCCCCCACCCATTGCTCTGTAGAAACCTGGGATTACCTTTGATTGCCCTCTTCTATCCAATCAGCCAATAGTGTTATTCTCTTGGTTCTTTCTAAATATCTCTCAATTCTCCTTCTTCCTTTGTGTGGTCGTTATCCTAGTCCAAAGCATATTTTTTATTTTTTAGAATGATAGTAACTGTGTTGCTCTCTTCCAAGGTTTTATCTGCACGACAGCCACAGTACTCTATTTAGAATGTAAATATTCTTTACCTGCAAGCCCCTCCAGAACTTTCCCAGGAGACTTTTTTAGACTCATGAAGTGACAAGTAGGACATCAGCTATGAGAGCAAGCAGGAGGAAGTGAAGATGTGTTTACTTTAATTTAAATGGGATGGAAGACTCTATGGACTCAAAGAGATAGTGAAGGGGCATTAATCCAGAAGAGGAAGGAAATAACCTATGTTCAGGTGGGGCAGAAGGAGTTGGGGTCAAGGATACAGCTTGAGGAATTAGGTCTGAAAAGGAGAAGAAAGGAAACCACTCAAAGGAGAGAAAAAAGATGGAGATGAAGGAAGATACAGATACGCTGAAAAATAAAAAAGGGGGAAATGGAGAAAGAAGGTGATATCTTTTTTCTACAGCAAGGTTGCATGCTGAGAGTGAGGATGGAAAGATGGACATTAAGGTGGGCTGTAAATATATGAAGTAAAAGCTAATGGGGGGGCACAGAGGACACTTAGCATATAAGCTAAATCTCATGGTGTCTTTAGTAATTTAATATAATTAAGAAAATGGGCTAAAGAGGCACAAATATTTGTATTTCCATCTAGATAAATATATCAGTTTATTGTAAGAAGTCATTTCTATCTGGGAAACTGAATTTTTTTCATTAATAAATTTCAACTATTTTGACTAAATAGTTTAAATGGGTGATTTTTTTTTTTAAAGATTTTATTTATTTATTTGACAGAGAGAGAGAGATCACAAGTAGGCAGAGAGGCAGACAGAGAGAGGGGAGAGGGGAAGCAGGCTCCCTGCTGAGCAGAGAGCCCTATGCGGGGCTCTATCCCACGACGCTGAGATCATGACCTGAGCCGAAGGCAGAGGCTTTAACCCACTGAGCCACCCAGGCGCCCCTAAATGGGTGATTTTTGATGTTAGTTCATTTCCTGGTGCCAGTGGAATCCCATAAGAGCACAGTAGGACAAAATACAGGTTGATTAAAATCACATCAGATATTATCATTGGAAATCCGTTACTATCTAATAGCTGTCTAGTATTTCTTCCAGGAACATTATTAAAAAATTGGTCATAAACTGGTCTATAAATTTAAGTTTATTTTAGATTACAAGAAAATAACCTTTAGAATTTAGAAATTATAGTTTCAAAAGTATACGTGTGTAAACCTGCCTAGGTGCCTAGGGTGCAATGTGAGTTGGGCTGTGTGCTCAGGATTCTCTTTAATGTTTAAGATATCATGTTTATCGTGTTAAGTAAATACTAGAAAGAAACATTCTCATCTGTCTTTTTTTTTTTTTTTTTTTAATCGTTCTAGGAAGCTGTGAGAATGTTTAAAAAGGCGCTGGATATCTTTTCTCATTCTGATAAAGGACCAAATGCTGTAGCAGCTTCAGCAGACTGTCTGTATAACTTGGGTCTTTGTTACATGGAAGAAGGCAACGTACAAATGGTATTTTGTATATTTAGGAGCATAAATTATTTGTGGTTTTAGAAATTGATTGCTTGCATTCAATTCTGTTTCTGACCTGTACAGTGAGAGACTAGACCAAATTTCTTATAAAGGTTGGCTTATTACAGTCAGTGTGTACCCTGCAATGCCTACTATATTGTTTTATTTATTCAACACATTTTATTCGAGGCTTGCTTGTCAACAGTATTCCAAAGACTAATGTCTGTTTCTTACCAAAACAATAAATGTTAACTATAAGAAGTTATTATAGCAGAATATGTTCATCACATTATTATGAATTTATCTATTAAATTATAAGTACTTTATTTTTTATTTTTTGAAAATTTTATTTAAAGAGAGAGGGAGCATGAGCAGGGGTGGGGGCAGAGGGACAGGAAAAGAGAATCACAAGCAGACTCCATTTTAAAATTGTCAATGATGTGACAAATAAAATAATTGTTATTTTTTTTAAAGATTTTATTTGTTTTTTTTTCTCCCCAAATTTGTTTATTTTAATTTTTCAGTGTTACAAGATTGATTGTTCATGCACCACCAAGATTTTATTTGTTTGTTTATTTATTTGATAGAGAGAGAGATCACAAGTAGGCAGAGAGGCAGGCAGAGAGAGGGGGAATGCAGCTCCCTGCTGAGCAGAGAGCCTGATGTGGGGCTTGATTCCAGGACCCTGAGATCATGACCTGAGCAGAAGGCCAAGGCTTAACCCACTGAGCCACCCGGGTACCCCTGGTTGTAGTTTATATAAACATCATTTTAGAAGGAAATACTTAGCCTTGGAAATACTAAATGTTTTTGTTTATTGAGGGTCATGTCACAGACCCTTTTTTTTTTTTTAAGATTTTATTTATTTATTTGACAGAGAGGAGAGAGGTCACAAATAGGCAGAGAGGGAGGCAGAGAGAGAGGGGGAAGCAGGCTCCCTGCTGACAGAGATACCAATGCGGGGCTCGATCCCAGGACCCTGAGATCATGACCCGAACTGAAGGCAGAGGCTTTAACCCACTGAGCCACCCAGGTGCCCCAAAATAATTGTTATTTTTTTAATGGCTAATACAGGATATTTCATAATTTAATCTCTCTACACACAGACATATAGACACAGACACACCAGTCATGTATATAGCCCCCCCCCCCGCCCCATTCCAGTCTTTGTATTCATAGGGTCTTGCATCTCCATAAACTTGAAAAAGAGTTGCACTTGATTAGTAGTCCCATTAGGAAAATCTCCCCAAACTTAAGATTAATTATAAATCTTTTCTGTGTTTTAGCCCTTTTGGACAACCAGAGCAAACCAACCTGTGCCTTACAAAGTTGGGAAAAATTTTAGAGTTCCATCGTTAAGAAATTTAATAACTATATATCTGCTATGGTTCTTGGGCCCTCCTGAAAAATAAATGTACAGTTTGTACTTTCTTTGGATAAGTACAATATGAAGAATAACAATTAAAATTATACTTCCAAAAGTACTGTTATCTAACAACATGGGTTGTATTGACATTAGTCTGGGAGTAAAGGGACCTATAAATTGCAATAATAAACCTGGCTTGTTTATATTAGTTTTATGTTCTTCACAAAATTCACTGGGAAAAATGTATTTAAAATGATTAAAGATAAGTGAAAACTTTTCAATAATTGTTACACACTATAATTTATTAACATTTTAAATTAACATATTCTACTCATTAATATATCCTCACTAATATATTCTACTCACTATATTTTACTCACTACTTACCAAAATACTCTTCTAGGCTTTTGATTGTTTTACAAAAGCGGTGAAAGCAAGTCCTGATTTTGCAGAAGGCTTTTATCAACGTGGGCTTTGTAAAGTTAAACTCCACAAGGATAGCTCGGTCCTGGATTTTAATCGTGCAATTACTCTCAATCCGAAACATTACCAGGTATTTAAATGAACACTTTCAGTGATGTGGAGAATGTGTCGAATTTGTTAAAACTATTAAATCTTCATATGTCATTGCTAGTTAGCAAGAATCAGTTACTTATACCTACTTTTCGGCTGTGTTTTGATAATTCCTATATCTGTATTTCCCCTGAACTTAAAATTTTCTTTACAACAGTGATCCTTTATGTAAAAGTGCTTCATGAATTATGGTGTTTATATTGTTAATATTTTATTATACCTATTAATTATGATTTTACATACTGTTACTGATTTTATTTACTTCATATTTTGTTATCACATTTATTTCTGCCTTTTAAGAGACTGTACAGACAACACAAAATTCAATAGGTGAAGCTTGATTGGATCCTGATTGTAAAAGCCTATGAAAGTTGAATATGCTAAATATTAGATGATTTTAGAGAATACTATTAATTTTCTTAGATGTATAATGGTAGTGTGCTTATGTAGGAGAATGTTTGCATAATGGAAAACCTGGGGGCGAAGTATTATGATGTCTACAACTTATTTTCAAATTGTTCAGAAAAACAGATGAAATAAATATTGCGAAATAGTAATCATTGAATCCATGTGGTAGTCGTATGGATGTTTATTGTACTATTTTTTTCATTATTATATATGTTCAAAATATTTTTTTAAAAAAGATTTATTTATTCGAGTGTGTGTGTGTGTTTGTGTGTGTGTATACGAGTGGGGGAGAAGAAGAAGGAGAGGGAGAGAGAGAATCTCAAGCACTAAACACAGAACCTACATGGGGCTTGGTCCCGACCCTGACTGAGATCATGACCTGAGCCGAAACTAAGAGTTGGATGCTCAACTGACCGAGCCACCCAGGTGCCTGTTTGAAATATTTTCTAATAAAAGAGAGTGGGAAAAAAAGACTATATTTTTTATTCCATCTTTGGATGGCATGGATTTGTTCAAACTACTATATATTTTGGGAGAATTGATGCTTTACTAAAATATTCATTCTTGCTTTCTTCTGTTCTTTCCCTGAAAAGGCATACTTAAGCCGAGTGGCCTTCTATGGTTTAAAAGGCAGGTATTCCAAAGCAATCTTGAATTGTAATGAGGCCATCAAAATTTATCCTCAGAGTGTGCGTGCCTATATCTACAGAGGAGTTCTGAAATACTACAACAAGGTAGGGCTGTTTCCTGCCTTGTTAACTGAGATTTTTAGATGGGCAGATGCTCAGATGCCAAGTTGTGGCTAGCTTCCTTTTTCCCTCTGTGAGAGGAGAATCCCCATGGTATAAAGGGCAGAACTGCATAGACCACTTCATACTTTCACAGTACATCAAAGGGATTTCAATTCATAATTTTGCACAAAATAGTGATATTTATTTTTAAATTTGTATTTTAAATAGCACTAACTACTTATTAAGAATGTAGCATATATCCATTGCAAAGGATTTGGAAATTACATAGGGGAATAAAGAAAATTAAAACGACACCATCAAATGACAATTCCTGAGAGCATTTTGGTTTATTTACATTTAGTCTTTTTTTTCCCTGCAAATATGTATTTTCAGAAATTGGGCTTATGCTACTTATAAATTTGTTGTGCCTTGTTTCTCACACTCTTTGAAGATACAATTTTTAATGACTAAATAATATTCTATCATAGTATATTTTTATCGTTGGGCGTTTGGGTTGTTTTAAATGTTTTACTATTTTACTATCTTACATAATACAGTTACACACATCGAGAACAAAGCCATTGCTTGAGTTTATGATTGATCCTAAATGGAACTTACTGGATCAAATGGGGTGAGCAGCACCACTGATATCTGATACTTCATGGAATACTTTGTTTCTCCCTACTTTTCTTTTCTGACCTTTCTTTGTAACTATTTCATATGAAATATTTTGCAAATAATACCTTAAGGCAAAGGTAAGACCTTGTATTACATGTTAAGTCCATGAAAATTACTATCTACAGAAATGAATGATCTCAGTTATCAGGGAAGCATCAAAGAGGAAGTGAAAGAGACCGTGGGTAGAAAACATGACCATTATGTTACATAACAGTATGAGTGACAGAAGCAAGCAAGGTTTGGTGAATGTTTGCTGGATGAATGTGGCTTCTCTTTTACTAATAAGAAGTATAATCTTCTTTTTGCTTTCTAGCAATATTGGCAATAAGATAATCATCTAATTTAAATTATATATTGAATTTTATTTGCAGGTAGGAGAAACATTATTATAAATAATTTCTACCAAGAGATCTTAATTAACTCTGTGAAAGATTAGTTTGTCTTAATTTCACAGATGATGCACAGAATGGGTAAATGAGTGTTCCAAAAATTTTGATAGAATCAAGAATTTATTTTGCAGTTAAATTTCAGTCCATTATGATTGACCCTTCTTATCTAATTATTTTTTTCTTTGTAGACTTATAAGCTAGCGATTACAGATTTAACTACAGCTATCAATATGGACAAAAACAGTTATGTAGCATTTTATAACAGAGCATTATGCTACACCAAGATAAATGAACTTCGAATGGTAAGATGATCATTTTAGTAAACTACATGTTACAGCATTGTAAACACATTTAAAGCAAGTGTAAAGCATTTTCTTATTTCTGTTATAATTTTGAAAAGTAATTCCTATGGAAAAACACAAACACACACACAAACACACACACAAACTTAAGAAACCAAAGAGCAGTTTTAAAGAATATTTCATGTTTTATTGTTCCTCTCCAAATATTTTTATACAATTTTTGCAATGTCATATGAGAATTAATTTTACAGTGCTCTAAATGCTTATAGCATTTAAAGGCATTTACAGATTAAAATATATTAAACAATTCTCATTTGAGTGAATGTTTCTACTGACATACTGCTTGGAGAATTTTTAAGCAGTGATCATTAACAATATCTTTGCTTCAGAATCTCAACATTAGCTAATACAGTTTGTCTCAGGGATTTTTTGTACAGTACTCAGACCATAGACACAGCAGGGAGTTTTCCATGATGGTTTCCAAGTCTGAGACCAGTGATGAGCATTGCCTATATATTTTGAAGCCTCAACTGATGGCTGCACTAAACCTTTTTCTCTATTTGTCCTGATCCTCCTTCTACCTGGGAAAATCAACTTTTCTTTTCTGTTTTCTAATCATACCCTTCTCTTCCCTGCCCTTGTAGTGTTGGTTCTTTTCCAGTCAAGATTCCTCACTGGCCAGTTGGTCTTGGTCTCTCAGTGTCCTGTCCCATCCTCTCACTTCTCTTTCTCTGTTGTCTGCTTGTTTTCCCTTCTTATTTCTGTCTACTTCCACAGTCAATGAAGCTTTCCTCTAAGAGACTAGGTTGCATTCCTGCTGTTCTCCTCCAATTTCCTTGAAATTTGGACAGTGAAATCTATTTAAGACATTCGGAGATTTAGAGAGATTTGCTATGGAAAGGAAGAAGTTGAGAACCATTGTTCCTACCTAAGAGACTGTAGAATTCCTGGTAGCCAATCTGTCAGGTTTTGTCCAGAAATCTTGACAAATGAATAACTAATTTTTAACAAAGGAGTTGTTAAGATTCCGAAAGCTAATTAAAGGATCATTTATCAAGTAACCTGCACAGCAGGCGTCTTTGACGACTCCCTCCCCACCCCATTCCTGCCTTTTCTGGGTAACTCTGAAGCCACAAACAATGGACTGGGTGGGGTCAGGGAACTCCCTTTTTTTGTTATCTCTGATATCTGGCAGAATCAGTGTTCTATGAATAGGGAAAATGAGAAACTACCTAGAGATCTAACTAGAATAATGACATATTGGTTATCTTAGAGCTGCCAGCCACCTAACACATTTCCTCCAACTGAGTCACTTTACGGAGGAGGAAATGGAAGCGGTGAGAAGTCAGAAACACATCCAAGTCACACAGAGTAGAAACCTGTATTGGCGTTCACCGGTTTGTTTGCTTCTGGCTAACAGTCTTTAGGTGGCTTTGTAAAACCAGCTGACCTCCAGCATGTGGACCGGATGTCATTTAACAGTGTCCCCTCCTCCCTGTTTGTCTCCCTCCACCTGTTTCTCAGCATTCCTGCCATCACTAGAGTGAGAAAGCCCAAGTACCTTTCTGCAGAAAATGCACTTAGGCATTCTTCCAAGATAACGCTTTCATGAAAAACTAAGAAAGGGGGAATTCTGCTTCCTGCCACCTCATTTTAATATAAATGACAGTTACCACTTAGAGCTTATTGGCTGACAAGCACTGAGCTAAATGCTTTACCAGCACACAATCAAAATATTTTTAAGTGGACTTTTACAACAATATGATGTTACTAATATTCCAAGTTTATAGGTGAGGAGAGTGAGGTTTAGTGCTAAGTAATTTCTCCAAGATTGAAGAGCTAGTAATAAGAGCGGAGGCATGATCCAGATCCCACTCCCTGACCTTTATGACATCTCATCTCATTTCTCACCTTTTGTTTCCTCCTGGGTCACATATTCAGCTGCTTAGTGGATCTCTAAGGCATCTTACAGGTTTTACATTCTGGGATTCTGTGATAGGAAAATTGCAAACATTCTAGTTTTGTTTTGTTTTATATGTATTATGAATTATTTTTACAGCTCTGGCAGAGGTTTGCTTATAATTATGTCACAATTCACATATAGGATCTTTAATTGTACAGTTCTTTTAGACACTTGAGTGCCTGGTAATGAAACACTAGAGAAGGACCAATGAGCGAATAGTAAAATGCTTATGTGCATTTTCAGTTAGCATGTGCTACAGGCATGTAAGATTTGGTCCTTTTCTGATAAAACTGTGGAGGCCACTTTCAGGCAAACAGGCTTGAGTGATGGTAGGTAGTAATGGCCCACAGCCACCCCCTGGCTGAATAGAAAGTTCATCAGGTGACCCACCTCAAAATATCTGTAGGCCCTAACTAATCAAAGGGCTTATGACAGCCAGGCGCAATTACCAAAAAAAAGGAAGATTCCAAACTTGGGATACCTCTCCGCGCCCCCCCCTTTAAAAACAGTGCCCACCTACTGCCTCCTTGCAGGCAGCCTTTCCTCTGCTGTCCTCTCTGCTCACTAATTGCTTTGTATTTAATAAACTTATATCTCCTTTGTTCTGCTTCAGGTGGAATCTATCATTGACCATGCCACCAGTTTCCACCCTACCAGAGCCTTACATCTGGGGACCCCCATCCAATTGAGAGACACCTCATTTAGACATCATAGAAACTCATATGGCACTTTTGGACAAAACGTTCAGTAGGAAAATGAGTTAAAAGATTCAGCTCCAATCCAAATTTAGGCTATTCCTAGTACCTGGTATAGAGTCAGTGAATGAAAAAAAAAGATTAAAGTAATGGAGAAAGGTCCTATGAGTTGATAATTCTTAGTTTAGGCTAATGTCTTTCAAAACACAAGTATGCTTATCAAAATACTTTGAAGTAATTTTCCAACATGTGCTTATTTGTTAGTATATTAAAATCTATTTTCATTGATTCATGATTTATTCATTCAACAAAGATTTATCTACTGCCTATTGTAGGCAGGCACTGAGCTAGTTATTGGCTTTACAATGTAAACAAAATAGATAAACTCTGCCTCCATAAAACTTAGGTTTCAATGGGAAAAACAATACAACCCTAAAAGGAAATTAAATTTTAAAAGATAACAAGTGCTTTACTTTAGTGTCAACAGTCATTTGGTGAAACTACTGAGGGGGGAAGGGTATTGCACCCCGCAACCCCAACCCTTTGAAACCATATCCAATAAAAATGCTTAGGATGATCCAAAGATAACATGTGAAAGGTGAGCACAGTGTGGACCACTTATTAAAACATAGCAGTGTCTGAAATATTTAGTTAATGAGACCCTTTAAATCTGAATGATTATTTTTGGCCATAAAAGTAAGTCGTCTTAAAGAATCCATATTAGGTCCTAGTTTGGGCATAAACACATTTGTTCATAGCCAATGTGGTAAGGCTCTAAAGAGTGAAATCTATGTTGTAAGTGATTATTTTATTTTTAGGCATTAATAGATTATGGAATTGTGCTTCTTCTTGATGCTGGAGAAACTGTGACTTTAAATACTTTCATCAATCGTGGACTCATCTACGTAGAACTTGAGCAGTATAGTTTCGCATTGGAGGTAAACCTTCCTTCCTATTTATTTGTACAAATGAACCCACTTGATTTAGCACATACTCTTCTGAAAACTAGTAAACAAATTTTTCTTGGTATCAAATGGCAATATTAATGAGCAATAAACACTTTAGCAAGAATTGTATTGAAGTACTTTGAATGAATAATAGAATCTTTGCCAAAAAATGTGTATTTTTACTTTGTTTTGATTGCATGTAAATAGTTAATATGTAAAAAAGTGTTTCTGATTGAGGACATATGAACACACTCACCTTCTCCCAGGGAGTATCTTGGTTACAAATAAAACTCAGTTATTTGGCAAATAAAATGATTTATGTATCAATTTATTTTGCAGCTTGGTGCTAATTCTTCCTCATTCAGAATTTTCCTCATTCCCCATTGAAAATATATGAAAATAAATCTGTTTTCCATAGGGCAGAAAATGGCTGCTTAAAATAGGCTAGTGGGAATAGATTTTCAGTTACTGGAAACAGGCACTCAGAATTGCAGTAAAAGAGCATCTTCAGTGTATCAAAAGAGAAATAAGTTGTTTAAAATGTATTTTAGTAATTAATTGTTATTAATTATAAGTAAACAAAACTCACCATTCTCATTTTTATGTTACTTCTTGTATTATCTATTTTAAATCAATTTTGGAGGGGCGCCTGGGTGGCTCAGTGGGTTAAAGCCTCTGCCTTCCACTCAGGTCATGATCTTAGGGTCCTGGGATTGAGCCCTGCATTGGTCTCTCTACTTGGCGGGGAGCATGCTTCCCCTCCTCTCTCTCTGCCTGCCTCTCTGCCTGCTTGTGCTCTCTCTCTGTGTCAAATAAATGAATGGACAAAATATTTAAAAAAATAAATTAATTTTGGAATTAAGATTAAGAGATATGAGGCAAAAATCAAATAACAGTTTGAAGTTGGAGGTTAAATAATGGTAGTTTTGCTTTTCTGTTTCTGAGGAATGATGACAGAATAACAATGAGAATAAGAATAAAAGAATAAGAATAAGATTGTAATGAGTGTTCCCTAATTTTTTCACCTTTAGAGATGGCTTGTATTATTTTTCTATGCCCTAGAGTTATCTTTTGGGATTCCCACAGAAATACTTATTAAGGAAGTGTCTGAGAAATCTTATTCTAGGGAATTTATACTATGATGAACTGTAATTTCAAGAGCTGAACTCCTTTACGTTTTGGTTTTGAGCTATACCATTTAGAATTCCCTCAGCTAGCAGAAGCTAAAGAACTTCTTTGGGGTAGGCAAGTGAGCTTTGGAACCCTGCGTCACAGTGCTGGAGTGGAACAAGGGAGAAAAATGGGGTTGAGAGTGAAAGACTTCAGCTGTTGGAGAATTAAATACAGGGCCTGTGTTACCTAACAAGTAAATACCATTTAGTACTTAATAAGATCTTTCAACTAGGAAGTACTGGGGCAAGATTTGAACTCAGATCTTTCTTGATTCCAAATCTTACGTTCTTTCTCATAAGGCAAGTAACTGGCATTAGTGGTAAAATCATGGAGATCTTGAAGACAGAGTTCCAGTCCATGAGGAGTTCATGGTCTAGCCATGGTCAACCCACTAATCATTAATCATTATTAACCTTTCCTTTTCTTTATCCCACATGAGTTAGAACTCATGAATGAGTCTAGTCAGCTCTACCATCAAAACATATTTTGAATTCATCACTTCTCGTTTTTGCCACTGTTATCCTCCTAATTCAGGCCTTGACCATCTCTCCCCTGTGGACTACCGTAGTAGCTTATTAACTGGTCTCTCTGCTTTTGCTCTTCTTTCTCTGCATGCTGTTCTTTACACAACAGCTAGAGAGACCTCTTAAAAACATAAAGAAGATCGAGTTATTCCTTGGCTCAAAACCTTCAGTTGGCTTCCCATAACATTTAGAATATTTGAATTCTTGACTATGGCCAGCCAAGACCCTACATGATCTGACTGTTATCCACTGGTCTGACTTCATTGTCATACATTCCTCTTTTCTTCACTCAGGTCACTCCACTCTGGCCTTTTGTTATTCCTTGGAAATGCCAGGCTCCCTTCCTGCCTCAGAGTCCTCATGCAAGCTATTCCTTAAGCATAGAATACTCTTCCTACTGATCTGTGTGTGGTTCATACCCTCCTTTCCTTTCAGATTTCTGCCCAAATGTGGCCTCCTTGGTCAAAAAGACCATAGATTGATTAAAATGGATTTTTTTTTAAATTAAAATAACCCAAAATAAATCTGGAAAGACAAAACAAAGGAACAGAAAACAGAGGACACCAGAAGAAAACAAAAAATAAAATTTAGACCTAACTCTAACCATATCAGTAGTTACATTAAATAGAAATGGTCAAAATATACCAATTAAAATAATGAGGATGTCAGATTGCAATTTTTAAAAAGCCCTAACTATAGGAGTGCCTGAGTGGCACAGTTAAGTGTCTGACTTGGTTTCAGCTCAGGTCTTGATCTCAGGGTTGTGAAATTGAGCCCTGAATCAGTCTCCACGCTCGGCATGGAGTCTGCTTAAGACTCTCTATCCCTCTCCCTCTGCGCCTCCCCACCTCTCTCTCCCTCTTAAATAAATAAATAAATCTTTAAAAAAAAAGTCCTAGCTATATTCTGACTGTAGGAAAGATACTTTAAAGGGGCGCCTGGGTGGCTCAGTGGGATAAAGCCTCTGTCTTTGGCTCAGGTCATGATTTCAGGGTCCTGGGATTGAGCCCCGCATCGGGCTCTCTGCTTAGCAGGGAGCCTGCTTCCCCCTCTCTCTCTGCCTCCCTGTCTGCCTACTTGTGATCTCTCTCCTCTCTGTCAAATAAATAAATAAAATCTTAAAAAAAAAAGGAAAGATGCTTTAAATATAATGATATAGATAGGTAAAAGTAAAAGGCTAGAAAAACATGCTTTGCAAACACTAATTAAAAGTTTATTAAAAAAAGTTTCTCAATGTAAAGTATAAAATATTAATTTGAAACATTAAATTAAAAAAAAGATGCAGGTTGAGGAAGAACCAGTGAAAGAATATAAGACTTAATGATAAGAAGGCTAGATAAAAAACCAAGAGAAAGCAGAGTCTTAAAACCTGCCTAGGGAAAAATTTTTAGTGGGAGTGATTGATAAATAGTGTGGTTAAGTAGGACAAATACTGAAAACCTATTAGTTAATTGAAAGTTGTATGTCCTACCTTCATAGGAACACATTGTCCAGGAAGTAGAATGCAGCATTTAGGCAGGCATTGTTTAGAAAGTTAATGGTTAAGCTGGTTGGATTGAGAACATTTGTTTATCTCTTTGTCCTCTTGAAAACCTACCAGGAAAACAGTAAAGGAATAAAAAGATATAATTCCACAAAGTTAAAGGTAGTGGAGAAGAGCTGTTTGGGGTACCCAAAACTACCACTTAAGATTTTAATATCTCACACTTTAAAAATAAATGGGTAGCCAAGGATCCTACACTTGAGGGAAGTGAAACAGAGACTAAAACAAACAAATACATTGCCATAGGTATATGGGATGGTGGCAGAAGGGGAAGTGCCCGGAATGATGGTGTAAGATAGCTAAATATTATCCTATGTCGGAAGTTAAACATGATACTATACTCATGTTATTTAGAAATTTGAAGGTAAATACAGAACAAAACCTAGCAAGCTGTAAAAACAATTGTCTTTGGGGAGTGGACTTGGGTAAGGAGAGGAGGAGCAAGAGGGGGAGGGGGGGTTCACTATAAGCTTTGAACGTTTTCTAGTTTTATTAGACCCTATGCGTTGTATATAAAGGTTACTTTGATAAGAATAAAAATAAATAAACAACAAATACCTTTAGAGGCAGTTTACAAATTACAAAATAAAGTGGCCTTATTGAACAAGAAAAATGAGTTGAGGGGATATGGGGACATGGCCGCTGTGAGTGTTGACCATGCTTTCAAGGGAATTGATAGTGACAAGAATTAGAATGACAAGGCCATGTGTAGTTTTTGGGGAGGGAGGATTGAGGGAAGGCACATTAGGGCAGGGCGGTGAGCCAATGATTAAAGATAGAGAAACAGCAGGACTATGGAGGAGCAAGTTTCTAGAGGAGACAGGAAGGAATAAAGTCAAGAGTCCACCTTCTGACACAGTGAGACAGTGTGGATGAAAGTCTTTACAAATAAACTCATCAGTGGAGGGAATGGGAGTTGGGATTTTGCTTTGTATATGAGTGACTTCATGTGGTTTGTTATTTATGATCTCTGTATTAGAGAAAAGATTCATGTAGATAAGAAAAATCATAAAAATTCTTTTAGCTTTATTCTAAGTAATGCTAACAGTCATCATTTATGTCTTTTGCTGATAATTAATGCCTAATTACCATATAGCATAATTAGTGGTTATGCATATAAAGTCAAGTTGACATTTGTAAATTGTATCTGATTACAAAATGAAACTTGGTATTCTCCATCTTTTAAGTTTGTGGTCACTCCCCACACTCCTCAAATTAATAAGAATCTCACACTTGTAAATTTGCCTCTATTTTAGCAAAACAGTCCTTTTAGGGAAGTTAGCTGGAAGCATATCTAATTAGATTGTATTTGAGTAGACAATAACTTTCTTATTTTTTCCTAAATATTTCCATTTAATATCAAAATATACTTAAGGAATCTAAATGGGGAGTCCACATTCACAGATTGCTCTATGTGACTAATATCTTCCTCCCCCAGTAGGATTCTAGAGTGCTCATTTGATCCTACTGCTCCCTCTTCCACCCCAGTATTTGCAGAAAACTCATTCTACCCCCACAAGACGACCAGTTTCCTCCCTGTGGCATGACCTAGGAAGGTTTGTGGAAGAAAGAGGGCAAAGAGAAGGAAAGGGGAAGGGATAAAGAGAAGGAGAGGGAGACTACCTATTAAGGAGGGATAAGGAGAAGGTGAGGGAGACCATCTATTAAGGTTGGCTCCTTTTCAGTGCCTAAGAGAGGATACTGAGTGTTAGGACCACAAAGTCAGGACCTTTTGCAGGCTTAGCACTTTGAATTCTCTTAACAACCTCTTCCCCAGGGCCATTCAGGTCTACCGAATGACCTGAATTGCTGACTTCTCTAACTCAAAATCTTGAGGTTAGAGTTTACATTGCTCCCTCTCAAGAGCCTCTAGGATCCCTGGACAAAATGACACATTTCTTCCCAGAAGTGTGGATTCCAAAAGTAGGAGCAGCCTTAGTCAATCCACACAAAGGGCCCAGTTATACACTTTCCTGGGCCTGGGTGCCGGTTTGTCCTAAAGACATGTACTGCCAAAACTTCTCTCCAAGTGAATTTCCATTTCTATCTAGAAGGGGAAGTCTCTGGTGATGTGCACTGGGGGAAAAACAATAAAAAGAAAGCAAATGAGATATCTCATTACACAGAGCAGGGCAAAGCCACAAGGAAACTGGAAACCAGTAGCATAAGATTCTGAGTGAGTTTTCAGTTATGGGTTTCCTCTGCTCCATCCATTCTCACTAGCTGTGATACTGAAATATACTAAAAGATAAATTTTTTGGAAGTTTTAGGAAGATGTATATTTTAATGCTTGTGTTAAGTATATTCATGGTAGGATCAAAGTTAGAAAGAAGTTTAAGAAAGCACAAAAGATAATGCTGCAAAATTAACAAAAACTTATAAAACTGTTTCAGGATTTTAAGCAAGCTGCGCTGATAAGCAAGACTAATGTGAGCCTTTGTCAAGCGACCGCCATGTGCTATCACAGGTATGGAGTGCAATTTATGTTGATGGGAAAGTAGGTAGAACCCCATCATCTTTATAATGATAGAAGAATAGAAGAAACAGAGGAAAGTGTTGTGGAACTAACAGAGTACAAAAATGGGGGGATACACAAAGATTTCCTGTAAAGAAGAGGGGAGCACACCTGAATGTGTCATTATAATAAATGATTTAGCCAAGTCTTCAAGAAATACCTGCATCATGGCATTGGGGTACCCATCTGATATAAGCTCACTTACTGGAAAGGACCTTGGTAATATACGGAATAATATCATGCTTAGCTTGAAATAGTTAAGAACAAATTAAAATTAATTAATTTTGTTTATAAAATGGAACTAACTAAAAGCCTGTTTCCTGGAAGAGAGAGTGATTTGAAACAGTTTTTTTTTTTTTTAAAGATTTTATTTATTTATTTGACAGAGAGGAGAGAGATCACAAGTAGGCAGAGAGGAAGGCAGAGAGAGAGGGGGAAGCAGGCTCCCTATTGAGCAGAGAGCCCGATGCGGTGCTCAATCCCAGGACCCTGAAATCATGACCTGAGCCGAAGGCAATGACTTAACCCACTGAGCCACCCAGGCACCCCAAGAGAGTGATTCAAAACACAATATATTTTCAAGAAAATTTTGCATTTAGAAAACATAGTCCTAAATCTAAAACTAATTACAACAATACCAGTAAATATCCACAAAATACAAGAAAATCTACAAAAAAACGTAATTCTTAAAGTATTACTACCTGTTTCTGGGGTTATTATAAAAATAAGTAATGGGGCACCTGGGTATCTCAGTCAGTTAAGCATCCTGACTCTCGATCTCAAGTTAGGTCTTGATCTCAGGGTTGTGAGTTCGAGCCCTGTGTTGGGGACTGTGTTGGGGGCTACTTAAAAAAAAAGTAAGTTATAAAAGGGGAGAAAAGAATAAGCTCAAATATAGATGACGATCAGTTTAAATTTACTCAGATAATGTTAGAGTAGGTAGATTTTGTTAACTGTAGTGTTTATGTTTCTACATATATATTTGGCATCTAAAACTTAGTTTCTGGTCATTTTGCTTTTAAAAGCATACAGATTTAGCACATGAAGATTTTAAGGTAGGATGAGATATGTTTGATTAAGTAATAGTTTACAGCACTGTTTTTCATGAAACAACAGCAATTAATTGGAGGAGAAATTTGGATGTTCATAAATTATGTAGGCTAGGCTATGTAAATATCCAGTTTAAAGAATAGAACATGGTTTGAATTATTTAGGAAATTTTTTCCCTTTCAGGACATAGATAGTACAGCTACATTTTTCAATGAGAGTCAGACTTCTAATTTTATGAACATAGTAATATAATAACTGGTACTTGTGAAAGGTGTCATTGAGGTAAAAAGCCTAAACGGGTCTCAGACATCTAATTTTCTATAGAAAGCAAAACATAGTCACACCATTGTCTATGTTAATCCAGGAACCTTTGTACAGTTCATCTCTTTAGGTAATTGTCATTCTTAAAAAGAGATGGAATAATGATGACTGACGTGTTTGTTTTGGTGGGTGAGTGCAGGCCAAAAATGTCTGAGGTCATTGTATTCTCTTAAAATGTAAAAAAAAAAAAAGACTCCAAAATTTCTCCCAATCTCATTCCTATGTTTAGCAACTATTAGAGACAGTAAAGTTCTCTCTGTGTCAGTTCCTGATCTCTTTTATGAAATGTAATCACAGGGTCTATATGGCAGAGCCTCCTTAAGCTGATACTGCTTTGCAATTCCAAATAAGCCAACTTTCATCAGCCGACTGCAATCTCTATTGTCCTTTAATAAAAGTAGAATTTAAATCAACAGTAAAGCCCTGATAACTCACAGTCCCAATTCCATGTGTTTTGAGTTTTACTGAATTTAGCAATAAGGAATGTTTAGTGATTGGTTGTATTTATTCCAGGAAAAGTATTTTTGCTTTTCAAGGTAAGCTATAACATACTTATACCACAGCAGCTTGGTTTCTAAGTACGGAGATTCATTATTGATGTCTTATAGTGGGGAAAGGAAAAGTTTTCCCATTTGGAAAATTCAAAAAAAGGAATAAATCTTTAAATTTTAGGACTTTGATTTAAAAAAAAAAATTAGGACTTTGATCTTTGAACTCATGGGGTTGCAGACTTCTGAAGTATGCCTTTGTATATCTCTGGCTCTCACTGTTGTGGTTGCTAGGAGACAACATTCCTTAGGCTGAATATCCTACTTGTTGTCCAATTTGGTCACTAAGAGTGTTATGGTAGAGTTAATTTTTAGATCTCTTTGAGAAAGCCACTTTCAGATTAAAAAAAAAAAAAAGCAACAGAGAGAGAGGCTGATTTACTCAGTTACATGTCCTAGCCACTTTTTACCCCAGAACGTCTATTTAATGTCTATTTTACTCTTTTTATATTTGCATAAAGTAATTTTGAATCTTTGACTCTGCAAGCCACATTCTTTGGTATTGGGAGGTATTTATGATTTATTTGTACAACTCAGTAGGGCATATCTGGTCGCGTATGTGATTAATTTGGAAAATGCAATGGGCCTTTGTGTCTGTGGCCTCATCTGCACACTCAGCACATGGTCCATAGTTATGGACACTGTAATGAAAATCATGCACCTTCCTCAGTAATCATATTATTTTATATTTATAAAAACATTTTATTTAAAAAACTAATTTTAGATACTTTTTTATTTATAATTGATGGTTAATAATTTATGTCTTGCTGAATATGTATCCTCTTATAGATATTTGACCATGTTCCTCTGCCATGTGATTATTTAACAAAAGCTTCAATATAGGATTTTGTGTGATATATACATATTCAAAAAAACGAGATTGCTATTTCTTTCTTTCTCTCTCTCTTTCTTTTTTTCTATTTGTACAGGGGGCTGGGAAGTCTCTGGTTTTGGCAATGTCACCTCCTCTAGACTTGATTTCTAGTCATTGTCATCTTTGAAGAGCTTGCTAGGTATCTTTCAAGGTCTCTTTCTAACTTTAAGGTTTAATCGTTATTTACTTAGTCTGAATAGATTAGGTGCTCATTAAACTTTAGTGCTTATTAGAGGAGTTAAGAGGACGGAGTAGTAGGGGAACTCTAAGCTTGTCTCATCCCTTGAACACAGTTATATAGTTATCAAGTCATTCTGAACACCCAAGAAATCAATCAGAGGTCTGTGAAAACAAAAACTGCAAGTCTACAAGTAGCAAAGTGACCACCTTTGGAAGGTAGGAGATGTGGAGTTGACTTAGGGGAGATATAGCTGTGAATACATTGGTGGGGCAGAAGACTGCTTATGGAGGCTACCACAAAGTATTAGAAGCCACGGAGTACATGTCATCTGCGAAGAGAGAGAGTTTGACTTCTTCATTTCCAATTTGAATACCTTTTATTTCTTTTTGTTGTCTGATTGCTGTTGCTAGGACTTCTAGTACTATGTTGAACAAGAGTGGTGAGAGTGGGCATCCTTGACGTGTTCCTGATCTCAGAGGGAAGGCTGTCAGCTTTTCCCCATTGAGAATGATATTTGCTGTGGACTTTTCATAGATAGACTTTATGATGTTGAGGAATGTTCCTTCCATCCCTATACTTTGAAGAGTTTTAATCAGGAATGGATGCTGAATTTTGTCAAATGCTTTTTCCGCATCAATTGAGAGGACCATGTGGTACTTCTCTCTTCTCTTGATTTGTTCTATCACATGGATTGATTTGCGAATGTTGAACCACCCTTGTATCCCAGGGATAAATCCCACCTGGTCATGATGAATAATCTTTTTAATGTGCTGTTGGATCCTATTAGCTAGGATCTTGTTGAGAATCTTGGCATCCATATTCATGAGGGATATTGGTCTGAAATTCTCCTTTTTGATGGGGTCTTTACCTGGTTTGGGGATCAGGGTAATGCTGGCTTCATAGAAAGAGTCTAAAAGTTTTCCTTCTGTTTCTATTTTTTGAAACAGTTTCAGGAGAATAGGTATTATTTCTTCCTTGAATGTTTGGTAGAATTCCCCAGGGAATCCGTCAGGCCCTGGACTCTTGATTTTTGGGAGGTTTTTGATCACTGCTTCAATCTCATTACTAGATATTGGTCTATTCAGG
>CM052797.1:74201019-74238956 GCA_028533885.1 Nasua narica
GGGATGAAAATACCAAGAAAGCTAGATAAAAAAGGCTGAAGCTCCTCTCTTTGAGGCTTTTGTTTTGTTTTGTTTTGTTTTTGATCCTGATGGAAAGTATTTTTGACTAGAGTAATTCATTTTTCAAAGAACTTTCAGTAATACCTGTATTTTAATATTTTAAGTGCTATCTCCATGTCTCAGATCTGTTCTATGCTATATAAAATATGTGGAATAATAACATTCAAGTGCTTACAAGCTGTCAAGACCTTTTGTAAAGGCTGTATATGTATTATCTCTTTAATTATTACAAGCGCTCCATGAAGTTATTGTGATTAACATGCCCATTTTATAGATGAGAAACCTGAAGTGGAAACAGATTAGGTAATTTGCTTAAGCCACACGTCAGTTAAGGCGTCAAATAATCTGCCTTCAGGGCTTTGGCTCTTTACCGGAGCCTAAGCTGTCTATAAGAGGACAGACATTGAGGCCCCAACTGATACAGAGTAGTTACCTGGCAGAGGTCTTCAGGTCTTGGGATCTGTGCCCTGGAAACACTGTCTCTTGACATCCCAGAAACTCTACATTTCTGTGCGGACTTCAGGATTTCCATGCTTTATCTTCTGTTTTCAATAACCTAGACCCAAAGTGGCAATACAATTTTGTTTTATTGATTGAATGGTTGATTGATTGATTGGCTTTCCCCACTCCTTTTTAAAATTTAAATTCAACTAATTAACATATAATATAGTATTAGTTTCCGAGGTAGAGGTCAGTGACTTATTAGTCTTATATAACACGCAGTGCTCATTATATCACGCGCCCCTCTTAGTGTCCATCAGCCAGTTACTCCATCCCCCCACTCCCACCCCCACTCACCCCCCAACAACTCTCAGTTTATTTCCTATGATTAAGAGTCTCTTATGGTTTGTCTCCCTCTCTGATTTCACCTTGTTTTATTTTGTTTTAAAATGAGGAAGATTAGAGAGGACAATTCAACCCTAACACGTAGTATCTAACCTCAATATGCTCTCAGGTTGTAGCCTCTACTGCACTAGAACTTTATTTTCTAGATACCAAGTCTCTCTGAGATTTATCCCTGAAAGTTTATGAGAAAAAGAAAGGACGTTCTAAGAAGAAATGGCTAATGCTGACCCGGCTTTCTAAATAGGACAAGGCTTTAAGAATAATTTCTGCCATTCAGCTCTCCTGTGACCCACAAGCAATAAATGACAGTCTTTTAAAAACAGCAGTGGCTTATCTTGGGCATCAGGCAGGGAAGAACTCAAGTGATTTCTCTACACTTGTAATGTCAAGAGGAGTCCTACTCATAGACTGCTATTATAAAAGAGGAATTGTTTATAGCTATTGAAAAATCTTCACAGAACTGTCCATCAAACTTTATGAAATGTGTGAGTTACTTAGGTATCAGCTTTCTGGATCTAATTTTTTTTTTTTTCCAGAGCATTCAGAATCAAACCCTTTCCTTACTGGCTGGTTACATACTGATAAACACAGAGCTGTTTTACTTTCTTTTTCTTCCTTTTCTCCTTGTGTTTGTTGACTCTCTCCACACCTTTTTTCCTTCCCTTATACCCTGTTCTGAAACTATAACTCCATGTTTTTCAAAATAGGGCCTGTGGTCCATGTGGGTCAGAATAGGCTAGAATTCTTATTAAAAATGCATATTTGAGGCCTTACCTCAATTATCTGAATCTCTAGCGTGGAGCTGAGGACTCTGCATTTCAATAAGCTCCTGCAAGATTCCTATCTATACTGACGCAGAGAAGGTCTAGCTCAGTGGTTTTCCAACTTTATTGTAGAAGGCTTGTTTCATCAGAATTCCAGGCTCTAATCCAGAGTTTCTGATCCAGTAGGTTCCAGATGGGGACTGAAAACTTGCATTTCTATGGAGTTCCTGGGTATTGCTAATGCTGCTGGTTCAGAAATTCCGCTTCATGAACTCTAGAGCTTTGAAAGTTCTAATCTTTGAAGTCCTGAAAAAACCTTTTAATAAAACATGCTCTAAAATGTCAGATATTTTGGCTGTAGAAAGAAAAATGTTAACAAAACACCCAAATTTCTCTCTGTGCCTTTGTGTGGGACCATTCCTCACTCTCCAACTCTCTGCACATTCAGCTCAGCTCGTCTTCGGAGGGCAACTCCTACCCCCTTCAGGAAGTCTTGATTCACACAACTGTGAACTCTTTCTCTCCTCAGCCCCTCCTCAGCCCCCCTCTTCTTTCCACTTGTGGAAGGACAGTGATTCCTGTCTATGTGGGGGTGTAGTTAACTGTGTTTGGGGAAGTTGTTAAGATGTTTCAGTTTTCCTACCATACTGCAAACCCCTCAAATACAAGGTTTGCACCCTTTTTTACTCTGCCTTACCTGGCAGTGGCACTTCATTGATGCTGAACAGATGTTTGATTAATGGATGAATATTTCAATGGGAGAAGGGTATGTTTAATTCTTTTAAATAAGGGCTAGACTGTTATTACTTTATATTTTCTTTTTTTTTTTTTTTAAAGATTTTATTTGTCAGAGTGAGTGCTTGAGCACATGCAGGGGGAGTGGCAGGCAGAGGGAGAAGCAGGCTCCCCACCTAGCAAGGAGCCCAATGCAGAACTCGATCCCAGGACCCAGGGATCATGATCTGAGCCAAAGGCAGACGGTTAGTTGACTGAGCCACCCAGGCGTTCCCATGCTTTATATTTTTCCACTTGGAGGATCTGTTGTCATAGCAATGAAAGTTATTCTTTAATTTAGCTAAGAAGGTACGTAGTGTTCGGCATGAGCACCGTTATAGGAAAATCCAAGGCATTCTCCAGTAGCGTACCGAGGCTTCTTACTGGTTTCCTAGAAGTAATTCTCTGTTCCAGCTACACACTGTGTGGTTCCTGGACCAGCAGCACTGGCCTCACCTGGGAGCTGTTAAAAACTCAGAATCTTGGGCCTCACCCCGGAATCAGAATCAGAATCTGTGGGTGCTCTGTCTGCGCCTTCCAGTTAGAGAAATACAGCGTTACTCGGAAGAGTTTCCTTCTGACTGAAAGAGTACTTGAGAATAGTGACAAGTCAGTGCAAGAATCTGTTGTTATCGGTGGTTATTAGCTTGTTAAAAAATTTTTTTTTTTTTTTAAGATACTCTTGTGGTAACTGGGAGTTCTGCTGGGGATTTGTAACTGTCATCGAAGGTTCTTATTATAGGGGCATCATACTGTGCTAGACACTGGTAAAGAAATGTAATGAATCTGAGCTTTACCACGGAGCCAGACATGATTGATGTGGGTAAGCAGATATTAAGACATAATTAAACATATGAAGCATATGAATCCAGCATCAAAATAACATGAGTGGATTTAGTTTTGAATGTTTTTGTTTTATTCATCCCCTATTATCCACATTTCTTTGATTTGAGAATTTTCAAAACAAAATATTTCTAGTTATTTGCATAGAGAAATTTGGTATTCCACAGTAACCTGGGCCGGTTACATAAAGATTGATATTCCTGAGCACCTCGCCCATCAATCTCACTTTGTCACAAAGAAGAATAAATATCTCTTGATATGGAAAATTAGTTATGCTATGTGGTACCCAAATAAGGGCATCTTTTCATTTATAGTATAACTTGTGTATAAATGGGTCAGGCATCAAAGGCATGATTTTTTTTGAAGGTTTTTTCCCCCCCCAAATATGTTTATTTTATTTTTTCAGTGTTACAAGAATGATTGTTCAAAGGCATAATTAACAGTTTTAAATAGTCAAAAATAAGGGAAGGTGTTTATGTGCTTTGTATTCAAATGTTTACATATAATTTAGGGTTCAAAGTGTGTCATTATTATCCAAATACAAAAAACAACATTCATTTAAGCTTGTCTGAGATCACCGTACTTAGAATATTGATCTTTACTGCTCCCTAGTGAAGGGATTATGCAATATTTAATGTGTGAGGCTTAGGTGGAACATGAACTTTCTTGGTTAATAAGATCTCTTTTCTTTTATGACAGTTGTGATTCTCAAAAGATACTCATTAGAAAGGTCAGAATGGCTGCTTTGAAAGAATGCTCGGTAATGGGCAAGGTATCAGCAAGGCTATGGAAGGAATTTGGGAACTTTATATGTCTTGTTCATTGCTGTGGTTTTCTTTCTTTATTCTGCTTCTTTTTTTTTTTTTTTTCCATTTCTCTGGGAGGTTTTATGTGACATAATTTAACCAAGAAGAACAGTGTCATTAAGAAGCTATTTAGGATATGAATGTTAATACCGTAAACATTCTGCTCTCCTAGGCTCCGGAGTACTGAAACAGGGGAATACAGCAGTTAATTTTAGGAATATCCTTTCCCTTTCCCATAGTATTATAGTATTTTGATGATTATTTCTTTATCGTTGAAGGCTTTAAGGGTCTACTTACTAGTTAATATCATTGCTATTAAACTTCTAGCACATAATAATTAATATATTATTCATGGCAATTTTGTTTCACTGATGTTGTCCTTATTTGAGGCTGTGGGATTGAAAACAACCAATGCATGCTACCATTTCAAAATACAATAAGATAACAATATTCATAACGAGCAGAAACAAAACTCTACCCATCTCATCTTAATGGGACTCTTAAAACCTTTCCAAATTCAATATGTACTTTTTCTAAGTTACATGAAGATTAGCATTGTGAACAATCAGGTCTCAAAGCTATTTCCCCATGGGGAACTTCATTTTCTTTCTCTTCTTCTTTGCTGTGACATAAAAAACCGAGAAGTCTTGAATTATGTAATGAATTACACAGCAAAGAGTAGGTATTTGATGTTTGTTGAAATAAGTAAAACAACATTTGGGGGAAAATTTGACCTCTCAAAAAAGAAATAATTTAAAATGTGAACATGGATTTCAGTAATTTGCAATAAAAAGGCAGTGCTTACTACCAGGATATAGAAGGTATTCATGCATGTTTTGTATCAGCCATAATCAACTGACATGCATTTCAGTCTTGTACTAATGTGCTTTAATGCTCAGAATAATAAGCTTCTACATAAATGCATATAAGATCCTTGATCTCATTCTACGTCAATTTTCTGAATCAAAGGAAATGTTAAGTAAAATAAGGTTGTTCCCAGGGATGTAATAGTTTAAAAGACTAGGGCATTTTTTTTTTCTAAAGTGCATATCTGGACTTAAGGTTTAGAATTGCATGTCTGGAAAAAGTTTTCATAATCTGCTTTTCTCCCCTTTTCTTTTCTTTTTGCACGTATTTATTTTGGCCAGCTGGCGAGACAGATCTTTTTCAGGGGCTCAGCCTTCCAGTCTGAGTGTGGTTGTCCAAAACCAATCTTTGGATCAAATTCCTGTCTTACTTGCTCCAGTGTCTGAACAGTGTTGATGTCACAGGGGCATGGTGACCCAGTTGTCTGTTCCAAATGCCTGGTGTCTTGCCAAATAAAGAGCTTAGCTACGCAGCCACGCATTACCCTGCCTCACAAAGGGCAAGAGATTGTGATACAATCCTTGGGCAACCTGTCTCCCCTTGCGTCTCCCACGTCAGCTGTTGAATATGAAGGTAGACACTGGGGTCTCCTTATAAAATAAATGGCCTCTCTCCCCCTTCCCAGCTGGGTTGTCACCTTTTCTAGTCTTGTCAATACATCCATGGGCTAACCCAAGTGTTAGTCCAAGGAGACAGGGGCTGGGAAGTTGTCCTTGCTTTGTATCTATTTCTTGGCTTTGATTGTGGGGAGAAACTGTACAATTTGGTTTCCTTCTAGGTGGGATTTGTTCTAATGGGATTTCAAGATTTTTGGATTAAGGTTGGAGCCTATGCAGCATAGTCTAAGTTTTAGAGATGACCTTCCTTTTCAGAGATTCTGAAATTTCAGACCCAGGTATCCCCTGAGCAAGCCAGGTGGGATGCACTGACTGGAAACCGATGTTCCCTTGGAATTGGAGAGGCTGAATGCGGGGCTTTTTGCTGCTTCGTCAGCTATCACACTGGCACACACACCACCGGAGATTTAAGGGGTTCTATACGTCACACTTCCATAACCTTGAATGTGGGGGTCTAAGTTGATGTGGTCATAAAATGGAGACATTCTCCTACTTGAAACCCTTGAACACCTTGTTCTTCTTCCTTCCCTTGTGGTCACCTGCAGACTAAGTTATCCCATTCAGCTTCCCATACTTGACATAGAAGAGGGATCAGGATGTAACAGAATTCAACGGGTCTGGTGGTCAGAATGAGATTTTCTAGTCCCATCTCTCCCAGTTGTGTCAACTTGGCTGCTCTGAACATGTTTTCTTATCTGAAGGACAGAACTTCAAGTCCCTTCTAGCCTTAAGATCCATGGATTTAATGGGAATAATATTACCTGTTCAACTTACCCCACTGGGTTGTTGTGGGAATTAAAGGAGATCATATTTATGAAACTACTTGGTAAATCCTCTACAAAAGATTAAGGAATGTGATACTATTAATTCCCTCTGAAGAACCAAAATAGCTTGCAATTTACTTTTAATCTTCAAGACTGTGTATATATCTTTTGTATTTAGGTCTTTAATGATGTACACCATAACACAAGACAATTGAACAGACTAATCTCTCTCTCACTACATGTTACTCCAAGTGTCATTCTAAGGCAATGGGCCGGAGGGAGGAACTTTTTTTTCTTTTTTTCTAACAGAGGTAAAATTAATCCCAAGTACACAGGGCTCTGGACTTTTTTCCTACTCCTTTCAAAATTCTGAGAAGCAGGTTAGTTTACTGTTTCATACCAGAGATTGCTTAAACAGAGCAAGGGGTTCAACATAACATCTTTGGGGAGGAAAGTGCTGTAGTCCAGAACAACCCACAGCTGGAGGGCCAGGGTGTAGTGATAGCAGATGGGACACATTATTAGTACACAGGGAAATAATGGTATCCTTTGTACCTGGCTATCACTCATGAGACACAGCAGCATTAAAGTAGGTCCTCTATCCAGTCGTGGTGTTTTCCATTGTTCCAATTCACAGAGTAACAAAGAAACAAAAATACCTCAGATATTTTATATTGTCTATTTATCTATCTATCCATTTATCTCCATCATTGAATACTGCCAAGAGTAGTAGTGAAAAATGAGAGACTCTTTAGAGGTTCTGAACTATTCTCTAATTCTGCGTGCACATGTATTCTCTTTCCAGCTGAACTCTATGCTCCTTGAGGACAGGAAATACACCTCAGGCTCTTTTCCTACTGTCTCCCTTACCTTAGCAGCATTGGACCCAGCTCTTGGTGCAGACAGGAGCTTGGTAACACCTGATGATGAAGAGATGGATTCTCACAGAGGTAGGGAGGAGCACTGAGGTAGGAGACCCCCATTTGTACTCCTACCTTCCCCTGTGCCCTTGAGTTTTGAACATATATTTAAGGGTTAAACACTGTCCTTAGATTGCTAGTGAAACTTGGTAAGATGTTGCAAGATGATGCAAAGTGCCCTAGGGAGGAGGGTCCCATAGGAACTGCCTACTATCTGCATCACTCCTTCAAGTGATGAATTCTAGATCATTCTGAGGTTACTAGTCTGCTAGGAGGAGGAGCCATTGAAAATGACTTTTTTTTTTTTTTTTTAAATAGGGCTTCTGGAGAGTGGGGCAGATCAGATGAAGGGGACCAGCAGTGTTTATAATAGTACTGAAATTTAATTTCAGTGCTGACCTTTTATTTGACATTTTAGATAATGCTATGGATGTGCTCAGCTATTTGTTCTTAACATATTTTCCATCTTTTTGGGGCACTAATCTACTTAAATTCAAAGTCAATAAAAGAATAAAATAAATTTTGACTTAAAAAAACAACTTTTGAAAAAAGTTCCTTCACAATAGCAATAAAATATGCGATGCATATGAATTAACTTAAACAATGTTCTCGACTATGAAAAAGTACAAAACTTTAGAAAGAGGCTAAAGAAAATACTGGAAAGAAAAATTATATTCTGAGATGGAGAGTTTTTGTCACATATAGAGGTACTTCTTTTCTCAAATAAATATATGAATTACAAATTCTGTTAAAAATCTTATTGAGCTAGGTGTTTTAGAACAAGACAACACAATTCTAAAGTTCATGTGGAAGAATAAATTGATCAGATTGATGAAAATTTAAAAACTTGGAAACACTAAGCTCTGGCGAGACTATGGAGCAGTGGAAACTCTTATACACTAATTGTAGCAAAGTAAATATACAGCCACTCTGAAGAGTACAGGGACAATACCCAAAGTTGAAGAGGTATGCATCCCATAACTCAGTGATTCTACTTGTAAGTCTACATTCCTCCTAGACAAATTCCTGCATGCACATACAGAGACATGGACAAGAATGCTCACAGCAAAAGAAAGCACATAAGACCTCACTTATAAGGCAATGGATAGATAATTTAAATGATACATTCCATTCATACATTGGAATATTATGAAGCAATGAAAATGAAAGATAGTGCTAGACATATATATCAATTGCATAAACTTCACAAACATAATATTGAACAATATCAACAAAAATGGACATATTCAAAGCATGATTTTAAATTTTTTTAAAAAAATTTTATTATTTGAGAGAGAGAGAGAAAGCATGCATGAGCAGAGGGAGAGGGGTAGAGGGAGAGAGGGAGGAGAGTTCCTGCTGAGCAGGAAGCCTGACATGGGGTTTGATTCCAGGATGATGGGATCATGCATGACCTGAGCTGAAGGCATGTGCTTAACTGACTGAGCCACCCAGGCTCCCTCAAAGCATGATTTTAATTAAAAGTTAGAAACAAGTGTATATATCTGCAAACATAGGGTATAAATAGATTCAAAAGAACCTTTAGATTCATGGTGGGCACGTGGGTGTTAATTTTATTATTCTATGTGCCTCTTTAAATGCTTGAAAAATTTCATAACATATGAAAAATGTTAAATGATAAATGGGTGCGACTAGCTCAATTTCTATTTGAACAAAATAAACAAACCAATCATGAGGACCTCACCACACCATACTAGATATTACAAGGTATTATAAAAATTAATAATTAAAGTGCATAGTATTAGCTGAGGAATGAAATCCTGACTTAAAAAAAAAGAAAATCCTTAAACTGGCTCATTCATCTATGAAAATTTTGTATGTAATTAAAAGGAGGACACAGTGAAAAGGATTGGAAGTTTTACCAGATAGTGTGGGGACAGCTACTTGCAAAACACATAGGGACAAACCACTGCTTTACCACCACATGCCAAAATAAATTCCAAATGGATCAAAGAAATTTAAATGTCAAAAATTCATAAGAATGGTATGAAAAGTTTTGATGACTATTTATAGAATCTTGAGTGTGCTCAGTTTTTCAAACCCAGAAGCCATAAACAGGACAAGTCTGGAAGCTGTAAAAGGGAAAGGTGGATAAATTTGACCACATACAGAGTTTAAACTGTATCAAAAACAGTAAAAAATGGTAAACTAAAACATATTAAAGATATTTGCAACATAAATATAGATAGTTGTTAAACATAAGAATGAAGAATTCCAAATAGACAAATTTTAAAATGGGCAAATAACATAACTCAAAAAGAAAGAAATCACGTGAATAATATTATAAAATATTTGAATAAAAAATACAATATAATAATATCTAGTTTTCAGGAAAATAGCCACTTTCATTCTTCGCAGGAAGAAAATTAAATTGGCCTAAGATTTCTGGAAGATTTGTCAATAGTCATCAAAGCGTTTTAAAATATGCTTATCTTTTGACCAAGAAGTTAGACTTATACAAATTTGTTCTAAGGAAATGATTACAAATGTAAGCAAATATTTAGAAAACATACTCATAAAAGTTCTGCCTTTAAAGTGGGAAAACTAGAAACTATTCAAACAAAAAACATATAAGTTAAATGAATTATGGTATATTTATACTATTAGATGTTATTTCTCTATTAACAAATACCGCATATCACAACTAAATATTTTTCCCTGAAAAGATATTCACAATATATTGTTCAGTATATAACTACGAAGTAATGTGCACCCATGCTCCTGTTTACATATGTATGTAGAAGAATATATACAATATTAATAGTCATTGTCCTTGAATGGTGGGATTAAAGATTTTTCTTTATTTTGTTCATATATATTTTTATAATTTTGCTAAAATAATGTATTTTCTACATTTTTAAAGGAAACAACTTCATTTAATTTTTAAATTCCTATTTTTACTTCAATTTATTCATATTTTATTTCAATTTTGAAATTAAAAGCAAATATTTATGAGCTGCTGTAGGAACTGTGGAAGCATTTTCTATAAATAAACATGATTACATTGAGTATAACTAATAGGTGTTGGCTAGATCTTACAGAGTGATGACCATTGTTCCCATTTCATATTCTTTTTTTTTTTTTTTTAAAGATTTTTTATTTATTTATTACAGAGCGAGAGACTGAGAATGAGAGGGGAGAAGGTCAGAGGGAGAAGCAGACTTCCCGCAGAGCCGGGAGTCCGATATGGGACTCGATCCCGGAACTCCGGGATCATGACCTGAGCCGAAGGCAGTTGCTCAACCAACTGAGCCACCCAGGCGCCCTCATATTCTTTTTTTTTTTAAGATTTATTAATTTATTTGAGAGAGACAGACAGCGTGAAGAGGAGGAAGGGGTAGAGGGGGAAGGAGGGAGAGAATCTCAAGCAGGCTCCACACTGAACTCAGAGCCCCATGCAGGGCTGTATCTCATAACCCTGAGATCATGACCAGAGTTGAAACCAAGGGTTGGATGCCTAACGGACTCTACCACCCAGGTACCCCCCCATTTCTTATTCTTAAAGTGGGCGAAATAATGTGTATTGAGTTTATCATATATTTAATGCCTAAAAATAAGACTCACAATGTCTATGTGCTATTACCATTATTTTTATGTAATTTCCAAGGAAAATACTCCTTTAGAAAAAGATATTTTCACCAATTTTCAGGAACGAGGTGGTGTGTTAATAACTTTACAAGTTATCTGAGTAAACTCAGAACATGTACCTGGAAGTTTTGGGCTATGAAAGCAGTCCCCTCAATCCATTCAAGGTGAGGAGAGATTGTAGGGCATTCAGAAAGGCTTCCCAGAGCTTGTGCCACCTGTTGGTAATCGTGGGCAAGAAGCATTTTAAGTATCATCATCTCTTCACTGTGTTCTGTCCTGCCCCTCCCTCCAGCAGGCAGATCTTCCTAATTATAATTGGCACAGACTTGTTTTACATTAGTTTTTACTCCCTAAGCACACAGAAAATTTGGTAACCTGAAAGAGTACTCTGGGCAGTAGGAAGACAGACTTTGGGGTTGAAAACTGATGATTGCCTTGCTTGTTGATGCTACCGAGTATTACTGTAACAGAAGCTACTACAAAGTTTGATGGTGACCCTGGCCCTTTGTACAAGAGTTTTCTTGGCTGTTAAAACTACATCTTCGAGAAGTATCCATCTTATCAACTCACTCTTTTGCTAAAGGAACCTTTAGTGACTTCCCACAACTTTATCCTGCAAGTCAGACTCCCTGAGTGGGCACACTCTGCCCTCCACTTCCTAACTATCCCACTTTCCTGACCACTTGTCCAATATTCCCTTTCCTATTCACTATTGCCCAGTCAAATGGAACCACTTGCTTTTATTTTTAAGCCAGTCCACGCTTTCCCTTCTCAATGCCACCACGCACACTGCATTTCCTTGAGAATACATTCTGCATCACCTTCGCATGCACTAATTTTACCTCGACTCTTAGCTCCCACGCAAAATCTTTCCTAATCCCCCCAAAATAGAGCCCTCTCTCTCCACCACCTGAGCCAATGCACACTTTATCTGTGACCACATGATGACCCATTCTAACCTGTACTACAGCTATTTGTGTACTTATCGTAGTGATTAGTGTAAGCTTTTAGGTGCAAGACCTATGTGTAGTTTATTTTTGTTTCACAAGGCCCAGTGCCTTGAAATATAAACATTTGTTGAATGAATGAATGAACCAATGAATGAGCGAGGGAAGGAGTTAAATGCCTGGCCAGGACCACAGCCAGTAAACCTCTGAGTGCATATGCTTCTTATTTGCATGTCCTGGGCTACATCAGCTGGAGGTAACAGTTGCTGATCCTGTTAACAGTTTAGCACATACTTTGTGCCCTTGCCTTTGTCACTGCTGTGAGGCCCCTGCTAGGTCCCTTAGGGTCTCACAGTAAGTTGGGGCGGGGGGGTCCTGCGGGCACCACGTCACAGGGCTTTACCACAAAACCGACTTAAGTTCGGCAACTGCCATCAGTGTCTCTAAAGCTCTGCCTTGGCTAATTTCTCTGGTGGAGGCCCCCGCTGCTGATTAAAACCACCTGGAGCACTTCGCCAGTGCTGTGAGTTTCCTTTAACCACTTGGGCCTGACTTCACAGGTACGGGGTCACGAATAACCCCTGGAGAAGTCGGGATGGAGATGAGCCAGGGGCTGGACCACTGCTCTTCCCTACCGTCCACGTGGTATCCAACCTGCCGGCTTCCTTCAGGTATCTTTTTGGTCTCCATCTATTTTTGTTGTGAGGTCTTCACGCTTACGAGATGAGGAGTCCTAAAAAAAAAAAAAAATACATCAGTCATCCATTTAATTAATCCCTACAGCATTTAGGAAGCAACGAAAGAATTCTGGGATGAGCAGTTCCCATGGAAGGAGGCCTATTCAAAACTATGCAAAGTGTTGTAGTTTTCTAACTGACTAAAACCCGGAGCCTCGGGCCTCCAGCCTCCCAACTATCTCCCTTGTAGTTTCCGTGGCATTTCGTGTCTTTCCCGGTCTTGCCGCGGCCACCCTTAGGCACAGTTGCAACCAGGGCAGTCCCACGACTCTGCCGAGGTGAATACAGAAGGCTTCCCTCCGCCACCCTGGCCGAGAAGGGGAACCTTCCCGCAGGGGCAGAGCAGGATCCCTCCGAAGTGAGGTGGGTGGGAACCAGGTAAGGGGCCCTCTTTGGCCTGGCAGCACCCGCAGGCCGCGTGCTCCTCCAGGGCGGAAAGAGTGGACGTCCTGCCATTTTGTACTTGCTTTCCTCTGAGCCACGGGCCTCTCTCAGGCTTTGGCAGGCGCGGGAGTTTGGCAGGGAGGTTGGCAAGCATTTCACAAGACGGTAAAGGTTAAGGTACGGTGGAGGTTGTTTAGTGCAGGATTGTAAATATTTGTTAAAAGGTTTGCGGAGCTGCTGCTTTTGATACCTCTAATCCACCGAGACAGAAATAACTTCAAAGCCCTGCCTGGTCTGACTTGGTCCTCAACCAAAGGGAAACATCAGCTACTGCTAAAATAGGTTTTCGCTCAGGGCCAGGCAGCCTGCCTTAGCAGGCGTCCTGGAGTGTGAATCATAATTTAATTGTCTTTGGGCACTTGCACATCTGCTCGGGAACGTCAAGAGGACAGGAGCTGAGCTGCATGAATAAATGTGAAGGAGCCTTTAGTTTACACCGTTCCATGCTGTCACCAGCGGAACGAGAAGTGAGGCTTGTGTCTCTTCAAAAGGATGGGCTGAGCCCGCTGCTCTGCCCAGGGAACCCGGAGGCTTCACCACCGGGCAGCTGGAAGCCGTGGGGGAGCAGCTGCTCTAGAGATTTCACAGTAGAGAATTCCAAATTGTCCTGTGAGTTCTGGGCATCTGAGTTTCCGGGTGAAGGAGAGGAGAGGGCATTGGAGGCTATTTTACAATTGCAGGTGGGTTTTTGGAATTCTGGTAATTTTTTTTTTCATATTTCAAAGTTCTGTAAGCAATTACTGATGAATTCCTTAATTTTCTTCCATCTCCAAATCATACTCTTATTTTCATATCATAGTCTCATTTGTTCCTCAAACCAATGAAGAACAGACAAGGGTGAATAGTACACATGTTGCCATCGATAGGGAGAAGAAATCGTATGAACTTTACCGTCTGACTAATGAACACTATAAAAAGTGGACAGAAACATTTCTTACGTCTTCTTTTGCTCCCCACCTTACTTCCTTAAGTGTTTAATTACTATTTCTATAGTCAATACTACCAACTTCTTACTGTGGATTGTTGGCTACCAACAAGTGTAAACTTTATTATGTTTTATGTCTGTATTGTTAACATCATGCAACTCAACTTAATAGCTGAAGAGGCTTTAGATACTTTGGAGGATCTCTGGGCAGGGGCCGGGTTCTTTCCCAACCGATACTTCTTGGCTTTGAGGTTGAGGTCTGGGGCCAGACCACATCCTCCTAGCGTCTTTCGCCAGAAGAATGCTGCTTTGGGAGACTCTCACAGTTATGCAGTGGAAAAAAGAACTGAGCTGGCAATAGAGTTCACTGGGGGCAGGAGAAGGGCTGAAATCGTGAACTTGAATGTGGGGAGGTGTCTCATCAAGATTCATTGATTCTGACAGATTCATTAAATCTAAATTCCAGAGAGTTGGAGAAGAAAGAGATCTGATAAACCTCTTTGTGATTTAACAAAAAGGAGGCTAATAAGTCAAAGGATAGTATAATCGATATATGTCAGGACTTTGAGTTTGGAGAATAAGATCATCTGCTAGATTGCCCTAAAAGGGTTTCATGAATGAAGTGACGTCTAAACTGGTCATTGAAGGATGTACCTGGGTAACACATTCTGGGCAATATTCTCTAGTTGTGTATCTGAGGTGGTGGCACAGAGTAGCCAGCTGTGTCCTCTTCATATCGGACATGCCTCTGCCCCACATTTGATGCTGTTCTGCCACTCAGCTCTGATCTGAGCCCCTTCCAGGCCTGACCCATAAGAACCACTCATGTGCAGTTATCCCTGTTTTCTTTCCTTTTGGAGTGACCTTGGAAACCACATGTTAAAGATGGTGGGGCCGTAGAGAGAAGGATCCTGAAGCATTAGTTGGAGGAGAGGCACATGCCAAGTGGGAATACCTGTGTTGGATTTTAAGTGAGCAAGCAATAAACTGCTCTTGTATTAAGGCAAGGACATCTTGGTTTATCTGTTATAGCAACTAGCATTATCTAGAAGTGAAAGATAGATTCGAAGGATGAGAAACAGAGAGATGAGGCCAGGCAGGAGGGTTGGAATGGGAGTAATTGGAGAAAAGGTTGGAAAAGTGGGTGGTTGCCAGCTAATAGAGGACTTTAGTTCTAAGGGAAGGACTTGAATTTTTATAACATTATTCTTCACATTTGTAGTTCACATTTTTTTTTAAAACTTCATGTTCATGATTTAACTTTTTTTCATCATAGACCTATGAAGCACGTATTAATATCACATTTTACAGGTGATGCAATTTTAGGTTTTAAGCAATTAAAGTTATGGAGATTATTCAAGCTCAGAGAGACGATTTGTACACATGGTGATTGATTCTCTCCACTGTAACATACCTGATTTGTATGGCCAATTGAAAGTCAGAAGCTACAGCAAAAAGTTTATGTGTTTAAGGCGGCATCTGAGGATTATTGTTTCAGGAGCAGCTTTTAGGCTGAATTAGCAGAGCAGTGATTCCAATTAGTGAACTTCTAAGGTAAACCAGGAGCAGAGGGAGAGGAGCTTGAATGAAGATGGAGGCAGAGGAGAAGGAAAGGAAGAGTCAGGGTGAAGATTTATCGAGGAAAGACTTTCAGGACCTGGTGCCTGGGTGTGAGAGACAAGGTAAGGCAGGATGTTAAGGTTTAAATATAGCTTGGCAAATTTGTAAAATGGGAGAGAAGGCCTCAGGGAATTAGTGTGCATGGGTACTTCAATATTTCTGGGAAGAAGGACATCTGGGCCGCTTTGGGTGATGGAAGTGTGGGGTTGATCCATTCCCGGAGTCTTGGTCTCAATTTGAGACCGGTAGAGAGAGAAGCAGAAGGTAGAAGCAGGTGAAGATGTCTTCATGAAAGATCTTTATGAGACGTGGGGCCTCCATTAGGTCATTTCAAGGCCCAAGAAACAAAGTGGGACACGGCACTGGAGTGAGAGGCTCTCTCACTTTTTTTGTTGTAGAACCAGCATGGCACTGATGGGTGAGACCTGAAGCTGATGGGCATCTTTGGGCAGCTGGTGTGCTTCGTAGATTTGGGAGCCTGGGGACACCACCACGGCAAGAAAGGCATCCCCACAGAAGATGTCTCCCACGGGGTGGTCACTTTGCTCACAGGCGGAGAGCAGGTGCAGGCTTCTCCTATCCACATGTGACCAGGGTCCTGGGCATCTCAGCAACACCTGGTTGGGGTGAGGGGAGGGTCCTGCCAGTGGAGACAATGGGCCAGCAAACTCTGAATTATAGCCACTGATGTAGGTATTTGTCTCCAAAGGTTGGTGAGCCCTGGGGACATTCTGGGTCCCACCGGGACCCACACTGAGAATATAAATGTATAATTTAATGAGGAGACATCTTCCATGCACGAGATAGGATCATTTAAGGATTGAGAGCTAAACAACAAAAAAAGAGCTTATTCATACAAATGCAACTTAATCCGTACCCCTTTTAAGCTTCTTATTGTGCCTTGTTACTTGATGGGACTTGGTCTGGCAGCGTCCTTGGTGTTTTAAGAGGTTATATTTTCAGAAAATAAGGGAATTTTTTTTATTTGAATGTTTCAATATGCTTTCATGGTATGGGAAGAAAGCCACTTGATTAAAGCATTCGCAGTTTACATTAAATCCTTTTCTTCTTCCCGGAGAATTCAAGGTTCTGGCACAAACTACAAGGGTTAACCTACACCTGGCCCTTTCACTGTGTTGTTTCACCAGCGGTGAATATTGTGGGTAAAGTCCAAAATATGAGTTTTCATGTGAGCATTTTGTAATTGCCCCCCCTCCACGCCCCTCTGCACCCCACCCCCTGCTGCATATACCTCCCGATGTAAATATGGTACTCATTTGTCAAGTACTGTGTGGTGATGAAGCAAATTGCTGGTTTTGTCCCCCCTCCATTAGTAAAGAGGGAGAAAACCTGCAGAGACTAAGCTTGTCCTCATTAATCTGCTCATTGTGCCCCCGCCCCGCCCCCCTGCAAAATCCACTGACTAGAAACCACCTGGTGATGGTTCTGCATTTGCTCCTTCTCTGGAGCGTTTGGGATGCAAATAGAAGGGCTATTTAAACACACAAAACCCATCTATACATCGAGTTAGGATGAGCCCATCCTAAGCCACACACTATTATTTTTCCTGCTTTGAGTGTCATTACCTGAGGCTTCTGCCTCGCTCTCATTTGTCATCCTCTGCAAATAAATAGCTCCCAGGGGAGAGGGAAGCAGTGCTGCACCTTCCCATCCCCTCTAAGCAGCCCAGCTTATTTTGACAGATTGCTCCACTAGAGCAAGTCTATTTACTTAAAAACAGACTGCCCAACTTCTCTAAACATCAGCAAGAGAAGGACAGTGCTCTTCCTTGTTCTCTGCCCAGCTATTCTCCACACTGTTTCCAATTTTTGATGTCTTGGACCAGAGGATGGAGGCACGAAGCCAATGCTGCTACGTTTTCAGCAGCAGCTGTTTCTGGCACTCTGGGTGTTGCAGAGTCCCTACGCTACAGCGTGGGGAGGGGGTGGTGTGTGGGGGGGGGTGGGCGGGGTGGGGGATGTTATTTTTAGGCAAGAATGCAAATCAATCTAAAATGGTGAAGGAAATGGGTTGGCAGAGCATGTTACACAGTCCTAATTCAACAATAGCTGAAGAATAATGTAATTTTGGCCCATTTGTTTTATCTTTTGTACGATAGGCTTTAAGGCAAAGTTAGCACAAATGATTAGTTCGTTCATCAAGTATTTATTTTATTTCTTTTTTATTATGTTCAATTAGCCAACATATAGTACATCATTAGTTTTTGATGTAGTGTCCGACGATTCATTAGTTGTGTATAATACCCAGTACTCATCATGACATGTGCCCTCCTCAATACCCACCACCCGGTTACCCCATCCCCCCTTCTGTAACTCTCAGTTTGGTTCCAGAAGTCCAGAGTCTCTCATGGTTTGTCTCCCTCTCTGATTTCTTTCCATTCAGTTTTCCCTCCCTTCCCCTGTGGTCTTCTGCACTATTCCTTATACTTCACATATGAATGAAACCATATGATAATTATCTTTCTCTGCTTGACTTATTTCACTTAGCATAATCCCCTCCAGTTCAATCCATGTCAATGCAAATGGTGGGTATCCATCCTTTCTGATGGCTGAGTAGTATTCCATTGTCTATATGAACCACACCTTCTTTATCCATTCATCTATTGAAGGACATCTCAGCTCCTTCCAGTTTGCTGGACATAGCTGGACATTGCTGCTCTGAACATTGGGGTGCATGTGCCCCTTCTTTTCATTTTCCTCTTCTTTCACTGTATCTTTGGGGCAAATACCCAGTAATGTAGCTGCTGGGTCGTAGTAGCTCTATTTTTAATGTCATGAGGAACCTCCATACTGTTTTCCAGAGTGGCTGTGCCAGCTTGCATTCCCACCAACAGTGTAGGACAGTTCCCCTTTCTCCACGTCCTCACCAACACTTGTTTCCTGTCTTGTCAATTTTTGACATTCTAACTGGTAAAATGTGGTATCTTATTGTGGTTTTGATTTGTATTTCCCTGATGGCTAGTGGTGTTGAACATTTTTTTCATGTGTCTGTTGGCCATTTGGATGTCTTCTTCGGAGAAGTGTCTGTTCATGTCTTCTGCCCATTTATTGGCTGGATTATTTGTTTTTTGGTTGTTGAGTTTCAGAGGTCCTTTATAGATCCTGGATCCCAGCCATTTAAGTATTTATTTAGTACCTATGGTATACCAGGCATTGTACTAGATAGTGAACAAAATTCAATAAAAAATCTTTGGTCTTACAAAGCTTATATTCTGGTGGGAAAAGACAGAAATACATAGCATATAAGGTGAAAACAATGCAGTTAAATAAAACCATAGGTTTTTATATATTTCATAAATCCATTTTGAAATAGCTAGCAATGCTGCATCATTTTACAGTTTATAAATTTTTACATATCAAGTTAAATCTGCTTCAGCTTCATCTGCTTCTGCTTCAGCTTCAACATCACCTCATCTTATTTCAATAACTCTGTGGCTATTGTTCTTTATACTATTTACAAATGGTGAAATAGTGGATTATAGAAGCCCAAGATCACAAAGTCCCCTCAAACTCAGATACTCAGATAGAACAACTAGTATAAGAACCCAAAAACTGTGGATCCAATGAGTTGTTAAACTTTTGAAATAATACTGGTAAGAACCTAGAAACTCAAGGTTCATAGTTGCTCTCTCAGGTTTTATGTGGAGATTCATAAATTATGCTTTTGTTAGTTTCCCTTTCAGACTTTACCTCTCAACGTGACATATAGCTAAGAAATCCTGGGAGTGGAACAGGATACAGAGTGGAACCAGCACCAGGCCTTTCTGACTTACAGGGAGGTGTGGTAAAAAGACCAGTGTTTAGACTTTCCAGAGCAGAGTCTGAGCTCCATCTGTGACTTGAGCTAAAGGCTGCAATTAACAGGAGAGCATCTAGCGTAATCTGGGTTCTACCAACTCTAGAAACTGAAAACCCAAAGCTCCATTCAGAGGCAAAGTTTTGCATTGAGGAGAAACTAATGAGAGTAGAATCCAAATCGAGAATAGAAAGAAAAATTGCAAAGGAATGAGAAATTTTGCTGAAAATGGGAGAGGGGTGCAGGGGAGGCATATATCAGAAAGCTCAAGGTGGTGCATTTATCTCTTCTAAAACAACAGAAGAAGGAACTCTAAGGCTATGAAACTACAAAAGCTACCAACTCATCTCTGCTTCCTAAAAGTTCAGTAAAATACATGTGTCTGAAAAATGAGTACCAGAAAAAGGTCGTGATCGAAATAATACAAAGTTATTCAAAAAAGGTGACTAAGAAGTAGAATAATGTCCTCATTCAGTGAAACATTCTAGAAAAACATACCCACAGAGCAGATGACAATTATAAACAAATGTTTCAAAACAAGATAAAAAAATTGATAGAAATTATGAGAGAACAACGGAACTCAGAATAGGAAAAACTCAGGAGTGAGATAATTGGAGAAAAGGACCTTTAATGAGAAATAGCATAACTTACAAAAGAAGTAAAAATAAAAGAAAAATTTCAAAAATGACAAAATTAGGAGGAAAGCAAAAAACAAACACAATAGATACTGTTCTAGAGAAGCAGAATAGGGAAAAGGAAAAAAAAATTAAGGATCAATCAGAAATGAAGAGAGGATTTGAGAGCAAGTGACAGATAAAAGGATAAGTAAAGAAGACAAAATATACGAATGATAGGAATCCTCAAAGAAGGAAACCAAGTAAATGGAGTACAACAAAAACTAAAATCTATAACTCAAGAAAACTTTCTTGAAGTAAAAGATGATTTCATACCTCATATTAAAAGGGAAAATACTTAGGAAAACTAGCCCAAAAAAGGCCACCGTTGATATATAGTCTAATAAGTATATCGAATTTGAAAGAACAAAGGAAAAAAAGTTCTTGGGGTATCTAGGCTAAAAGATAATTCATGTGTTAGGGAAAGGAAATCGATTTTCATCAGACTGTTCAAGAGCAATGTGTGATGCCAGAATACAATGGAATAATATAATTAAGACACTCAAGGAAAGAAAATGTAAGCTAAGGAGTTTTTAATCCAGCTAAACTTATCTTCAAATAGAAGAGCTGAGACCTGCTGTCATGACCGTAATTTAAGAGGCATTGGCCCTGTGAGTTTTTCCTGACAAAGCTACTGGACAATGTGCCTTAGACAACCACAGTGCCCAGAAAGGCACTCACAGATACAAGGGTTGGTAGATCTTACCAGAGGATATGCTTTGCTAAAAATAGGAAAAAAACCCAAGAGGAAGGATGGAATTCACAAAACAGGATCAAACACAAAAAAGGTGAACCTGAGAATAATCTGAAGATTCCCCAATGTGGAAAACTGTCTTTGAAAGACATTTTATAGAGCTTTTGGAGAGTATGAGAAATTTAGTCAGCTGGTCAAAGGAAATGAAGCAAATTAAAAAAAAAAAGACTATTAATTTTTTCTACAACTATCTGTTTTTCCTGGAATTAATAATAGTCTTTTTTTTTACTTGACATAATAGGTTATTTGAATAATATCTAGTCATAATAATGGAAACAGTGAACATGGATATAATCTAAAAAAGTAAGATATACTATATTTGGAGAATAATGAAAGGGAAGAGGTGGTATGATTGAATGAATATTCTAATCCACCATAGTAAAAAGTCAAAGGCTACTGAACCAAGTAATAGGATTATGTTGTACATATTATTTGGAAATATGGAGGTTTCCAAAGAAACAGTAAAATACTTAAAAGACATTGCTTCTGGGGAAAAGGATGAGGAAGATAAGGTAGACAAGAGAGTATTGGTTATAAGCCTTTTTGTCCTATTTGGCTTTTTAAAAAAAGATTTTATTTATTTATTTGAGGGAGAGAGAACACAAGCGAGCCAGCGAGTGTGAGCAGGGGGAGGAGCAAAGGGAGAGGGAGAGAAACTCAAGTCAGCTTGCACTGAGCACCGAGCCCATGTGGGGTTTGATATCACCCTGAGATCATGACCTGAGCGGAAACCAGGAGTTGGAGGCTTAACTGACTGAGTCAACTAGATGGCCCCCTGGTTGGGTTTTTAAAACCAATTTACACATAATCTTTGATGATAAAAAAAAATAAATAAAAACTGAAAATAAATACCCCACAGCGTCAGCAGAGCCCTGGCCTTTAGACCAAACCAATCACTGCCTGTCCAGGTGCCCTTTTGGCCTTGGCTCCTAGTGACCAGCCATTTCTTCACAGGCTTTGTCCTCTCGCCCCATCCTTTGCCTATAGGAATGGGACCCCTCCAGTTTCCTCAAAGTCTGAATAAGAAGTACTCATCACAGAGTGTGAAGGTTGGAAATGCCCATTAGAGACCATGTTTCACACTCCTCCTTGTTTTACTGACGAAAGAATCCAGCTGATGGTGAGTGACTGCCCCAAAGGTTTTCAGCTTCTGCCTGAATTGAATCCTGGGTCTCCTAACTCAGTGATGGGTGTTGCTTCTATTGCTACGAAGTGCTCCGTCCTGTGAATGTATTCTGGTCCATCTGGACCTTGCTCCTCATTGCTGATTTCTCTCACCTAGTCTCTGAGCGGTACTGGATTTGCCCTCGGGGTGTTTGGCTTGTTGGGGTATCCTGAGCAACTTACCCTGCCCTCTGCTTCCCTCTGCTGGGGACAGATGGTCTTTGCTGTTCACCCTTCCGAGGGGCCTAGCAAGCCTCTAAAATATGTTATATTTGGCACTTTTTGACCCCACCTCTCCGTGAGGAAAATCCTCACTTCACACTTGCTTCAGGGTGTGATGGTGCCATCTGACCTCTGCCAACCTGTGACTGGTCTTATCTGGTCTAGCCCCTTGCTTGCTGCTTAAATCGTGATCCTTGAACTAACCGGATAGACATTACGTGGGAACTTGTTAGAAATGCAGAATCTTGGGCCTCCCTCCACATTTACTGAATCAGAATCTGCCGTTTAACTAGATTCCCTTTCGAATGCACATGCAAGTTTGAGAAATGCTGCTCTTGATGAAACTCAAGTACACTTCGGGGAAAAAAAAAAAATCAAGATCAATTATATCTACTTGGTAATCACCTCTGATCACTCTGACACCTGTTCCAGGCCTGTCCCTTGGTCATGATGAATTCTGGCCCAGACGCTTTTTTCTGTTCCGTTTCAGCCAGGAGGGCTGCCTATACTAACAAAGCAGGAAATAGCACACATGAAATTCTAAATTTAAAAAATCCGTTAAATTAAAATTGACTTAATCCGCTGAATTAAATGGTGGAAAGGCATAGCACATGAGTCGTGTGGCAGTTATTTTAGTATTTCTACATATTTTTATCTTTGCCTCCCATGATTTTTAAAAATATTTTATTTATTTATTTGACAGAGAGAGATCCCAGGTAGGCAGAGTGGCAGGCAGAGAGAGAGGAGGAAGCAGCCTCCCTGATGAGCAGAGAGCCCAATGTGGGGCTCAGTCCTAGGACCCTGAGATCATAATCTGAGCCGAAGGCAGAGGCTTAACCCACTGAGCCACCCAGGTGCCCCTCTTCTTCCCATGATTGTTAATCATGGGAAATGCTACATTTTGGCTTTGAAATGCTATATTCTGGCTTTAAAGATAGACTAAAATTATTCTATAAGTTAAGAGATCTATTTTGTTTATAATTTATAAAATCTTTCTACAGTGGACATTTAGGAAACATTAATCTGGGGGTTTTACAGAATGCTAGAAATGCACCATGCTACTAACTGAAGTATCCCCATGTCCTCCTGCACAACTTCATTCATTCTCAGGTTCACTCAATGAAGGTTTACTGAGTACCCCCTGTGACTTAGGCATTGTCTTAGGTGCTGAGAATTTGGGGCAGATCTAGTTCCTGCGTTCATCCATCTTCCAGTCTAATGTAGAAGACAGCCATTAGACAAATTATGATTTAATAGCAATTGTATCAAGTGCCTAAAGAGAAAGTGTAGGGTGATGGAAGATCAGGTTGGCTTCCAGAAAAAAATGACACAAATGATATTGGAGTTGGTGAAGGGTTGGGGGGAATAGGCATTTTAGACAGAGGAGGTCCTGAGAGGAGCAGGAACTGCATGAGGTATCAGAAAAGTGACTGTGGCTTCAGCACAGTGATGGAGAGGGAGGTCCCATGAGAGGGAGCCTGTGAGCCTATGTCAAGGCCAGATCTGCAGGCTCAAGAGGACTTGGAACTTCTTGGTGATTTATCATGAGAACCAAAGGAGCCACTGGAGAGTGGGACACCAGGGAGTGACAGGACATCATCTTGTCATTCATACCAACATGCTGTTGTTTATGCAGGTTGAACCTGACCCGGAATCTCTGGGCCATGGTGCTATTTTGGGGAGTACCTTTAAGTGTCGTCTCTGAGTCTTTGGAATGTTTCATCACTCTCCTTCTCTCCTTCTCCTCATCCGTTGTGACCTCTCACAGGGAGCTAACAGTTTAGGCGAGGGTTTTAGGACAGACCGTATTCCACTGCACCCAGCGAGATGGAAAAGGACACCCCGTTCTCCTCCTTCCTCACTTTCCATGATCACAGGACTACAGCTTCTGGCTATCCATATTTCATCAACTCCCTGAATTAGGTCCTTTCTTCCCCCCACCCCCACCCCCTAGCCAGCCTCCTGCTCCAAAGCTTGAGTGAATAGATTTGGTGTAGCCTCTCTGAACTTCTTTCCTCATAATGTATTCTGACTCTATATCAAATGATGCTTATTCTGTGAAAATAAGGCTCTGGTATATAAAAGTTAAGGATAGTTTTCTCTAGGCATAGAGTAGACACTGGTTCTAGTTCATCCCTGGGTAGAATTCCTGGAAGGGGAAGTTCAGAGGGAGAGCTCTGCTTTGACAAGAAGAATCTCAAAAGTATGATTTTGCTGAAAAAAAATTTACTGTAGGAGGAAGTACTCATACTATTCTAGAAGGAACAGGTGGATTATTTAGAAACCCTGAAAACCGACTAGCATGTCGGTCTGATTTTATAACTGTCAGCAGGATAGAGGAAAGATGACATTAATTTATTATCAGAAATGGAATATACTTTTAAAATAATTACAGGGGGGTTCTGAGAAAGAGACATAAAAATAAAGTTGGTATGTCAGAAAGATTTTACTCTAAGTTTTGTTTTCTTTGGTTCTATCTTGTTATCACCAGATAATTGTTTAGTGAAATGTTATTTATGATTCTGTAACAAACATAAGTATTTTTCGTAAGTAATACCAACATGTAGTACTTAACATCTGTCTTTGTCATAAGCCCCACTGGACAGCTAAACTCAGTTTGCAATAGGCCAAACCAGCCACTTGAGCTTGTGGCAGTGGTAGCAGATCTGGTCTTCAGAGATGTCCCAAGAAGCCTGGGAGAATCAGTCTCAGAACAAAAACTAAAGTAGGTGTGTGGTTCCTAAAAGAAATTTCTCCAAATTCACATTTAGCACTACCCTGATCATACCAGTACCTACTGCTTTGGGTTGAAGCCAAGAATTATGATTTTACAATCTTAGTCTGCTACCAGTATTTCGAAGGATGTTGTAAAATCCTCAGACCTGGCTGACTGTACCCTGATTTATATATTTCATTTGCACCAACATAAGCACATGCAATATAACACACTGAAAGATTCTGGAGTGAAATCAGACAATCACTCAGACAAGATTATAACTCTAAGAATTCTGAGCAACCAGTGAGTGTCCAGGCTCTTTTAGAACTTTCCGTGAGCCATCAAATAGAGCAGGTAGAGGTTGAGGATGATTTATTCCTCAGCTGAAACCTATTCAACTCGCTCTCTAGAAAAAAATATGCTACTTCCCAGGGAGCTGTCATTTATGTCCATATTTCCTTTTTACCCACCAATCTTCCTTGAACCAGACCAACAAATATGGGAGCAAGAGTGCAGAACCATGTGCTGAGGACCAGCATTTACCAGGTGAAATTCTAGAAGGCGGGGGCAGTGTTTGGGTTCCATCAAAATCAATAAGGGCTTTGTTAGTGGAACAGAAATGTTTTCCCTACAGGCAGAGATCTAAGGGATCTCACACTGTTACTTCTTGGAAAAAAATAATAAATACAGTAAGATATGTGATTTTCTTTAAATGCTCTAATGCTTTTTCCTGTGAGATTTCTCTTTGTGACTCTTTCTGTGTTTGCTGTTTTGTGCTTCTGTGTGCAAGAGTAAAAGAAAAATAAGTGTTTCCATTATGACTAGTGGCAAAAGTCACCCAGGCTGGAGGTCTGTGCCTTTTCTGTAACTGTCACTTCCTTACAGCAAAGTGCTTATTATGAGGGGCCAGTGTTTGCAGAATGGATCAAATTGGGTGAGGTTAAAAAAGAAAGCCATGGGCAAAGAAAGTGGTTGTATTGAGTCAATTTAAAATGTCCTATTTTCTGCAGAGGCCCATATAATGCATTGACCTTTTAGAGCTGTGTTCACAGGCTCATTAAAGCTGGGAGGTAGCAAAAACCCCCAGAATTTATTGTCTTAGATCTCACTCCATCCTTGCCCCAGTTGGGCTTAGGAACTTAGACTACCCTGGTCAAGAAGGAAACAAAATGAAGTGAGGGGGTGAGAATCACAGTTAGAATGACAGCTTTAACTTTGAAGAGACAAAGTCAACTTAATGAAGTGGAAATAAAAGTTCCAGAGCTAAAATAACTTCAGCTTGGGAAAATGAAAAAGATGTAAATTTTTGCATCTCCCAGTCTCAGTACTCATAATCTATGAAATCTATATCTGCTTAGTCACTGAACAGAGTACAGCAGGATCTGCACCTCAGATCTCCCCAAGAACTCTTCTATGTGGGGACCTTCAAAACCATCCTGGTGAGTTTCCCAAAATAAAATGATCGCCAAAGGTCACCAATATTTACCTTCAGAAATATGAAGGCTAGCAGGTCCTCACTGGCTGTTCCTTGGCTAAAAAAAGTTCTTCATCTGGCAATGGCCAGTTTTGAAATGCTTAATTCTGACTTGTTAAATGCATATGGCATGCCTGGTAATATGTAACTCTGGGATACAACTATACATAGAAACGTGGTCCAGTCCTGCCCAGGAAGAGCTTACATTCTGGTCAGAGAAGTAAGACACATACATATTGAATACATAATTAAGGGATAGGGAGTCTCGTTGTGGTGCAACTGAGTAATGATAACATTTATTAAAAACCTACTGTCCACAAGCTTCTATACTAATCACTCTATGTCTGTTTATCTTGACTAATCACTCTATGTCATTTATCTTGACAAAAACCCTAAAGGGTAGCAGCAGAAATTCTTCCCATTTGCAGAAGACAAAATGGAGACACAGATGGTTAAGACCATCACCAGGCTCTAAGGGACTGAACTAGCATTCAAAAATGGCAGTCTGGTTCCAGTGCTTGAGTTCTAACCTCTGAGATTTACTATCTACCAGAATTAGAAGGGAGTAAAACATGGGCCAATGTCATTTGGGTAGTTTCTTAGAAAAAGTGGAGTTTGAGGTGGGTCCAGAAATATGAGTAGACAAAAAAAAAAAAAAAAAAAGAAATATGAGTAGACAGATGTGAAATGCCAGAGGCAGAAGCTTGAAGGGCTTTCCAGATAAAGGAACAGCATGAACATGGGTGGGTTCCAGGCAAAAGGAGCAGGGGTATGGTAGGGAGACACACTCTCACAGGCCAGTGTGTTCCTGTGGAAAGAGAAGGGCTTCTGGGATTACACCCAATTTAGTTCAAGTTCTAGCTCAGTCACTCACTTGATCAAATTCCCTGAGCCTCAGTTTCTTCATTTGTCATTTGAGAGGAAATCATGCTCTCATCACAGGGTAATGAGTATTAGAAGGACTATATATATAGTCTCTAGTACAGAAACTGTCACAATGTAGGTGTCATATTATTTTCAAAGCTGTGTTAGGAGAAGTGGGAACTCATGTAAAACAGGGAAATGGGACCAGATTTTAGAAGGCCTTGCAACTTGGGAAGTGCAATCACAACTTTTGGGCCAGTGTTTTCCAAACAAGCAAATGACCCATAGTGGGTAGCAACAAGTTCATTTTATTTATTTTTTAATGAAATAGAGTTGGGATTGAAATTATGGAGTGTATCAGGGTAAGAAAGTCTTGTTTCATGATTCTCTTGATTCAGTTTGTGAATATTTTTGTCTAGTTTATAAGTGTGTGTGCAAGGTCAAGATATAAAAATCATTTTGTATCATGGGTCAAGGTAAAAAAAAAAAAAAAGGTTTAAAAGCCACTGATTTAGGCGATGTCTTCCTCTACTGATTCCAGATGTCCTGATAGATAATAACTTGCCAAAAAGACCCTGTGCAATTTTGGAACACATGACATTGTAGTGAGTGTAGTTATAAACATGGCAGAGTGAGACTGCATGGGGAGTTTATCTTGGCTTTATCCTGTGGGACTGCAGAGGCATGAAATGGTGGCCTGTGCCAAACACCATGAGGAGAGAGGAGTTCCTTTGTAAGAGCCACACTTTACTGCTTTTGACCTCAAGAAGCCATGTGGTGAAACTAGTTCTAAACTTGGCTAACAACTTTTACAAGTTCTCTGGAAAATTTGTCGTTCAACACTTCCTAAAGAAAAAAAAAAAATGACAAAACAGGTGGCAAATAATCAATCTTATAGAAATACTATTTTGAATTTTGCTAAATGGAAGGAATTTTTCCCAAGGTGTCTTTTTTCCCCCACCAGCAGTACCTTCTAATCTAACCATTTGATAGGTTGGGTCTGTAGAATTTCCTCATTCTTAGGAGGCAAGAGCTGGTGCTTGAATTGTTGTCAATGGCAACTGGAAAGAAAAAAGCAAAGGTGAAGGGTGGAGAGTTGCAGAGGGGAATGCAACAGATATCTAACAATTACTAGTCAATGATGTCAGCCTATAAGAATCCTGTCCCAGGTAGCTTCATAAACTAGATTCGTCTTTGCTTTACCACACAGGATGTTGTTCTGTTCCCTCTGCCTTCAGTGTCCATCAGCCCCTCTTTTTCACTTATGTGGGAGTAGTCAGCCACAGTTCACATCTACCTCTCCAAGGACTGCAGTGACTTTGACCCACCTTCTTCTAGGTACATTCCAGGAGTAATGTTTCTGTTCTGAAGAGAGAAACTATTGCCATTTTCTAATTATTCTTGTCTTCCAGGAAGACATTCTGGTATCTCCCCTCTAGTTTCATATTCTTACCTCCCTACTCTGCTTGTTCTTTGAAAACTATTCCCTTTTTCCCCTGGCAGTGATTTGAGAAATTGCCCTTCTGCACCCTGTGTCTTTATTTCATAACATATATTCTTCCCCAGGCTCTCTAGTAATTATTTTGACCTTAGAGTTTTCTGGAGGACAGTGAATCCCTATTTTGCCCAAGCTCTACTTCTATCTACCAAATCGATTCTGTTCTCCTTTTGCTTAAGGCCAGGAGATTGTCTCTTCACAATTTGTCTCTTGACAATCTTTTTTTTTTTCTTAAAATCGACATAAAACAACTCTTCATTTCGAGAATAACTTCCTAATTCCTGAATGTCTAAACTCATTTCCCGTCTGAGACATTTTCTTTTTTTTTTTTTTTCTGAGACATTTTCTTTTTTTAAAAGATTTTATTTATTTATTTCACAGAGAGAGAGAGCACACAAGCAGGGAGAGTAGGAGAGGGAGAAGCAGGCTCCCCGCTGAGCAGGGAGCCCGATGCGGGGCTCGATCCTTGGACCCTGGGATCATGACCCGAGCCGAAGGCAGACACTTAATGACTGAGCCACCCAGGCGCCCCCTGAGACATTTTCTAATACTACTTTTTAATAAATAAAAATGTGCTCTGAATTCCCAAGACCCCAATTACACCCATGAAGGACCAAAGACAAAAGGACAATAAAGCACATGAGATATTAAGTTTAGTACTGCCCTGGGTCCCAAGAAGACTGAACATTTTCTGGTATTTTATTTGACAATAGACACTGTCTTTTGCTTATTTTTTTTTTAAGATTTTATTTATTTATTTGACAGAGAAAGAGAGAGAGAAGTAGCCTCCTCCCTGAGCAGGGAGCCTGATGTGGGGCTCAATCCCAGACTCTGTGATCATGACCTGAGCCAGAGGCAGATGCTCAAACACCTGAGCCGCTTAGGCACCCCTAGACGCTGTCCTTTAAGTTTCTTGATCAAGAAATCATTTTGTGTGAGTAATAGTATGAGATAAAACATTTCTTGGTGAAGGGTATTTATCTTCCAACTTCTCCAAATATTGTTCTGTGGTACATTCAAAATGTCTTGGCTCTTTGATTTGAAGATGATAATCTAACAACATATGGATTCCTCCAATCTGTGTATTTTCATCAAAGGAATACAATCTATTGGAATAATGTACTTTAAAGTTAGGAAAAATTAGGATGAAACATTCCTCTTCTACTATTGTGATTTTTAAACCAGGAAAAATATGAGGCTCAACCTTGCTTTAGAGGGGTTTCTCCCTTTCACTGCAGTTAGCATTACAGTCCTTCTCGGTATGTTATCAGTACATTGTCACTGTTGAGTGTCTTCCGGGGGCCTATGTCACACTTGGTACTCTGCATACATTCATCTCAACAAACTTGAAAGGTAGAGATTACTCATCAACATTTTCCTCATTAGGAGAGGCTCAGTGAGTCCTTTCCAGTGCTAGAGCTAACTAATAAGCCAAGGAGTAGAAATATAAGCCAGAAGCTTTGGTCTACAAGCCAGGACTTTTCCCATTGTTTATAGATACTTAATTCAACACTTTTGTATTTTTGGGACTTAAAGGTTGCATTGTCCAATATCATAACCACTAGCTGTAGGTGCCTGTTGAGTGCTTCTTGAAATGTGGCTAGTCCAAATTAAGATATGGATGGACCCCAAAGACTCGTTATGTAAAATGGGTGTAACATCTTATTTATAATACATTACGTATTAGATATTGAAATGCTAATAGTTTAGGTATATTAGGTTAAATATAGCTTATTATTAAAAAATATAGCTTATTATTATTTTTTTAAGCATTATTAAAATTAGTGTCACCCATTTCTTTTCACTTTTTAATGTGACTACTGGAAATTTTAAAATGACTTTTGTAGCCTGAATTACATTTCTCTCAGGTGGTACTATACCGATCTCAATGAAAGAGAGAATTGATGAACTTTATTATTCCCTGTGTCCCCTAAGTAAGTTGACTTTGTTAATTACTGCTGTGTCCCAGACTGGCGAACATGGCAGGGGCCCCTCTCCTGCACTTGTCTGGGCCGTTCATTCTCTGCTTGGGGAGCCTGAGCCTTTTAATGGCCCTTGCCAGAGGCTCATCCCTTCAGCTCAAGGTCAGTGGGATGTTTTGGCTCGCACACAGAGGTCCCGGTTTCTTGGCTGGCAGGGTGCCAGGCTGTCTGTCTGCTGCTGCATTGCTCTGTCTTGCAGCGTAGAGTCAGTGTTACCTTATTCCCTGGCAGATCCTTGTAAGACAGTCCGGGGGGAACTTTTGCCCCTAAAAATCTTGGCTAAAGGCTCTTGAGTCTTTAGAAATGGTCCCAGAAGCCCCAGGTGAGCAGTGTGGTTTGGGAAAAAATGGAAATCTCTTCTAGCACTTGGACATCTGACTCTACTGCCCATCTCAATACCCACTTGGCTTGACTTAAAATTCATATCACTTGTGCATGTTGTCTTACAAATATTGAGTAAACTTTTCAGATGATGAGTAAAGCAGAAAATGTAAAAATAACGGGTTATTTTACTGGCCAGAATGACTACCTCTATCAAATCTTTTGTTTACATTTAAACCAAATGAAATTCTCATCATATGTACTTAATTTATTCTACTGCACATAGAATTTATTCACTCATTAAGGTAGCATTTACCACACAGCAGGCTCTTCAGAGTACCCAAAGGATGTGTGTCCCCTCTCCTTAATGTACTCTTGCAAGCCACCTATGTAACGTTTGGTTAAATGTGAATTTCTTTTGGGGGATACCAACAGAATGCTCTTTGGAGTTTAGAGGGGAAAGAATCTCTGCTCCAGGATGACCAGGGAAAACCATTAAAAAGGGAGGTGTAAATTCTGGGCTGTACTTTGGAAGATCAGAGAGTTCAAGAAAAAAAGGAAGAGAATGTTTGGCTAATGGAAAGGGGTCAACAGTTGGGTTAGAATATGCTGTTTGTGTACAGGGGGAGCAGGAGCTGAGTTCAGGAAGGTAGGTAAGGATCGGATTAAATTCAGTTCTTCAGTGCTAGACTGAGGAGTGTCTATCTCTCCATCTTCCCCCTTTCTCCAAAAATGATACTAGGGAAAGCATACAGTAAATAAATTTTAAGAAACATATACAATGAAATAATAAAACAATAAAAACTATCATGCTAGGATAACTATAAAAATAGGAACACGAGAATAGGTGGCCTAGCAGAGTAAAAGCTCTGTGTATGAGCTTCCTTGTGGTCAAAGCAAAAAGGAAGACAAGCTTGATTTTATAATTATTACTGTCTGCAAGGAAGAAACTATCAGCTCTGAAAGCTTGTCTTAGCATCAAATTTAAAATAAATTTTGGACATGGGCTGAGCAGTGCATAGAAAATTTTTCACCTCCACGGATTTATTTTAATGTCCCTTATAAAAGCAGAGGAAAAACACTCTGTCGAGTGGGGCTTTTCAGAGTGCAGTGTGCATACAATCACCTGAGGAACTAATTAAAATGCAGATCCTGAATCAGTGGGTCTGGGGAGGGTTTGCTGTCCTGCATTGCTGACAGGCTTCCGCTGAGGCTGCCGGGAGCACTTTGAGTGGGTCAGCTGCTAGAGAAGGGTATTAAAGCAGGGAACCAGAAAAAAAAGATGCATATGGTATTCATTTTATTCTAACTAAAGGTGCTGTCATTTACCTATTTTTGATGTAGATCCAGGGATTTTTCTTTATGATACAATCTGAATTCTGAACTTCTGCATTTTTGGAAATTTCCCAATTTTTTTACAGTTGTCTCATATAAACCTAGCATGACAGCAATTTTTAGCACCCAATTTACTGAACGTATCCACAGCAATCAACTAAAATTTCACAGAAACAACTGATCTCTTTTCACCCCCATTTTGATCACTTTATATCATATTTAATCAAATTGTAAATTATAATAACCAAAGTAACTAGTATAAGTAACTTCGAGAGAAAACACAACTAAGCCCCAGCAAGCAAATAACTGGGGAGACGGAAATGCCCAGATATGCTAGCTGCTAGCATTCAGCTGGTCGTGGGCTTTCCTCGGTGCATTTTCAGAGGGAACGGGGGAACATCTGTTAATCAGCAAGCTGGATAAGTGGAGGTCAGCTACGGTGACTCCAAGAGAGCAGAGGCCAAGAATTCAGCTCTCAGATAAACAGGCCAGATAGAATAGATAAAGGCCTGGATGGGCAGCCTGTCCTCCAACCATATTCCTTAAATATTTTATCTTGACTTGATGAGAGATGGACAGCAGCTAATTTAACACTGTGCAAGGTCTTGGAGGAAACACAATCCAGGGAACCTTCCTTATGCAGGGTAGGGCTCAGTGAATGGTGGATACCAAATGAATGATTCTGGAAGGTCCAGGTTATCCAGAACAAGCCAATCTGTGGTGGCGTCAAGTCCTTAGAATTTTGGTCTCCATCTAGGGGCGGGGTTCCTTGGGGAGCCAGGCAAAGCTTTCGTGACTAACCAGGAACACACAGGGACAGAATAGGACTAAATGCTTTTGGCACATAAGATATAAAAGGCCAATGCCCATGTGTATGAAAAGCTCCAAATATAAATGAGAAGACATCAAATCTGATTGCTAAAAGAAAAAGGATTTGAATAGTTAATTTACTTGAGAAGTTCTTCAGAATGTGGATTGAAATAAACTCAGATTAACAAAAATTAAAAAGTTGTATAATATGAAATGTTAGTTATGCGGATCAATGGACGTGCATAGACTATTGTGATTATGTAATCTGATAGTCTTTTTCAGCTTTATTTTATTATTTATTTATTATTATTAACATCTAATGTATTTTTTGCCCCAGGTACATATCTGTGAGTCATCAGGCTTACACATTTCACAGCACTTACCAGAGCACATACCCTCCCCAATGTCTATAACCCAGCCACCCTACCCCCACCCCCCTTACCCCCCCCAGCCGCCCTCAGTTTGTTTCGTGAGTTGAGGAGTCTTTTATGGTTTGTCTCCTTCCTGATCCCATCTTGTTTCATTTCCCTCCCCAACCCCCCCATGAACCCCCGCCTTGCCTCTCAAATTTTTCATATCAGAGAGATCATATGATAATTGTCTTTCTCTGACTGACTTACTTCGCTTAGCATAATAACCTCTAGTTCCATCCACATCATTGCAAATGGCAAGATTTCATTTCTCTTGATGGCTGCATAGTATTCCATTGTATATATATACCATCTCTTCTTTATCCATTCATCTGTTGATGGACATCTAGGTTCTTTCCATTGTTTGGCTATTGTGGACTTTGCCGCTGTAAACATTCGAGTGCCTGTGCCCCTTCGGATCACTACATTTGTGTCTTTAGGGTAAATACCCAGTAGTGCGATTGCTGGGTCATAGGGTAGCTCTGTTTTCAACTTTTTGAGGAGCCTCCATACTGTCTTCCAGAGTGGCTGCACCAGCTTACATTCCCACCAACAGTGCAGGAGGGTTCCCCTTTCTCTGCATCCTCATCAACAGCTGTCATTTCCTGACTTGCTAATTTTAGCCATTCTGACTAGTGTGAGGTGCTATCTCACTTTGGTTTTGATTTGTATTTCTCTGATGCTGAGTGATGTTGAGCACTTTTTCATGTGTCTGTTGGCCATTTGGATGTCCTCTTTGCAGAAATGTCTGTTCATATCTTCTGCCCATTTCTTGATTGGATTATTTGTTCTTTGGGTGTTGAGTTTGAGAAGTTCCTTATAGATTTTGGATCCTAGCCCTTTATCTGATATGTCATTTGCAAATATCTTCTCCCATTCTGTCAGTTGTCTTTTGGTTTTGTTGACTGTTTCCTTTGCTGTGCAGAAGCTATTGATCTTGATCAAGTCCCAATAGTTCATTTTTGCCATTGCTTCCCTTGCCTTTGGTGATGTTTCTAGGAAGAAGTTGCTGCATCTGAGGTTGAAGATGTTGCTGCCTGTGTTCTCCTCAAGGATTTTGACGGAGTCCTGTCTCACATTGAGGTATTTCATTCATTTTGAATCTATTTTTGTTGTGATGTAAAGAAATGGTCCAGTTTCATTCTTCTGCATGTGGCTGTCCAGTTTTCCCAACACCATTTCTTGAAGAGACTGTCTTTTTTCCATCAGACATTCTTTCCTGCTTTGTGGAAGATCAGTTGACCATACAGTTGAGGGTCCATTTCTGGGCTCTGTATTCTGTTCCATTGATCTATGTGTCTCTTTTTGTGCCAGTACCACACTGTCTTGATGATGACAGCTTTGTAATAGAGCTTGAAGTCTGGAATTGTGATGCTACCAACTTAGGTTTTCTTTTTCAACATTCCTCTGGCTATTCGTGGTCTTTTCTGGTTCCATATAAATTTTAGGATTATTTGTTCCATTTCTTTGATATAAATTGATGGTATTTTGATAGGGATTGCATTAACTGTATAGATCGCTTTAGGTAGCATAGACATTTTTCACAATATTTGTTCTTCCAATCCATGAGTATGGAATGTTTTTCCATTTCTTTGTGTCTTCCTCAATTTCTTTCATGAGCTTTGTAGTCTTCTGAGTACAGATTCTTTGCCTCTTTGGTTAGGTTTATTCCTAGGTATCTTATGGTTTTGGGTGCAATTATGAATGGGATCAACTCCTTACTTCTCTTTCTTCTGTCTTGCTGTTGGTGTATAGAAATGCAACTGATTTCTGTGCATTGATTTTATATCCTGACATTTTACTGAATTCCTGTATAAGATCTAGCATTCTTGGAGTGAAGTCTTTTGGGTTTTCCACATAGAGTATCATATCATTTGCAAAGAGTGAGAGTTTGACTTCTTCTTTGCCAATTTGGATGCCTTTTATTTCTTTTTGTTGTCTGATTGCTGAGGCTAGGACTTCTAGTACTATATTGAATAGCAGTGGGGATAGTGGGCATCCCTGCCATGTTCCTGATCTCAGGGGAAAAGCTCTCAGTTTTTTCCCCATTGAGAAGAATATTCGCTGTGGGTTTTCCATAGATGGCTTTGATGATGTTGAGGAATGTACCCTTTATGCCTACACTTTGAAAGAGTTTTGATCAAGAAAGGTTGTTGTACTTTGTCAAATGCTTTTTCAGCATCAATTGCGAGAGTCTCATATGGTTCTTGTTCTTTCTTTTATTAATGTATTGTATCACACTGATTGATTTGTGGATGTTGAGCCAACCTTGCAGCCCAGGAATAAATCCCACTTGGTCGTGGTGAATAATCCTTTTAATGTACTGTTGGATCCTACTGGCGAGTATTTTGGTGAGAATTTTTATATCCGTATTCATCAAGGATATTGGTCTGTAATTCTCCTTTTTGACGGGGTCTTTATCTGGTTTTGGGATCAAGGCAGTGCTGGCCTCATAAAATGAGTTTGGAAGTTTCCCTTCTATTTCTGGGCCCTCTGTACTGTTCCACTGATCTATGTGTCTGTTTTTGTGCCAGTACCATACTGTCTTAATGATACATTACAGCTTTGTGATACAGCTTGTTTCGTCTTATGGTATCACTTATCTCTCGAATTCTCCCCTCATTATCCAGTAGTTGTTTATCTTTCTTTTTCTTAGCTCCTTTATTCTCCATCATTTGGTCTCCTATATCACTAATTCTCTCTTCTGCCTCATTTATCCTAGCAGTAAGAGCCTCCATTTTTTTTATTGTACCTCATTAATAGCTTTTTTGTTTTCAACTTGGTTAGATTTTAGTTCTTTTATTTCTCCAGAAAGGGATTCTTTAATATCTTCCATGCTTTTTTCGAGCCCAGCTGGCACCTTGATAATTGCCATTTTGAACTCTATTTCTGCCATATTACCAATGTCCGTATTGGCTAGTTCCCTAGCCCTCAGTACTGCCTCTTGTTCTTTTTTTTGTGGTGAGTTTTTCAGCCTTGTCATTCTATTGCGATAAGAATAGATGAGTGAGAGAGCAAAATACTATAAGGATAGTAAGGACCCCAGAAAAATCAGAAGAGAGCCAAAACCAGGGGCTGAAGAAAAAAGGGGGGGGGAAGAAAAAAGAAAAAAAATTAAGATAAAAGAAAGAAGAGAAAAAAAAAATATATATATATATATTAGACTTGTGATTAGAACAGAGCTCCACACCTGATTTTGGGTGTTTTTGGTCTGTTAGAAGAAACTACCTCCCAAAATTTTAAAGAAAGAAAAAACTTATAAGTATATAAAAATAAGCGTAAGCACTATGAAGGAATGGAATATGAGTGTAAAGATAAAAATTAAAAAAGATTCTAAAAAAGGGATTAATAAGAGGTTGGTTAAAAAAAAAGAATAAAAGAGGAAAGAATGTGATCAGGCTGAAGATTAGAACCAAGCTGTGTGCTAGACTTAGGGTATATTTTGATCTATTAGAAGAAATTGTATCCCAAAATTTTAAAGAAAAAACCCTCTATATGTATACAAAAAATAACGTTAAATACAATGAGGGGTTAAAATATGAATGTAACAGTGAAAATTAGAAAAGATTTTTAAAAAGGTATTGATAAGATATTAGTTTAAAAAATGCCAAAATAGGAAAGAGGAAAAATAAAATAAAAAAAAAAAATAAGAAAAAACCCCAAATTTAAAAAGTTCAACTCTGAAAGACTAACGGATCATGGGGGGAAAAAAAAAGCCATGAATTCTATACGTTGCTTTTTTTTTTTTCCTAACTCTGGAGTTCCGCAGTTTTCACTTATTGATGAACTTGGTCTTGGCTGGATAGTCTCGTGATCTTCTGGGGGAGGGGCCTGTTGCAGTGAATCTCTAATGTCTTTGCCCGAGGAATTGCACCACCCTTGCCAGGGGCTGGGCCAAGCAATCCTTTCACGTTCGCCCTGGGGAGTTTTTGTTCCCTGAACGCTTTCCGTACCGCCCTGGAAGCAGCGAATGAATATGGCGGCCTCCCAGTCTCCGGCCTGGAGGAGCTGAGTGCTCGGGGGCCCTCGGTGCACCCTTGGAGAAAAACAGTCACTCCTGTCTCCCTGGTCTTCGGCCGCTCCCTGAGCTCACCCGGCCTCTGACGAAGCATTTCTGTCTCTGGTGTACCGCCCCATTTGGAGTCTCCAAACCCAGCAGATTCCTGCCGCGAGCTCCCGTGTCACTCCTCCCGGAGGAGGAAGGAAGGGAGTCATTCCGGAGCTGCCTCTGTGGGTTCCCTGATCGAGGATCAGTGGCAGAATGTACCTCGGATCTCGGTTTAAGGTAAGCCTAAACTGATACACCACTGCAGGGCTCTGTCTCTGCTGTTGGCTTCTCCGGTCTGATACCAGG
>CM052797.1:74239056-74307809 GCA_028533885.1 Nasua narica
CCTGTGGTCTCTCTTACCGTTGCTTTGGATTCACTTTTTCCACATGTCCTACCTTTCTGAAAGTGGTGGATTTTCTGCTCCTAGGATTGCTGTTGTTCTTCTCTTCTCTCTCCTGTTGAGTTTGCAGGCATTTAGAGTGGTTTGATAACTATCCAGCTGAACTTCTGGGATCTGACACTATCTCAGCCTCCTACTCCTCCTCCATCTTGCTCCTATCCCTGATAAAGTCTTTTTGAAGGGTCATCTCACAGTGTTCATTAAAAAAAAATATGTCTTAAAAAATATGTCTTGAGTGCTTCCTAGGTGCAGTGCTACTCTATGCGTTGGGGATATAACTGTAAAAACAGAGTCCTGTTCTCACAGTGGAGGGAGCTAGAAAATAAACAAGTCAATATACGTCTTGGCTTAATAAAAGTCGAGAAGAAAACAAAGCCAGGTAAGGGACAAGAATGACGAAGTTGAGTGGGGTGCTATTTTATATAGGATAGCGAGGGGGTACCCACCAGTAAGGTGACATTTGACTATTTGCTTCTCTTGGAAGAATGACCTATCTATACACAGAGGGATCAAAAGTGCCTCAAGACCTCTTGTTTACTGAAAATAACAAGTTGGAGAACTGTATCTTGGGTATAATCCTTTTACGTTAGAAGTGTGTATGCACGTGTGAGTGCGTTTGTGCTTGTATTTAAATAAATAAATACAGGTAGTACACAGATATAATATGATAAATACATAGAAGCATGCCCACCACCTCCCTAAACCTTTAGTCCTGGTTGTCTCCGGGGTTGTCTATCTGCATAGGCTGTGGTAGGAAAGAGGGAGATCCTATAGCATCCTGCATGAGTCTTTTTTTTTTTTTAAAGAGTAAAATACTGAAAAGACCCAATAACATTTGGGGAAAAGTACAATTTTAGTAGAAGATGACAATGATAAAATATATTAAACCATTTTTAACCAAGCATTTGGGGCTATGAGCTTAAAGAAACATATCAGCGAGCTTCAGAAAGGAGAGAGAGAAGTCAGGCAGATGGTGGCTCAAGTCACAGTCCACACTTGGGCACCCCCCACTCATCTGTGGTGAGGCCTTCAGCAACTTGCTCTCTCTAGGAGTCCATTTCCTCATCTGTAAATGGCCTAACCACTTAGAGTAGTTGTGCTAAATGAGCTGGTCCACATGTAGGGTTGAGAACACTGGTACATAGTGAAGGTGTTTTATCAAGGTTAGCTCTTAAATGGATCCTCAGTTCCTCCAAGTTAGGGATGGCTTCACCGAAGGCAGGCAGCCCACCAGCCTCCTGTCAGCAGGAGGAAGGCATGCCCCACCTCCCGTCTTGGCACTTCTCAAGTATCTGTGAAGTTTGACAAATAAAGTTCAGTAATTAATCAGAGGACTGACTGATGTGTGACTTAGAGGTCAGAGAACAAGAGTGGAACCCAAGAGAGTCCCACACAGTGGAGCTCAGATGTGGCTCCACCATTTAAGGGCCATCACCTTTGTTGGTTGAAAAACAAACAGATCTCTGGACTCCTGCCGAGGTACTCTTGGCACTTATGGGGGGAGAAAAAACAACAGACAGGCCCTCTTTACTTTGCTGACCTCTGCCTTCATAAGCTGTACTACTGGTCCTCAGAAAATCAAGGGGGTTAGTTGTTTTCCTAGAGTCCTAGGAAATAGAAGTTTGCATGCCTCGAAGTGAGTTATTAACTTGAAAATAAATTACAAGGTACTTTTAAGTTTCCAGAAAGCATTTTGCAAATCCTGCCCATGGTATTCTTTCTTGTTGCAAAGAGCAGGAGTGTGTGACATGTTTAATTTTGCTGAGGACAGATGTGAAGGGGACACTGCCTGACCTCCTGTCAAAGAGGAAACTCAGCATTTCTCAATATCCTACTGGACAGCCCTTTCCATACTGCTTCTCTAATACAGGTTTTCCCTTTTCCTTCCAGAATTTTGCCAGGTAAATTGAGGTGGAGAAGGACCCTGCCAGGGTCACCGCATGAAGTGCTTTGGGACAAACAGTATATTCACAGGACTCTCGGTCACCCCAAGTCCTGACCTAGCAGGTTCCCTCGCGGAGGAGTAAGTGGTCATGCACCATTTGTCAAGCCGACCTCAGCAGTTTCTCTCCCCCTTAACCTTTCTCTTCACTTCTGTCTTCTTTCCATTCACGTCCCTCTCTGCATTCAGTCAGCTCTTGTCCCGATTCTCCACCTGCCCTTCGGTGTATTTCCCACTTGTTCCGTGGAGCACACTCACCAACATTGTGTCCACAGTTTTGTGTTTTATTTTAATATCCTTATGTGTGCTCAAAGTAGACATATCTACAAATATTGTCTCAGATGAAAAAAGTTGTCATTTACCGAGCGAGAGCAGGCTTAGTCAGGTCACCACTTCCCCGTAAAATTTTATTGACCGCTCTTTTAAAATGCTCCTTAGCATCTTCGAGAAACAACATCTTTGGGGAATGAGCCATAATTTATTGGCAGAAATTAGCCTTGGTAAATAGTTAAGTAGGCCCATGATAAGGGATCAAGCAAGATTCGTCGCTGTCCCTGAGTGTTGAAGAATTTAAGCACAAAAGCAGTAGCAACGTTCCTGGTGGATGGTGGCCCCAGAGTTTAAGTGTTTCTGATGATTCAGGGGAGTTTCTTTGGAGGTTTCTTGGCTAACGGCTGTTGTGACAGATGCTCATATGTTCTGTTTTTGCCACTTAAATTTGCATGTGAGACATAGCGGTCAGATTATTGAGGGAGCAAAAAAGTGGCGGCTTTATGAAAGTCATTTATTCTCCTTATCAGGATGGCTTCATTGTTTGTCAACTGAAAATATTAGTGAGGATTTAGGGAAATCATCTTGTTCTCTAATTAGATGAAATTGGAGGCTGATTGCCGCAGCTTTAAATGATCTTTGAGGTGTTACTAATTCAACTAAATCTCAGATGCCCGCTTTGTACAGCTAGTTGATGATATTATTCTAGTGGAGGAGGTTGGGGAGATTGGGGATGATTAAGAAAATTGGTTTTGCTCACAACCTAATGATAGTACTTGAGAGTAAGGTAAAAACAATAGCAACTTCTAAAGTCAAGATGGATCGTCCGGCAAGGAACTATTACTACCCTGTTCCCTGCTGAGATTTGGGCCATTAGGTGCTTAGCTGTACGAGGAAGAAATAAATTACTAATTAGTGCTGTTAAGGCTAATTTTCTTGTCTAGCATTTGCGTGGACTTACCGGTCCCTGCCCCACCCTGGGCCCCACGGGCTGCAAACACAGCACCATTTACAGTGTGGTCCCTTCACAGGGCTTACAGATTTTCTCTCTCCAGGGACCAGTGGTAGGAAAAAGGCAAAAATAATCTCCACGTAGTGTCTCCACCTTTCTGGCCTCAAAAATGCAAACTTCAAGGTCTCACCATTCATTGTCTCCATCCACACTGTGCTGAAATTGGTTTTCTAAATTTTCCAATGAAATTTGCCATCCAAGAAAGTAGTGTGAAGGGAAGGAGGCTGTGTGTCCTCCAATCCGTTCCTTTGCTTTATACAATTTCCTCAGTCTTTGTTTTCCTACAGGGATATTGGCTTCCTCTGAGAGGAGGATCATTCTTTATTATCAGGCAATTGAAAGGAACTGGAAAGCACCCTGGTGATTTCTACTTCTAGAGAAGGTAATAACGATCAGCAAGTGCAAGGATGCTGCCCAGAACAGACTCCGCACTCTCCTCTGTGGAGTCTAGATTGGGCCTGCTCTACTTAGGGCAACTGACAGAAGAGTGTGGGCCAGTGCATTGGGGTCCATTTAATCAGAGCCTAGTCTAAGTGTGTCAATTCTAGGGCAGTCACAGATCCAAAGGGGCTCTGCCAAGGCCCCGAGAGCCAGAGGGGTCCCTGGCTTTCTAATAGTGGAACAGACAGCATGTCAGCTAATAGCCAGGGCTTAGTCCTCAAAAGTAATTTTGAAGCCTCCAACTTTATACTTGGCAACTCCCAAATCCTGAGCTTTGACCGATGCCATGATGATACTCTATAGGTGTCTCTGTGATTAAAAAGAAATGTTTCTCAACAAAGGGGTGGTTTTAATAAGTTTATTTTATTTTTTTTTTAAATGTTGGCCATATTGTGTGATGGATAATAGAAAAACTTCACCTACATTCTGAGGAGGACCATGAGTGATCTTGACACTTAAGCAGAAAAGACCACTTAGATGCGAGCCGCCCGAAGAGAGACATCAAATCCTGGCGAAAACAAAAGTGGGGCTTAAGAAGACATGTACTGCAGATTGGATCTTGTTCGAATGACCTAAATATCAAAGGTGACATGATTATGTACCTGCTCAAAAACGAGGAAGATTCATTTCCAGAATATATTAAGTTAAAAAAAAAGGAAGGTACCAAAATTGTATGTACTATGCTACCTTTTGTGTATAACCAGGGCCGAAAATGAGAATGTATATTCAATTTGCTTGTATTTGCACAAAGAAACCCTGGAAGGATAAACAAGGAACTAATAAAAGTGGAGGGATGGAGGGGATGGAGGCGAGGTGAGACCACGACTTCTCAGGGTGTGCCTTCATATTGCTTTGGTTTCTAAGCCCTATAAGCGTATTAATCAAGATAGAAAAAAGCTAAAAGCAAAAAATGTGATGAGATTTTTTTTTTTTTTGGGAAATTTACACCCAAATGGAATATTTGCTGGGAAAATGTAAAGCATGACATTTGAACGTCAGCACAGCACTGTGATGTGGCAGAAAGGTCAGTAGCCTGAGAGGCAGGGGACATGGGTTCAGGTCTCGATTTCAGTTCTGCCACAAATTACTTTGACATCATTTAACTCTGCATCGACAAATGGGCTTAATGTGTGATGCCAATCATGTTTGTGATTAAATATGAAGAAGCTGCCTGGAGCCTTCTGTTGAGCAAGAGTTTAAGGCCATGTCCAGGTTCAGTAGAAAATATTTCTCTTAGTGGTGGTTTCTGCCATGTGTGTAGGATGGGAGAATGGCAGCATGCATGCCTTCTCTTTGTTCTTCCTGTGATTCTTTTTCCTCACCTATAAGATTAGGAGCTTAGACTGGAAGATCTTTAGTCTCCTTGTAGTTCTAAAATGTTTATAATAAATGGGGCATATTCCCAAAAGCAGAAACAAAAGAGGAGGGTGGGTGGGGAGGTGCCACAGAGGGCAGGGTTTGGCCCCCTGTGATTCTGTGATTAGAGGTGGGAAAGATTACCTTAAGTGGAATGTAAGAAAAGCTGCGTTTCAGAAAAGTTCTAGCCAATGTGGGTGAAAAGGCTTCTGGGACCCAGGCTAAAATGGCCTAGCCTTCAGTTCTTCCTAGTCATTCGGTGCAGTCATTTGCAAAGTCATTGCCAAGATGCAACACTTTCAGAGGATTTGCTGGAGGTGAGTCGTGGAATAGGACAGGCTTGAGAGCCTTTATTCCCATTCCTTTCTGGAATATTATAACAACTGAAGGAGGAAACTTACAAGACCCTGTGGTGCTCTGGGGAAGAGCTGAATGACTGACAAAAATGGAGAAGGGTACATCTCTCCTCAAAGATTAGGGTGAAATGACAGATTCCATGTCTTCTTTAGGGCCCAGCCGGTAGAAGCTTCTGGATCTTCTCGAGAAGGAGTGGGCCTGTCTACATGTTATGTGTTGTTCTTGTTGAACTGCCTGATCCTACCATCTCCTGAAGTTTGAGAGACTCAAGTAGGGCCAGGAGCCAGAACAGGAAGCTGAGTATGCACCAGGAAGGGGTCTGGCCCCTCCGGGACCTGCAGTATTGAAGCCTGAGAGGGCTTTCTGGTGCTTTGGAAACTTTCAGAGTCCTGGACATGAGACATTTCAATGCTTTTGATGCCATAAGTCTGCAGAGAGGACACCTGGAAAACTGACCCCGGGCCTCCTTGAGATGGCAGTTTTCTTCTCTCTACTGTCTGGAGACCCTCTTCTGCTCCAGAGCTGCCAACAAAGCAGGCTGGACTCAGCCAAGCCAGCCCGTGCTCCATGCCTCTGCCCCTGAAGTGGGTCCCCACGCATAGCACTCAAGCCTGACAAAAGTTTCTAGTCTGGACCATCCCATGGGGGAGCCACTGGCCCCCCCGTGACCATTTAAATTTAATCAAGGTAAAATAAAATAAAAATTCCAGTTCCTCAATTGCACTAATCACATTTCAAATGCTTGATAGGTATTGGGGTCGGGGCTACTGAATTGAGTAGCACAGTTCTAGAATGTTTCCATCATCACGGAATGTTCTGTTGGATGGTGCTTCTGTCCACTGTGTTGTCTGGGAAGCCACTATGGACAGATAGATCCACAACAACAAGGATTAATAAATAGCAAACCTAAAATCAGATGAAAGGGGCAAAGTATGTATATTTCCTATCATGTAAGATGGGAATGAGCTAAATTCATTAAGTGAAAGAAAAGTTCAGGATGAGTTTAAAAATATACAATAGTTTTTCCGTAAGAAATACACGCATGGTAAAGTGGCCCAAAAAGGTTGCAAAGTTTTTGTAGATGAAGGATAGTCATGTGGTATGGACTTCATGTAGCTGCCTATTATCTAGTTTTATGAGGGATGTTATCAAGCTGTGGTTTTAGAGTAGAATACAGATGGGGCTTAGGGTTCATGCTAAAGGAAATTAACAGACTTGTGAACAAAAGGCGTCACTATCTTTGTGTGATTCTCACTGGGAACATTATTGTGCTGGAGGTGAGGGAAGCAGGAGAGAGAGACGGAAAATTGGTCTGTCTGGGATTTGTCTTCTGGAGGGGGCTGACTTCCAGCCAGCTGGGAAGAACCCAGCGGTGGGGCAGCTGGTAGGCTTCTTCCCTGGGAGAACCTACCCTGCCTGCTAGTCCCCTTACAGCTCACCAAGGGGCCTATCCAGACAGGGCCCCCCGTTGGGAGACATCAGGTCTTTCTGCCCACACTAGCTCCCTCTCTCTGGGGGCTGGGAAAAGCAGTCAGGGCTCATCTACCCTGATTACTGTCATCGGAGCCCTCTGGACTCAACACATCATTTCCATTTGTGTTGCCAGTCCATTCTCAGGCCACATGCCTTAGGACAGATGCGGTAAATGAAACCTCCTCTTCCTCTGATGTTTCCCCCACTTTTATATGTTCTGGGGAGATTACAATACAGACAACAACAGGAATTGAAAATTTTGGAAGTATTCTTTAGCCATAATGTAATGTAAACCCATCATAAGTCAACTAAGAAATTTGAGTAAATGGGAGGTGCGTAAGAGTATTTTCTTAGGAGGGGCACTTAGGAGTGGCTCAGTCTGTTAATCGTCTGCCTTCGGCTCAGGTCATGATCCCAGGGTCCTGAGATCGAGCCCCACCTCAGGCTCCCTGCTCAGCGGAGCATCTGCTTCTCTCTCTCCCTCTGCTGCTCCCCCTGCTTGTGCTCTCATTCTCTCTCTCATTTGCTCACTCTCACTCTCTCTCAAGTAAATAAAATATATATATTTTTAAAGAGTATTTTCTTAGAGGGCACTGGGTGGCTCAGGCAGTTGAGTGTCTTACTCTTGGTTTCAGCTCAGGTCATGATCTAATAGTGGTGGGCTTGAACCCCACTTGGGGCTCTGTACTCAGGGTGGAGTCTGCTTTAGATTCTTTCCCCTTCTCCCTTCCTCCCTCTCTCTCTCAATAAATAAATAAAATCTTGGGAAAAAATAAGAGTATTTTCTTAGGATGCAAATGCAGCGGAAAAACAAACGCTTGATGTTGGAAGCAAAGTATGCTTGTTTTTTTGTCGGCCTTTTCCTTGGACATAAGTCTGTGATGGCCCAGAGCAGATATTCAATACATGGCATTAAATCAATGTCATTTAGGGAAGTGAATTATATCCATAAAGCTGTATCTTATTTAGAAAAATAACTCAAAGTTGGGTGAGCGAAAATTATAAAACTTGAGCTAAAAGCCGAAATGAAGTGTACCCAATTAGAATCATACAAGCGAAAACGATTCTTTTGTGTTTCTTTTTTTGTAGTGCTTGAAAGTGTGAGTGGAAGGCTGTGAGGTTGGCAAACTGAAAACCCAAAATAACCCAAGTGTTTTGCATTAACTTTTACTTTTTCTCCTCCAGTCTGGAATACATTGGATCGCCACCTGGAGTCTCAGTCAGAGTGATGACGGATTTTCAATATTAAACACCGGCGAAGAGTAAGTGACAACTAAGTTCCCATTCTTTGAAACAAGGGAACATTTTCTTTCTGAGTTTGCCAATATTGGAGGATGGGCAAGGGAATGTATGCTTTGAACATTATCATAGTCATGAAGGAGTGTGACAGACTCTGCCTCTTTAATAGGTTGGATCTGTCATGCGCATGTACTCAGGAGAGTTTATCCTGGCTGAGATCATTCCCCACACTTTTTGCAGGATGTAATCAGAAGAGAAGCCTTTCCAACGCAAATCTATGACCATCTGCAGGCAGATGCTGCAGTGGCCTTTGAACTGGAAAGTGGTAGAACAGTGACAGCAGGATCAAAGGCATTTTATGACACTTGGCCCCTTCCTTCCTTCCTTCCTTCCTTCCTTCCTTCCTTCCTTCCTTCCTTCCTCCCTCCCTCCCTCCCTCCCTCCCTCCCTCCCTCCCTCCCTTCCTTCCTTCCTTCCTTCCTTCCTTCCTTCCTTCCTTCCCCCAGAAAGACACCAGTAATAAGAACGTAAGACAGTTCTTATAAACTTCTGCTGTGTGTGATGTTAAGCAAGGATCTTTGGGGTTTGTCTTGTTGGCATGGATGCATTGATACCCAGGGACGTGGAAGAACCAAATAGTATTTTTCACTTTCTTACTATCCTTAGTCAAAAATGCTTTAAAGGGGTCATCATCTGGCAGATTCAGGGAACATGGTCATGGAGGGTCCCAGGTGCCGACTAATACTGGGGCTGTGTCGGAACTTAGTAATTCAGGAAATTTTGAGTCCTTTCCAATCACCCTGCGTCTCTTCTCACTGTCATTAGCTAAGTTCGTCACATCCCTGACTGTGGTCCTGGGCAGTCTTCCTCCTGGGAGGACCCTCTGGACTGGACTTCATTCTTTGCCTTTTGTGGGTGTTCTTCCGGATTCCTAGAATTGGCTGTAAAGTAACATACTACCATTAGGTGTCGCTGTCTAACATATAATGTACTTAGTGAAACTAAAGATTGCATTTTACTAAAAAAAATCACCCAGTTGGTATTGTAAGACATGAACTCTGTAGATTTTGAGACAAATTTTTTTTTCTTGAAAATAAGAACTAATTTCAGATATAATAGTTGGGAAATCTTCAGTCAGAATATTTTCAGTAAATAAAGTTTGAAAGTTGATTTTATTTGCTAAGAGATTGCAAGAGAAAATCCAGACGTTTTAGCTGGCATTCAAAGCTTTCCCTGATTTGGTTCAAGCCTACATTTCCAAAATCACATCTTCTGTCTTTAGGTACCCCACCCCTCAGTCAAATTAAGCCACTTGCTGGTCTTTGAATATTCTTATCTTTTTCTATGCTATTCCATTTACTAGGAGTGTCCTTTCATCTTCCAATATTCTCTTTTCAAAACCTACTTATTCTTACAGAGAAGCTTGGATCCTAAGTCTCCTTGAAACGTTTCTTAATCTCGGGTGGAAGCATGTATTTCTACTTCTGTATCACTTTGCCATTTTATTGTGCTTCTTGCACAGCATTTTGTAAACACTAGCTGAGATAATATTTATTTCTGTTTTATTATGAAAGCAACGACTGTTATATAATTACCACAAAGTCTACAGGGGTTCTTAGAATAAAGGTTAGTAAATGGAAATTATGTTAGTTAAGTAAAGTGAATTGATAAAAAAATGCAGGAAAATTTGATTCCAGTTCATTTTTGAAGCATTGCCAATTCACTGGGCACTGGAAAGTGGCCATGCAATGATAATTAAAGAGTAATAATAACTGGCAATATATCAATGTATGAAGAAATACATCCTACATGGTGCCGTAGGGAGCCAATCAGTACAATTGATTTATTGGCCATGATAATTGATGACATGAGAAAGTAAACAGCTCATCAATGCCTTAGCATCTCTAGTTAGAACATCATGCTTTTTAGTCATGCTGTTGTGCATAAGAATATAGTCAGAAATACAATATACTCTGTGTGTGTTCAATTTAGAAAATGTTTTTCCTCTGTCCACCATAGTCATGATGAAAATGAGGGACCAGGGCTGCTTAGAGGAGAGGAGGGAAAGTCTATCAAGGTAAAAACTAAGGAGACAGAGGTTGCAGCTCATCTTTAGCAACTCGGTCCATCAGGCAGAGATGAGTTTTTCCTATTGCTGTTGGCCTTTGTAATAGTTACTGGTAACTGTGTTTGCCACCCTATCCCCTTGCTGGTGTGCAACAAGACTTTTTCCATCATCGCTGCAAAGTTGGTAAACTGTCCCAATAAGCAGAGATTCTATGAATCCTGACAGCCCCCAAATATTCAACTGACTACTCCTACTCACTGGGACTTGTCTTCTAGCTTGTGGTACAGTATTGAGTGAACTGGCTATTATTTTAATTTAAAAAGTTAGAAGAAACCACTTACAGAAATTGGACAGTTATACAGTTATACATCTTAAAAAATTTATTTTATTTAGAGAGAGAGGTGAATGGTGGGAGGGGCAGAGAAAGTGGGAGAGAAAGAATCTTTGGCAGACTCCACACTGAGCACAGAGTCCAATGCGGGGCTTGATCCCAAGACCCTGAGATCATGACCTGAATTGAAATCAAGTGTCAGACACTCGACTGACTGAGCCACCCAGGCACCCCAACAGTTATACATTTTGTTTGATGAATTTACCCAGGAGAGAATAAAATTTGGTTAACTATACATGTTTTTGATATTATTTCCATCACTTCTTATACTCTTCCATCTTGAAGATGTTTCTTAAAAATAACCTCAAACAGGGGCAGCTGTGGGCTCAGTTGGTTAAGTGTCTGTCTTTGACCCAGGTCACGATGCCAGGGTCATGGGATCGGGTCCCACGCTGGGCTCCCTGCTCTGCAAGGAGCCTGCTTCTCTCTCTACCTCTGCTGCTTCCACTGCTTGTGTATGCGCGCTCTCTCTCTCCCTCTCCATCAAAGAAACAAGTAAAATCTTAAAAAAAAAAACAATCTCAAACAACCTTTTAAAAAAAGGTGTATGTGTTTGAGGAAATACATAGTTTTCTAATGTGTGATGGTGATCAACTAGTTACCTGTGACTTACCTTCTAACCTTACCATTGGAAGGTTACTTCCCATTTATGAAAATACATGCCATTGCTGAGGCAGAGTGTCATGATTGTCTGATTTGGCAACATCTGGGGGAATTGCCTGGTGTGTGGATGATCACAAGCTGAGGATTGCTGGAGGGGGGAGATTAGTGGGGGGGATGGGGTCACTGAGTGATGAGTATTAAGGAGGTATACGATGTGATGAGCACTGGCTCTTCTATGTAACTGATAAAAATCACCTCTGAAGCTAATAAAAAACTATATGTTATAAAATTTTAAAATAAACTGGAATAAAATAAACAGAGCAATGCTCTCTTCAAAAATAAATAAATAAATAAATAAATAAATAAAAGAACACTGATCTGCGTATCACCAGCAAGGAAGTGGTAGAAAAAAGCAGCTGTCCATGTGCTGTGTTCTATCTCAAACAACTGTCACAGGTGGGAGACTCCTTCTGTCCCGGGTCACAGTTGCTTTCTAATGTAGCTGAAGCTCTTCCTTTGTCTCCAGTCAGGACCTTGGGAAAATCTATAGGCTGTGTATAAACCATCTGTCTGGGCCTTTTGGTGCCTCAATTTTGAGGACAGCAACAGTGAGGGTGAGAGGGAACCTCTTCAGAGAGATTTATAAGGCATTCCACATTTCCTGAACTCTTCAGACAGGGTTTTGCCAAGGGATCCCTGAAGTTCTGTCTAAACTGGTATAAGAATGGTGTCAGAATTCTGTATTGGTGTACGAATGGTGTAAGCTCCTTTCCTAGTCTGGGGATGGGAGGGCACTTTGCCTAGAGAGGGAAGTTTCAAGAGGATCAGTCGTGAAAAGAATTGTGCCACATGCCTGTTTGAGAAAGCTAAAGAGATTGTGGACATCCAAGATACCAGAGGTGTCACTACAGGACTAGAAGAATAGATAAAATAATAAACTGACAATGCTAAAAGTTACAAAGGATTTGGAGTAACTGAAACTTCCATCCACTGCTCACAAAAACTCTTGGGCAAAATATGCCAGAACTCTGTATGCATAAAACTTATGGTTAAGCATCTATACCCCCAAAACATATTAACTCCAAACATATAACTCCAAACTGGAAACAACTCAAATGTGTATCAGTGGGGGGGGGGGTAAATAAATTGTGGTATGTTCATACAATGGATTACTTATAACATGGATGAATCTCAAAAACATAATCTTGAGCAAAGGAGGTTAGCTATGACAGAACACATACTGTGTAATTCCATTTACATAAATTTCAGAAATAGGGGAAGCTAATCTGTGATGATAGAAGAGTAATAATTATCTTTGGGTGGGATTAATGGTTGGAAGAGGGCACAAGGAAGGTATCTGGGGTGCTGATGATACTTAAATTTTCCATCTGGTAGGTGTGTATGTGGGCATATCCATTATGTAAAAATTCATCAAGCTGCTGTTAAAATTTGTAAACTTTATGGCTTCTTAGTACATCACGAAACATACTTGTTCAGTATAGGTTTTACACACACACACACACACACACACACACTGTCTCTGTGTGCACGTAAGAGACCTACATGAGATCAGATTATTCAGGAATAATCTGAAGTTTATGTAGAGGGTTTGAGGCTCTGTAGGGTCTCTCGGATAATGTGGAGAAGTTGTGTTCATCCAAATTCAGAGGAGGGGCTGAGAGGGAGAGACAGTCAGAGTTGGGAACACTGAGTGGGAACAAAGGGAAAACTGCCCCTGCTGCTGCTTGGAGATCACCAGACCTGGTTAAAATTTCTCCTCTTTCAAGATGTGTTAGTAAGGGAGGAAAAACACCAACCTTGACAAAAGTTCTATATAATGGAAATAAGACCCACTGCTACAAAGTACTTCTAAAAAAATGTGTGAAATCATCAACAAAACAAAAAGGCAATCTACTGAATTGGAGAAGATACTTGCAGATGATATATCCAATAAGGGGTTAATATCCAAAATACATAAAGAACTTCTACAGCCCAACACCAAAAATACCTCCAACAGCCCAATTAAAAAAGGGCAGAGGACCTGAATGGATATTTTTCCAGAGAAGACATACAGATGGCCAACAGGTACATGAAAAGATGCTCAACCTCACTAATCATCAGGGAAATGCAAATCGAAGCCATGATGAGACATCATCTTACAACTGTTAGAATGCCTAAAATAAAAAAGACAAGAAATAACAAGTGTTGGTAAGAATGTGGAGAAAAAGGAATCCTACACTACTAGTGGAAATGCAAACTGGTACAGCCACTGCGGAAAATGGTATGGAGGTTCCTCAAAATAAACTAAAAATGAAAATACCATATGATCCAATAATTTCACTATTGGGTATTTACCCAAAGAAAAGGAAAACATTGATTTGAAGAGATATATGCACCTCTACGTTTGTTGCAACATTATTAACAATAGCCAAGATATGGAAACAACTTAAGTGTCCATCATTAGACCAATAAGGGATATGTGGTATATGTACACAATGGAATATTAGGCAGTCATAAAAAAGGATGAGATTGTGCCATTTGAGACAACATGGATGGATCTAGAGGGTATTATGCTAAGTAAAATTGAGTCAGACTGAGGAAGACAAATAGGACATAATTTCACTTATATGTGGAATCTAAAACAACAACAAATGAATAAACAGGCCAAAAGGAGAATCAGACCTATAAATACAAAGAACAAATTGATGGTTGCCAGAGGGGAGGGGGGATGTGGGGTTTGGCAAAAGGGTGAAGGGGAGGGGGAGATACAGGCTCCCGGTTATGAGTGAATAAGTTGGGAGCAAAAGGCACAGCATGAGAAATAGCCAATGATACTGTCATAGCGATGTACGGGGACAGATGGCAGCTACACTTGTGAACATAATGCATAGACTTGTGTAATCACTATGTTGTGCACCTGAAACTAGTGTAACATTGTGTGTCAACTCAACTCAATTTTTAAAAAAAAGAGACAGAAAGAAGGAAGCAGGAAATTCAGTGAAACAGTGAAAGAGACATTTGAAGGACCTGCAGGGCTGGCTTTGAAATTGAATGGAAAAGCCATGAGCCTGGGAATGCAGATAGCATCTAGAAGCTCGAAAAGTCAAGGAAACAAGTTCTCCCCTAGAGCCTCCAGGAGGAGCACAGCTATGCTGACACCTTGATTTTAGTCTCATGAGACCATGTTGGACTTCTAACCTACAGAAACTGGAAGGGTAATAAATTTGTATTGTTATTTAAAAAATATGTGAAAGATCATCATAGTAAAAGAAGAAAATTTAGGATGCACATACTTTGAATCATTAAAAGACACACAAAAATAATCTATGGAAGAGTATTTGAAGGGGAACTTGATAAAGATCAAAAGAGAACAACCATAATTAAGAAAAGAAGCCATAGAAATTAAAACTCCATTGCAGAATTAAAATCTGTATTGGGGTTAGTTAATTCAGAATCTTTTATGTAATGCAGAAAAAAAGAAAACTGTAAGAAAGGATAGATTGGGAGATAGAATATGAAGCTATGAATAATTGGCACCCTTAAGAATGAAACCAAATGAGAAGAGTAAAAACTGTAATTAAGTGTATAACCAAAGATATATAGAGAAAAGTTTCTGGATCTGAAAAAATTACCTGGCACTATAGACATAGGAAAACGTTCCAGGCAGAATAAATAAAGTTGAGGAGTCCTACATATATGCTGGTGAAAATGTGAATTTCTAGTATAAAAACGATTTAAAGTTTTAAAGCAAGAAAAACAAACAGGTTACTTGCAGTGATATAAAAGCCAGATTGTCCTAAAGGACCATGATGAGAATACTGAGACCAGACACATGTGTAGAAAGGGGCCCAAGTAATTGTTTTAAATTGGTACCCAAATGAAATATAAGAACAAAAAAATAAAAGAGAAGACAGGATGAAAAACAATACCATGATTTTTCAGGTGCATATTCTTGGGTTTTACTGGCAAAGATTGGGATGCAAAAGAGCATTAAACTAATATTTATATCACTATTGGATTTTATAATTAGAAAGTAATATCAGTTCACATATGATTTTGAAAAAAACCTTGATTATGTTAATGAAAAATTAGCTCTACATGCCCAAATAATTAAATAAGATGAAAATACGGATATAAATGAGCTCTTTATATATATAATATATATATAATGTATATATAATATATATACACACATAAGACTAAAAGTGAATTCTGCAAATGCTAACAGAGGTTAACTCTAGTTATTGAGACCATGGGCGAATTTTATATTCTCTTTTTGTTTTTCTGTCTTTATAAACAGCAAGAAGATACTAAAGCTACAAATCAATCAAAGCAAAAGCAAGCAATGTTTTCTTTTTTTATTATTTTTAAAATTTTTTTAAAGCAATTAACGTTTTCTGTTCATAAAGGTAAAAAGCAGAATCAAGGTACTGTTCAAATATTCAGAAAGGTTTGTTTTCTTACTGCATCTGTGAATAATTGTGGCGATCAGATGGGAACAAGGCAAGAGAGTCTCTGAACCCATTTCTAGGTTCTAATCATATTGATAATGCTTCAGATTTGTCTCTTCTTTATGGAGCTATAAAATCTTTTTAAGGCCATTAGAGCTGCTTTATGTAATCCTAAAGGATATGTCATTCTCCACCTTTACAAAGTGAGGCTTATTATCTTAAGTAGAGCGTCATTAGTGATAGGTCTTCTAGCTGCATCAGAGCACAAAGGTGATGTGTAAGAGAGAAATTCAGGTACAGATAGCTTATAAATCCTGGAAGTTTAACTCCAAACTTAAATCTAGTTTCCCTGGGAGCTGAGCTGTACCACAGTATGTCATAAGGCGTTTTTAATCTAGAGCAGTCAGACCTAAGTGATTGAGCTAAACTGTAATAAACTCAAAACCCACAACGATCATGACAAAATAGCCAAGAGATCTTAGTGGTGTCTGTCCCCTAAGCCCACACACTAATACCAGCTGACTGGATTTCAGCACACAGTGGGCGAAAAGAGGAAAGACACTCAAGTATGACTATCCTAAAATCAGAGAGGAGAAGGGTTTGTTCCAAGGCCTGGAGAAGTGCTAGTCTATGGCATCTGGACCAAAGTCTTCCAGGATGAGGACCCACCCATTATGATGTAGCCCCAGGTCCTTTTTCTTGCAACAGATGCACAGGAGAAAAAGACAACCAATTCAAAAGAACGCCAATAGAACAAATCCAGAGTAGCTACTTCATATTCTATGAAAGCTTGAGTTTAAGTTTTCCTACATTTCACCAAAAGGTCTGTCCTGGCTCAGTATGGCTTTAGACTTGACCTTTTCTTTAAACATCCTATCTTCTTAAGTATAGAAATTCAACAAAAATAACTCAAGAACCTAGATTAACAAGTTCATTAGTACACAAGTGGTAGCGAGGGTGACCCAATTTTAATGCCAGCCTGAGCTTTGGCAATGTAGGGTGTCCAGACATGACCACTTTGCTTCTTTCAAGCTTAATGAAGACATAGTTTAGCCTTCCTAGTTCCATACAGTTTAATTTTTCCATGCTTCCTGTTGATTTTAAGAACAACCTCCAGCTTACCGTCTCCTCCCCACTACCCCACTGCTACACACAACGCCTTGGGCTAGCACTAGCAGCAGGTTTAGGGGGTTACAGGCAACAACAATGAAGGAGAAGAATCAGGAGTTATATCTGGTAAAGAATTCTGAAAGATGGTGAGAGAAACCCTATTTCCTTTGCCTCCACTCCCAACTCCTATCTATTTGCCTCTCCTGAGCCATGTGGTTGGTGGAGCTGACAGGTTGCTGGATCCCAGTGAGGTCTTGCGCTGTGGGAATCCAGGTGAGGGGAGTAGGTAAGGCCTTTCTTCTCTGTGGGCTGGGTAAGCATTTGGGAAGTGACACTAGAGACCCCTCTGGTGAAGCAGAGGCTCTTGGGAAGAGCTTGGCTTGCAGAGGACTGTGTCCCTCAGACTCTGCCCAGACTGGGAGAAGAAGGTTCAAGATCAGCTTTGTAAAAATATGCCAGTTATTCCAGCCCATAGCTGGCCAAGAATCAGCTGAAGGAGTGGGCTGATTCTTCCCAGGCAGCAGGTTGGGAGAGCATCATACATGAGCTCCAGCAAATCAACAACGACAATAACAAAACAACTGATCTAAGAGAACTTGCAGAAGAAAGGTTTGTAGTCAGTACAAATAGAACACTTGCTTGGCAAAATAGAATTGTAGGAAGAGACAGAAGATAACTTAAGCAAGAACAAAAACATCAGAGCATTTAAGGAGATTCTAGCATAGCACGGACAAGACTTTCTATAAGTAGAAATGAATTGATTCAATGGCAGATCTGAAGGAGAAGAAGATAATTTTTGAAATAGAAATTTGTGGAAAAATATCAAGAAATGGAAATCATTAGGGAAAAGAAAGTTGGCTCCATAAGACCCATTATATTCATTGTAGGAGTTCCAGCAGGAGAAAGAGGAACTGAAGAAAGAGAATTGATAACTAAATAGTAGCACGAAATGTCCCAGGTTGGAAAAGGAGATAACTCTGCACACTGAAAGGGCTCACCAGGTTCCAGTAGGGCACCTGAAAAAGGATGTATTGAGGCATGGTGATAACTGTCAGAAAAAAATAGTCCTAAGGTTGAAAATGGGTAGAAGAAATTGCTGGGTGCTTTTTCCATGCAGTGTTGGGCTTGACTTTCTTTTAACCGAGCTATTTTACAGGTCAGTAGTGGCTGAGGGGACGGTGCTGATTTTTGTCTGGGAGACAGAAATTAATTTCTGTGCAGTAGAACAGATAACCCCAAAGGATATAGTGTAGGGTACTGTAAGACATTAAACAGGTTATTTTTTTGAATCTACCCAGCAATTTTATCTGTACATTCCTTTATTAAATTACTTGTAGATATTTACCTTCTTGAATTCTCGTTGAACCTTAAAAACCATATTTCAGTGGTTTTCTCCTTATTTAAGGAGTTAAAAAAATCACTGACAAGTGCTCATGTTAACTTGCACGAAAATCATGGTTTTACCTTTTTGAAAATGATCCTTGTAACAGTTTTGGAGATCATCCACTGAAATGCCCAAGTGCACTCAACTGAAGACCTGCTTTGCTGGAAAAGTTACCTTCTGAGCTGCTTATGCTCACTCATGCCTGTCTTTTCTTGGCCCCCTGGAGTAAATGCCAAGTAGCAACAGAAGTTTAACTTGGCTGGTGCTCTGTTTCTTGTTTTTTTTTTTTTCTTTCTCTCTCTCTGTATTGATTTTGTGGTTTTGCTTTTCTCTGGTTCCTCCATGGTCAATAAAATCATTCCCCATCGGTGGCGGCAATGGCTGGGAATTTGGTTTTATGGTCTGACCACTGGTGAGCTCTGTCAAATGGATGATGGAGATCTAGTCTCCGAAGGGTCAGATATGACAAATTTGATTTGTTAATCTTTTTCTGTTTGCCTCTTTGCGAGCTCAAATCAATTGAAAAGTATTTTGTGACCATTGGGAAGGACAGCAGCTTTTCAGATCTAAACTGGTAAGTTTTGTGTTTCTGGATTTACTATGTCTGCAGCTGAAGTCATACACCTGGGCCAAAAGCTATGTGCTTGTGATTCAGAAAAATCTTTACCTCTTGGGGGTGAATATGAAATATCTTCTTGCTTCTGGAGGGTTATTAATAAATTAGATTGCAAGGTCTATTAAATTAAAGGAACTCTGTTCTGATTAGTTTTTAGACATATATAAAGTACTAATACAAACTGAATATTCTCAGAATTCACAGAGAATGAAAAAAATGAATCTTGTTTTTCCTTAGGGAAGTATTGCTCTGTGAAATGTTTATTTCAGTTTTGTATGTGAAGTGTGTACTAGATCAGGATGGGAAAATGATGACGGCTAAGATACACTGTTCTAAAGCTGCAGTTGTTAAAGGGTGGTCTCAGGAGGACCCTGCGAGAGGTCTGAGAGGTCCTCTCCTTCCTAATCTGTGTAGGCCAGATTTTCTTCATATGCTTCAATCAAAACATTTCTCAACAGATTGAATGCAGAAGCAGGTATGAGAATTCAGCTGTCTTCTTTTAACCCAGACATTTTCAAAGCCAGATATTTTTAAAATTAAAAAAAAATTTAAAGCCAGATATTTTCAAAACTGTAAAACAATTCCACCCTTCTAATTTTTTGGTTTTAGAAAAAATATAAGAAACAGAGTCATTTAATTAAAATTCTATTTGTGTTAACCTGTTTATTATTTTTAAATGAATTTTTTAAATTGCCGCTTTAACTGCAAATATGGTGAATAGCAATAGATATAACCTGCATGAAACAAGTACTTTGGAATTGTCAACAATTTGAGAACCATGGCGAATATGAAACAAAGGACTTCAGGCCTTGAAACTAATCTTATTGTAAATGTATTAGGCTTTTGAGGAAAAAAAATATCTTTGTTACATAAACTGCTAGCTTAGGACATATTAAGAATCCAAGTTCACATAATGAAGGTGACTCTTGACAAGTTAGATCAGCTTAATAATTTTCTTTATCAGTGTTCAATATAATACAGCATATATATATATATATATATATAATGTATGTATATATGTTTATAACACGATTTGGTGATGTTTTCCCATGAGAAGACTAGTTTAATATGAATGATATGAACTTCCTAAACTTCCTGCTTTGGCTTACTAACCAAATAAACTAACATTGCAGACACATAATGCTTAAGATTATAAAAATATAAATTTGTCTTCATAACTCTGAGGACATTTTTATAGCAGTAATTATTTTTGTAGTATGTCACTTTGAACATCATTTCCAAGATCTGTAGGCAACTTAAAACCTTGGAATTTAAAAAATTTCATTAATCAGAAGATAATCAGTAGATATACAGATAATTTATAAGTATTATTGACACCGAAACCTAGACTGCTAAACATAATTTCAAGTTCATATGCTTTTTTAAAAAAATTTATTTATTTATTAACATATAAAGTATTATTTGCCCCAGGGTACATGTCTGTGAATCATTAGGCTTACACATTTCACAGCATTTACCATAGCACATACCCTCCCCAAATTCATATGCTTTTGTATCTGATTTTGATACACCAAAAAGTGGCTATTTCTTTGTGCTCTTCATGTTAATGAATGTTTTATTTTTGCCACTTTCTGAAGGTGTGAAAGGTATGTATAGCTGGAGAAAGTTTCATTATCAGTATTCATGAATTTTGTAAACTGATAAAATCTAAGTATGATAGATTTCTCATTTTTCTATCTTCTAGTTTGCTTTGCAAAATAGAAGTTATTTTAATTAGAAGTTATAATTAATATGGGTGCTTAAGACTATAGTAGAAGCCATAGTGAGAGAGAAATACAACTGTGTAAGTACTTCAGTTTTACAAGAAAAAAAGAGAGTGATTTATGCTAAATTAAATGTCAGTTTATTCCAGAATATAAGAGAAAATAGTGAAGGATAAAATCTGAGTATGTATAGCAAATTATAGAGAATTAAAGGCAAGAGAATTTAATTTGCCTTGAATTATAATAACTAAGTCTGAAAAGAAGCTATGTAACATATTAAAATTTTGGCCAAGTTTTTCTTGTTTTGAAGAAATTATTCATAATAATTTAAGGAACATAAAGGAGCTTGTGAAGTTTTTACTGCCAAATATATTAATGAAAAACTAGAGTTTAGTTTTCTTCCTGTTCAAATGATAAATTAGTTTAAGAACTTCTAAGAAGGGGTAGTAAAATATTATTCTGCATCCTCTGTGAAATTATTCAGATAGTGGAGACTTCATATCTCATTAATTTTCTCTACTCTGTACTTTTATAATGTCCTTCATTGTTTTAAAAAGCAAAAATACAAAGTTTTCTCACTTGTGAAAGAGTTAAAATTTCTTACAATCATGTTACCTTGTTGAGTGTATTTTAAGATACTTGATTGAGACTTTGATTCTGTAGATAACTAAATATTAGTCTCAGCATCCGTGATGCTATCTTCATGAAGTGGTAAAATCTCCTGTAATAATTTTACCTTCTCAAGTTCAGACCCCCAAATCAGAAAAATAAAATCAATATATCTTTTGCACCTAAAATTACCTTTGAGAAAACCAGGGCGCCCTAGAGAATTAAAAAGATTTATTATTTTACCTTATAAAGAAGAATGGTCAAAATAATTAGGAGTGTTTGGTATGTTCCCTATTTCACAATTAGTTTGATGCTATTGTGAGAAGTATATGGGAATAATTGTCAAATCAGAAGACATGCTCCATCTTCCCTTGTTAAGTTTGTATAGATAAAATGTTATTAATATAAAATTTTCAGAATTTGTACATTTTCTGAGAAGAAACTTGAGATTTATCATTATTCTTATTCTCAGGAAAAGCATTGATCAAACCCTTACAAAACTAGTTTTGTACTGTACCCCATTAAAGAGTATTATTTTCCTCCATTCTGATACTATTGGTCACCGTAATCAGTCGACCCTTGTCATCCAAATTCATTATTAAGCAAATTTCAGCTTCCTGTAGATACTTGCCTGAAGGCTCTTCCATAGCTACCTGTTAGTAAAATGTATTTCAACAAAGAGGAACAGTTTCAGAGCCTCATGGGGTGGACCATGCCAGGTACTCTGCGGATACTCTACAGAATAGACAGTTGGATATATACTTCTGAGCTTTCAACGCTTAGACTACTTTCAGAGTTTGCCAATGGACTGAGAGAGGAATTTCAGGACTCTTTCTAGTCCTGAAGCAGATATACATGTGGAAGGCAGACCCTTTAGTCTGAGGTCCAGTGAAACAATAGTGAATTACATGGGACTAAATAAACTGATAAGGAAAGTTAAATTGTGATTATTTGAAATGTGATTAACATTTTTTCTGTTCCATTTTTCAATGGATATATGGACAATTTCTGTTTGTTCGGAAATTATCACTAGCTCTCAATTTAGTAAACTTTGTTTTTTTTAGTTGAAATAAATATATTTTTTAAAGATTTTATTTATTTGACAGAGAGAGAGATCACAAGTGGGCACAGAGGCAGGCAGAGAGAGAGGGGGAAGCAGGCTCCCTGCTGAGCAGAGAGCCCGATGCGGGGCTCGATCCCAGGACCCTCAGATCATGACCTGAGCTGAAGGTAGGGTCTTTAACCCACTGAGCCACCCAGGCACCCCTGAAATAAATATTTTTATGGTATCTGATTTTCACTGACCCTCAAAATTTGGAAATACTTCTATTTCATGTTGAACACTAAATACACTTCAATAATAATAAAATTATTTGCATAGGTTCAGTAAAAATCTGTCCTCCTTTTTACCAGAATAATATTGAGAAAATTGATTTTCTCCATACATGTAGTTTCATATCTGAGAATAAACGTCATTCCATCAGGTATGACATACTCATAGACAATACTCATACTTGTACCTTTCATAAACAAGGTTTGGTTTTATATAAAAAGACTTACCTGCCATGTGTTCCTTGTCAGAAAATCACCTGATAAAAGACTCCAATAAAACAAGAAATGAACCACATCTGAAAGTAAAATATGGAAAGATAAAGAGAGAAAACAGTGAGAACCAGTTTAAATTATCCATTAAATAGAAAATGATAGGTTGTCTGGAAACACGTAAGAGCTAAATCAGGTCTCCTGCAATGGGAGGAACCTACTAAAAGGAAAATGCAAATAATAGTCTAGGACAAAAAGTACTAAAATTTAGTGAACTATCTAAATAAAAGCAAGAATTGGGTTGGAGGGGGCAGAGGGGACATTCCAAATGTCTCATGGGCAAGGGGAGAGAACAGGAAGTAGTGTAGAAATATCTTCTTATCCAGCTGAGAACATGTTTGTGGGGATAACGTTTGGTATCATATTTCAAATATCAGTAGAGACAAATGCACCTGATTATGACAGCAGGTAAATGGAAGGTATCTCAAATTAATAAGGAAAACGTGGAATGATTAGTAATTAGATTTTATCAGAAAAAATGAGAAAAGGAAGTAATGTCAATGAAAAATTAATAATAAGCATATAAGAAAGCTGGAAGAGATAAGATCAAAATATCAGCCATTTGACTAAGTTTAAATGTACTGACTGTACATGTATTTAATCATTAAAAGAGAGACTATCAGATTGAATTAAAACCCAAAATGTGGCCACATGATTCTTAGAAGACATATCGTTCAGGCAAAATGAGTGTGAACATAAAAGAATAAACAGAAAATCAGGCAAGTGCAAAGAAAGAGGAGCAGAACTGGAATATTAATAACAAAAGAGGTGGAATTTAATGTTAAAGGCACTAAACCTAAAAATAGGAAAATGCTCTGATAAAAGACACAGTTTATGTGGAAGGCATAGCTCTCAAAAACTTTGCAGCAAGCAAAACTATTAGAAATTTGAGAAGATTAAAAACCCAAACACCAGGGGTGCCTGGGTAGCTCAGTGGGTTAAGGCCTCTGCCTTTGATTCAGGTCATGATCTCAGGGTCCTAGGATTGAGCCCTGCATCGGTCTCTCTTCTCAGTGGGGAGCCTGCTTCCCCCTCTCTCTCTGCCTGCTCCTCTGCCTGCTTGTGATCTCTCTCTTTCTGATAAATAAATAAATAAAAATCTTTAAAAATTTCTTAAAAAAATAAAACCCAAACACCATTTGGGTGGAAGACTTCAATCCACCTATTACAGAAATAAGAACACAGAGAATTCAAGAATGCAATTAATAAGCATCCCTATTTCAGAGAAAATATTTTTCATCTATGGACCAATTACAAAAATTGATCATGTATTTGGCTACAGAGAAAGTATTTAAAAATTCAAAAAAGTAAAGATTTAATAGACATCCTTGAAGTTATATTCTCTGATGGTAATCCTATAAAATTAAAAAGAATTTGCAGTTATACAATAAAATTTTAACAAGGTCTACATAGAAACTCATATTGATAGATCATCCTGTTGATCAAAAAATCAAAAGGACAACCACGGCTAATGCAAATGTAGTATCATATTCTGAAATAAAAGTGTATGCCCACTGTGTAAGGTAGTGCGAGGTTGACATGCTTTTCCCTTTTTCATACATATGAATATGTTTTTAAATTGGAAGTTCATAAGTAATGGAGATTCTATAACCCATTAGAATAATATTCTGCACCCTCTCATTTTTCCCTCTTAGCTGAGGTATTAAAAAAAATTGTGTTCATCTGGGTGACTGACAGCATACTTGCTATAGTCCGAAAGTTAATAGGCACTTTATTTTTTCATTGAGTGATGGATAGATTGAACCAATGAATGAAATAATGATTCATTCACACTAAAATATTAGATAGGACTCTGTGCTGAGAAATCTGTATTTTAAAGGAGATTAGTATATGTTGGGGAGAAAGGGCAGTGGTAGAATATTTTGTGACACTTCTGTGGAAGGACTACTTGTAAATCCTCTAATTCCAGCAGGCTGGCAAGTACCTAACCTTATACTCTGTTGTTCTTTTATATTTTGGAGCTCTAGAATACTTGTCAGGCTTCTGTGGGTGTCTTCAAAGTATCCATCAGCTGTTTCTATCCTCATGATTAGCGAGGGGTGGAGGAGGTGTGGGGAGAACCAATGGCCCCTTCCTAATCTTGACAAGAAAATCACCAGTTGCTTGCAGAGGAACCTCCAGGTTCACGGACCTTTGGTTCTGGGAACCAAAACCCGATACAACCACCCAGAACTTTATTATTTGGCTATGTTCATGAAAATCATTTTCCTATTTGATCAAACTCAATAGCATGATTTTTAAGAATCCAGGAAACTCTTGCCCAGGAAGATAAAGATAAAATTGCAAATAACTTTGTTGTCTGTTTCAGACAGACAACAATTTACCCTCATCACTACTCAATTTACCCTCATCACTATATATATATATATATGCTTTTTCAGGATGATAGATAACATCAAATGACTTTATTCTCCAAGATTCACTTTGAAACCCTTGCCTCGCTATGTTCACCAATCTTAAACTTATATGTCAAAAACTTGACCTATCTTAATCAAGTTCCCCTCTGTCTACCTGCATAAAAAACCTGCCTAAATCAGTACCCTAAAGCCTCATTACATGGACTATCTTTGCTCTCCTCCCTCTGAAATGCTACTTAAAATCTTTCCAAGATGTGATCTCCGGCACTGCTTTAAGCAATATACTTACTGTTGGGTCTTTCGACAGGGTGTTCTGGGGACATTTTCAGGAAGTCATTATTTGACAATCTAGAAGTAGGAAATTGTCCTACAATTTCTGAAAAAATTTCAGACAACTGAGAGTCTGATTGACTTATTCACGTTATTTGAACAAATGGCTTACTTTCGGAAAAGAACTTTTCGGTTGTTTAATTATGTGACGCTTGTGTGGGAGCTGGCTAGTACTGGCTCTTGTACTGGCCCACTGCAGAGTCAATTTTCAAGTAACAAAGTATTTGCAAGCTGTTTGTTAAGATATTGCTAGCTTTAAATTAGCCATGAGAGAAGTATTTACAGCAAATACTACAAATTAGAGAGGGGTAGACTAGCACACCATTACTTTATTGCTGGATTATTTTCATGAAGGCTTCTTAGAGATCCTTTGCTTATTTGGGAAGATAGGATGAGAAACACCCCCTCTTCGAGATAAAAAATTTAAAGCCTCATTATTACCAGAAATGTGTTCATATTTTACCATTTCAAAAAATTACTATTATATTACATCTACCAATAAAATAATTTACTAAGTCTCACAGCTCCTAATTCTGTCACTTTTACTCTACTATTGATAAAATTTTAATAGGGAAACTGAATTCATAAAAAGTTCTACATATAGAATTTTTAAGTTATTTAATATATTGCAGAAAATCAGTTTTGAAGGGCAAGTCTATAAAGGTAACCTGTGTGAGGAAAGCACAACCAGTCCCAATGTAGGCACTGACTTTCTTCACTGTCCAAGATCTGCGGGTCTTCAGCATAGCTTCCAGAATCATCCTCTGTGCTCCTAACTTCTGAGAGTCATCACTGATCTCGGGCAAGAGGATCTGCCAGGTGAAATAGGCTAGAACTTTAAAAGAAATAACTTTTACTAATAACATTAATTAGAAAAGCAAAAATAAGCAAAAATTAGAAAATGTTGGTGACATATTATACATAATGCTTAGCAGAAAAGCAAAATCATCCTCTGGTCCCCCCTCACCTTCCAGTACATTTGTTCTCTGATTTGAGGAAAGGGCTGCAGTGAGGATCGGCCAGAGTCTCCCACCTTGGTAGAATGCTGGACGGTAAATAAATGGGTAGGCGAGGCTTGCACATATTTTATTACTTATTATCACATATATTTTATTTATTTCCTGGACTGTATTTATCCCTTCTCTGGGAACACACTGACTCAAAGAATATGTGAAAGTACAGCCAGGAGAGCCATGTAACGCTGTCTGTCTGTTTGTCTTTCTTATTTTCTTTTTGTTGGAAGGTGTGAGTTATTAGAATGAGATCAGCCCTGGGGGAATTTGACTGATAAAACACTTGAAATTCAAACATAGTTATTGTGCCTACAACTCTCCTTGATCTTGGCAGCAGAATAAAGCAACTGTGCCTTCACGGTATGAATGAACAAAAACCAAACAAACCTCTGAGATCCCCGGGTAGGTGCTTGTTTGTAATGCTTTTCTCCTTTACACGGACCTTTGGTTTTCTAACTGAGAGACAAGCAGAGAGATAAGAAAGTGGAATATTTGGGTACTTATTTGTATAAATTTATAAAATCACAGGACACAAAAGGACCTCTGGGTAAACAACACTGGTCCCCCAAACTTATGGAAAAAGGAGTGAAAGTCAAAGTCACATCCTTAATATCACAGTGGCAAAATTAGAACCAGAGAGAGCAAGTGCGTTTGATATTACTAAAAACTCCAAAGTTAATCTGGTTTTTGGCAGTAATGAATGATGTGATGTTGGATTTAAAAATATACAGATTTTAAAACTTTCCCATTTTTCTCTTCCTAACTCTCTCTGCCAACCCCCCTTTTTTCTGTTCCTTCCATCATCTTTGAAATAGGTACAAGTCTTCCAAAGACGACAAAACAACCTTTAGAGATGAACAAAGTAACTTCAGATTTTCCTCAAACCGGTGAGCAGTTTGACAATCCCTATTAGAGTCCATCATGAATGTCCATATATAGAAATCCATCTAAGTCTTAAATAAAAGTAACGGAAGAGCAGGAAATGACAGATTTTCCAAACTGGCTTCCAACAGGTAACACCGACAATTTACTACTGATTTTTCAATGAGTCTGGGAAGACATAGCCTGCTGACTTAATTTACTGTTCCCCAACCTGTGGTCTGAAGATGCATTTAGCCATATTTTTCCTGTGGGTAAACTCCGTGTGGAAAATTACTTTTGGAATTAGCCACATTACCTCCTTCTGGTCACTAGAGCATCATTCAGTAAATTGCTTCTTTAGTGCTCCTTAGTGGCTGGAATGAATTAGTGACGTTACCAGGTTAATTTTTGCACTGTGAGAATCTGGCTGTCACTTGTGAAAAAAGAAGACCTTCCATATTGCGAGGATTCCGGAACAGTAATTCTGTTTTTCAGTCTGTTCATCCATTCAGCAAGCACTTGCAGAGTACCTACCATAGGTAGGGTCTTTATTAGGCACTGGGGAGACAAGACCAATAAAAGCAGTTCCACACACACACACACACACACACACACACACACACACACACACACACAAAGTCTAGCAAGGGAGTGGCACGAGAAAGTAAAAATAGTGGATGTCTCCTCATTGCGCATGCCCAAGGGTTACCTAAGCAGACCAGGCTGCGGTGGTGGCTGTGGCTGTGGGTGACAGTGGCAAAAATGATGCTGGTGGTCTCCGCACTGGGCAGTGGTGTTAAAGATGCAGCGGGGAATCACAGAAAGCTTCTGGAAGAGGGTAATTGCTGCGCTGAGCTCTAAAGGTTAAAGAGAAATTAGCCAAATGTGGGAGGAGCATGTTTCCTTATTCTTGCCCGTAAGTGCCTCAAACATGGATGCAAGTCATTTTAGTTCCAAACCCCAACTCAGCTGACAGGAGAACGATTCCAAATTCTCATTGTAAAGTTCGACCTGGCCTTCCCAGTGTGTGGTGTACACCTCATGCATGCATCATCACGACTTGCTGCACATTTGTAACCTACACCATCGGAGAATGTATTACTGGCCACGATTTTTGGCCCTGTGTCAGTGCTTGATTCAAGGCAATACCTTCTCCATCGCCTTTGCTCTAGTGAGAAGTATGCCATGAATCATCGGACTGCCTGGTAACATTGACACTTTTATGTATCCCTGAGATATAATTTCTGTAGCTGAAAGGCCAAAAAGTTTGTGGAGCAGGATTTTGGAGAAATAAGCAAAATGAAGACAACCTGTTAAATTCTTTAGTGTTGATGCACTTTACAAAAAAATGGCATTCCGGGGACTAAGGTCACTGAGGTGAGAAAAATGATGTATGAGGCTGTCACATAAATCTCATCTGTGTCCTTTAATTTTTAACCTACTCCAGGTCCGTAGAGATTTAAAATATCTGGCCAACAGGAATGGGCAGGCAAGATAGTCCTCAAGGCATTCTCAGAAGAAATGTAGATTATTTTATATCTATCTTGCTATGGGAACCAAGACCAAGAACCCATGAGGTCACCCTTGATACCCTAGCACATATTGGACTTTGCTTAACATGCCCACACATCCACTTCTGATCTCTTGACAGTTGTTTTCATTTTAGTTCTCACCTACATGTTCTTTGTTTCACTAACAAATATTGTCTTCAACAACCTTCTGAGGCATGAAAAACTAAATATATTATTATATATATTTATATATATAAATATATGTATATTTATAATATGTATATAAGATATATATATTATATATAAGATATTTATCTCTAGATATTTGTGCATATATATGTATACCTAGAGATCTATAGATATCTTCCATAAAATTGATTGATAGTAGAAAAAACCACCCATTTTTAGTACTGACTTGAATTGAAATGATGAATTATCAAGCAAGTAGTGGTGGAGGCTTTCTAATATTGGCAGCTATCATTTAGTCAGTGCCTGCTCTGTGTCAGGCATTACACTAATTGATTGTCATAAACGAAAGGACAATTTCACACTTATAATACCCTTATCAGGTAGATATTATCTTTCCACATACATGTTCACAGAGGTGAAGGGATTTTCAAAGATCATATACCACAAAGTAGGAAAGGCAGAATTTGAGCTCTGAGCTAACGTTCTTTTTGTCACATTTAACAGATCTCAATCAGTTTTCACTGCATATGGATGCTGTCTAAATGTGAAACAGGTAAATTGGGTCTTTTTAAGACATTGGGATCTATGGCTTTAAAATGGGAAATTTGAAAAGAGTAATGCAGGAGACTTCGTAGTAGAGAGGAGAAAAATTTCACGGGGAAAAGGAACTTGAACCCAAATTTTGAAGAAGGGAGAGGGGAGATATTTTAGGAAAAGGGATATTAGTGTGATGATATGTCACTGTTGAGACATACGGGCAGAGTGATGAAAATGTGATTTTTCTGTGTGATTGTAGGTCTAGGATTTGGGCAGGGCTGGGATGGAAATCAGGGCTGGGGAATGAGTTAGTACTTACGGTAAGTGAGGAACAGCTGAGGATTGAGGCTTGGACTGGAGTATTCGAGGCTGAGATTATACTTGACCTCTGTGGGGGGTGAGCAGTAGAAAAAACTATGTTTCTCACTTAAAAAAGACAAAGAGTCAGAGAACTTCCTTGCTGTGATTGAACATCCCTAGATCTACATAGGCAAGAATACCAGCAATGATCAGTGCCTCCATGACCTTCATCAGAGGACTGATACATGAATAATTTTCCGACCATTACCCACACTGCCCTTTGTCTCCTCTTGTCTCGCCAGAAAAACATCTGGCGCCCCAAGATTCTTCAACCCCAAGTCCCTCAAGGCCTGAAATTAAGAAATGAAAATGCAACAGGTCTGACATTAGTTTGTCTCTATGGGAAATGGTAAATTAACCAATGATTTCCAGGACTTTTGCAAATTTATAGTAGAAGTTTTACTTTAGGTTTTGTTTGGAAATGATGTATTTTTATTTCAGTTTCAAGTCCAGAACAAGAATGGCTTGCTGCAGTGGCGTTTTGAAGACTGGTAAGTGTGGGGAGAAGGAGAAGAATTGACGGCACAAGCCCTGGGTTGTTCAGTGTGTGCCAGAGGGTTCCCTAGTGTTGCGTGTTTCCGCGGGAAACTATGTCAACTCAACAGAGCAGCAAGGCCAGTATTCCCCTGATATGCTGCAATCCTATGTTATCGGTTAGCACTGATTTCTGATTGGATAGGTAACTGGCCAAGTAGGCAGGAGATTTTGAATATCGACTCTGGGCACAGGGCCAGCTATCTTACTTGTGGGCCCAGTGGAACACAGAAATGTGGGGCCCTTTCTTCAAAAAGCCAGAAAAAAGTACTGTTAAACATGTTAAGATACAAAGCTTTTTCCTTTCTTCTGTAGTCTCTTTCTTGAGGTGTTTTATTTTTTTTACTTACTATTTAATGTCATTCTACATTTGATACATATATGTAGAAATTTAATATATAAATAAAATTTAATGTATAAATTTATTTTCATATTTAATATTAAAATACAATATGGAAATAAAGTTATATGAAATTTGTATGAAAATGTTAATATTTAATATATAATTTAATGTATAAATAAAATTGTTAAAAATTTCAAGATGGCTGACTGGAGGGCATTAAGTCCAGGGGGAGGCTTCTTTGAGTCAGGGGCTCTGCATACAGGTAATATGCCCACAAAGTTAGCCATATCTAGAAAGCAGTAGTCTAGAACTTTAGCCAGCACCAAGATAAGGATTTGGTAAGTGTGATTCCTTGAGGGTAAAGAAAGAAAACAAGAAGAAATTCCCTAGTAGGAAATGGCCCAAAGTATCAGGTTTTCATGCTGGGGATGGGAGGCATGCAATAGACAAGGGGTGTTTAGATGTCAGTGATGAATAATATGTTATGGTCTTTCCTAGGATCGTGGAGGAAGACTCCAGGAGGAGCACATGGGCTGGAGACTCATACCATTAGGTAAATCCCCAAGTAGATAAACTGATCCTGTCTATAAGCTGCTAATGTGTGACTTCATGTCAATCTAGAAAGGATTCTATTGGGTGAGGGGGAGAATTTCAAACCTTACCTTTTTCCCTGGGTGATCAATATTTTTATTCAATACTTTGGGAGGTCAAGTTGATGATGAAATGGAGCTGTGAAGGAGAGAGAATCCACTGAATGATAGCAATAAATCAAAAAAGCCTTGGCCCATCATTTTTCAGCCTTTCCAGTCCAAGAGGGGTAGCTCAACATGGAGAAACCTCATGTAAGCAAAGCACAGGAATAGGATGTTGAAAATGTGGATTCATAGTTGCATGTGTGAAAAAGGCCTAGAAGCTTTATTGTAACTACAGTTAATACTATGTGAGTCAGCAGCATGAAGTAGCTGGAATAAAATAGTTAATCTTCTATTGAGCAACATAAATAGAAGTATAATATCTGGTACAAAGATGGTAATAATGAATCTCAACTCTGACTCTTCAGACCACACCTGTGGTTTTATTTTTAGTTCTATGCATCCTCTTTTGAAAGTGGCATCAACAAACAAGACTATGATGATTGGAACTGAGTAGGAAGAGGCTAGTGACTCAAAACAATACAATCTAAACAGCAGAGGAAAAATGTGGCTGTTTAGCTTTGCAGAAAGGAAAACTTGGCAGAGAAGGACAAGAGGTGAAATAAAGGTGTTTGTGAACATTTGAGAGCTTTCATGCAGAAGAGGCATTAGATTAACTAATTTAACTGAAAGATGAAACTAGAGACAGTGGTGACTTCCAGAAGGGGACAGGGTTCAGTTCAATGTTGGAAGGAACTCAGTGAATTGAAATCACTTTATGTATATGTACATATAAATATAAATATGTAAGATTTATTTATTTATTTGAAAGTGAGTGGAGAGGAGCAGAGGGAGAGGGAGAGACAGAATCTTAAGCAGACTCTGCACTGAGCATGGAGCCCAGTGCAGGGCTTGATCCCAAGACCCACGGGTCACGACCTGAGCAGAAACCAAGAGTAGGCATTTGACTGTGCCACCCAGGCATCCCTTGAAAGCACTTTTAAAAAAAGACATCAGCTGCTTTGGGAAGTAATGAATTTCCTGTTGCTGGAGCATGGGTGTGGTGTTCTCAAGAAAGGTTAAGTTGTGAAGTGAGACAATGGGGGTTCAAATTCAGGCATTGATATTTACTAGAATAACTTGGTAAACTGCTTAACGTCTCTCAGTTTCAGTTGCTGATGGAGGAGATCTAATTTTACTAGAAGGCATGTTTGGAATATTAGAGAAAATCTATGTAAATCTCTTGACGTATTCTCAAATGTTGTGCTCACAAGATATTACAGGAAGTCTATATCATTTGACGTATGTACAATAACGTATTTCTGGTTGGTGGAGAAGCTTAGTTTGACCTAGATCTCAAGATACCCATCTGAAAGCCTTTCAAAAGTAAGAACTTGTTAATGTTATTCTTATCAAACATTTCCCTTAACTTTCTTATATTATGAAAGCTAAGATCATAAGAATTTGCCTACATATAATATTCTTGAAATTTTCCTAGTGAATCATCAGTTTTTACATGGGGGTTTTAAATACAGCATTGCAAGGGTGCCTGAGTGGCTCAGTCAGTTAAGTTACTGCCTTTGGCTCAGGTCATGATCCCCTGGGTTCTGGGATCGAGCCCTGCATTAGGCTCCCTGCTCAGCGAGCAACCTGCTTCTCCCTCTCCCTCTTGCTATTTTGCTTGTGCTCTCTCTATGAAATAACTAACTAACTAACTAAACAAACAAACAAACAAATAAATAAATAAAATCTTAAAAAGAAAATGGCATTGTAAATTTTGATAGTCAAAACAAACAAAATGAAAATTAAGTGGAGTTTAATCTACTACAAGCCTAGAATAAAATATCTCAATTCTCATCTTGTCCTGTAGAGCCTCCGTTCTCCAAAGCACCTTTTAAAAATCGAGGTGTTTTCTGGACTAGGGAAGATATCATCACTGACGGGTAGCAGAGATCAATATTCTCACACCCAGTCAAGTGGGATAAGATAAATTCCATTTTATAGCTGGAAAAACTGAGATTATACCAGCAGTAAAATTTATTGAACACCTCCCACGTGTCGAGTGCTGGGTCAGATGCTTTGTTTTGTTTCCTACAGTCCTAGCAACCACCCCAATTGAAGCAAGTATTATTATCTTAAGTCACAGTGAGACACCAAAGTTGGAGGACAGAGATCTCTGTAAGAACACAGTCATGTGTCTCTTATGAATGCACTCCTCTGGGGCCCACTATAGTGTCTGGCATATTAGGGACACAAATATTTGGGGCACTTGGGTGGCTCAGTCAGTTGGGTGTCTGCCTTCCAGCTCAGGTCATGATCTCAGAGTCCTGGGATTGAGCCCTGCATTGGGTTCCTTGCTTAGTGGGGAGTCTGCTTCTCCCTTTCCCTGTGCCTGCTGTTCCCCCTGCTTGTGCTCTCTCTCTTTTTCTGACAAATAACAAAATCTTTAAAAAAAATGAAAAAAAGAAATATTTGTTGAATTAATAGATGAATGAACAAATGAGGACGTGGAATCTTGGAAAAAGCAAACTGACTGAAGTCATAGAGTATTTTAAGTGGTGAAGGGCGACTCACTCAGGTCCCTGACTCACTTCCGGGCACTGCATCAGGTGTGCAGGTGATAATATGCATTTTCATACTGAAAGACTATTTAACGACTGGTAATTGACACCGAGTAGACCGGAGATGCATTATTTTTTATAGATTTTTGTCTTCTCTAGGTGTATTTTGTATTTGCATTTTAGGAAGCTTGTGTCATACAAGTTGATTCCACTATTTTTCCGCTATTTTTACTGTCTCAGATACTATTTTTAAAATAGCCCCTTTTCTCTGATTATGAAAACACATGGGGGACTGAATGAAATTATGTAGACTTGGCCTTGAATCTTGACTCTGCCTCAGATAGCTATGTGATCTTAGGCAAGTTACCTATGGAGATAATACTTCCTACCTAGGTTCTTTTTTTTTTTTTCTCTTAGATTTGGTCAGAAGTAAATGAGATAATATGCATAATTTTCTTGGCATAGTGTCATGCGCATTATAAACATTCAACACATATTAAACCATTAATGCTAAAATCCTAATAATATAGGCTCATTGCAAAAATCTTGCAAAACACAATAATACTGAAAAGAAAATAAGGAAACACTCATAATCACATCCTCAGAGATTACTGCAGTTAGTAATTTGTTGTGTTTTCTTCTACAAATGTTGTGTACATTTTTGGATAGTTGAGATAGCATGGCATATATAATTTCGTGAACTGCTCTTTTTGTTTTTACCTCAGCAGGAGACTAATTTGATTAAGAGATAAAAGCTGAAAAAAATCAGGAGTGCCTTCCACACTAGAGCATTTTGATGCTATGTTCACAGACCCTAAATGGGCACTTCTTTGTGTTTTAAATTACTTTTCTGCTCAAGGAGTGATGAAGTTGAAGTGTTGCTCCCTAGGATATCTGGAAGGCGGTAATTATTCTGCTCTCTAATTGAAGAATAAATGTCCGGTTTTACTCTGTGCTTTTTCCAGGCCTGTGCTAATCAGGATGCTGGATCTTGGAGCTTTAAGATAATTAGTGATGGACATTTTGCTCTGGTTGTTAAATAGCCTTCCCTTTCCTTTGCAATGCCTTCTCATTAGTAATCAAAAGAGAAATTGCATCAGAGAAGCTGAAGATACATTTATATGGCTCAAATGCCACGACCGGTTTGAGAATTACTCAAAACCTGCGAGTATTTGGAAACACTTGGAAACCAGGTGTGCTTGTAAAGATGACAAAAGGATCATGTTTAACAAGGGACACATTCAATGCAAGGGTCTGATGGCAAAATGTCACCTGGCGGCTTTCTTCCTGGCTGTCTGTTTCTCAGAGTGACTGAAACAGGACTCAGCTAAGGTCAGGGACTGTGAGAGGTTGATGAACTGCTGCTTTTGGATCTCACCTCATCTGGGGAAGGCACTGTCTTGTCAAAATTACTCTTATTATTCTCAGGAGAGAGAGGGAGATTGAGCCAAGGCAGTCACTGAACTCTCAGAGCACAAATACCACGGACTATAACTAGCTTAGAAAAAAATCAGAAGCAGATAGAAGTAGGAAGCTGTATTCCTGGTTGGAGTAGATTGTTTAAATTATCAGCATCACCATCACCGTCATATATTTAGCACGTATGAATGAGTGGGGAAAGAGGAACACTTGGTTCTTCTGTCAAGCTGGTAGATGGAGTAACATGTTGTGGGTTGAGTTGCGTCTCCAAAAAGACATGCTCTAATCCATACCCCAGGTATCTGTGAATGTGATCTTATCCGGAAATAGTTTCATTGAAGATGTAACCAAGTTGAGAGGAGGTCATGCGGGGTAGGGTGGGGGCTAAATCCAATGACTGGTATCCTTATCAGAATGCCATGTGAAGATACAGGGAGACACATGAGGAAGCACGTCATGTGAAGACAGAGGCAGAGATTGGAGCGATGCAGCTACAAGCCAAGGAATGCCAAAGATTGCCAGGAGCCACACCAGAAGCTAGGAAGAGACAAGAAAGCATCCTACCCAAGAGCCTTTAGAAGAAGCATCGCTCCACTGACACCTTAATTTTGGACATCTGGGCTTCAGAACCATGAGGAAAATAAGTTTCTGTTGTTTGAAGCCACCAAGTTTGTGGTTATTTATTATGGCAGTGCTCGTGAACTAATACACAGTATATATAGATTGATCTCCATCTATACTAAGAGCCCTTTTGCAAGAGGACTAGAGTTCTTTTTGATGCTCAGACTGAGTTTTGTACTGCTTCTTATTCTACATGGCCTACCACAGTAGAAAACGGAGAACCAGGGTTTCTTATAGCTCGGAGGGACATATGAGCACACACATTATCTCAGGCTGGGTTTCCTAAGAAGCAGACCCAGAGATGAGGATTTGTACAAGTAGTTTCTTTGAAGATGATCTAAGGAAGTCCTCACGAAGGAGTGGGGATGTGAGTAAGGTGTGGGATGGAAGCAAGTAAAGGCCAAGTTGTTGATCAGTTTACACTGTGAGCCACTAGGACACATCCCGTTGGGGAACTCTGGGGGATAATCTAGAAGACACCTTAGACTTTTCTCCCTGGGAGAAGGGAGCTGAAGGATAAATACTTGTCTTTTCACCATAGATGTCCCTTTACTTCCTCCAGGAATTCTGTCCTTGCATATGCCATTGAGTTTATGACTTGCATTTTTTTCAGTTAATTTAATTTTATTTTTTCAGTGTTCCAAGATTCATTGTTCATGCAATGACTTGCATTTTTAGTTTACTTTTTACTTCTGTGAGATCCACCTCTTAATCTTCATTTTTGAATTCCAAAATCATAATGGGAAGGATTTTTTTTTACAGAAAAAGCAAATCAAATCATATGTATTCTCTTATTTCTTTCTGTGATAATGCTGAAACCTTATAACCTACCCTTATTTATGCATCACTCTGGAGGAAGTCCTTCCTCTATATCTGCCTCTCCACATGCATCCCTGCATGAGAACCCTTCATGCAGCCTTTGTCTATGATGTGGGCAGCTATGCATAGTACCTGGGAAGGTTAAGAGAATAGATCTTCAAAAGGTAGCTGTGAGGTAAAATTTCCATATATTCTGAGTCTGTGTAAAACTAGGCAGTGTAATGCTTTTGAGGATTTGAATTTGCAAACACCTTTCTGAGTGGGAAAGCCTATTTAGTTGATCTTTTCAGAAGTAAGATTTTCAGGCTTATTTTTAGTTGCTGAGTCAGAATGGCTGCTTTAGAAATGTAGTTTTAAGCCTTGGATTTGATTTGGCAAAGAGAATATATAAGAAAGTTAGAAAAAATTATGTAATTCTTCCTCTAACCAAAGAAATGACGAACGTGTCCAGCGATAGCACTTTTTTTTTTTGGTAGGTATTCACACAGAAAGACTCACCCTTCAAGAACAGGCTGTTCCTCACTCAGAGAGCCTTTTGGGTATTGCAAATTTTGCAAAAAATTCAAAGCATGCAGGAGAGAGTTTTATATCACCTCGAACAATAGCGAGTGGCAATGGAACACCTGTCTAATGAACCTGGCTTTCATTCCAGCGGCAGCAATAGCAGCGAAACTTTCAAGGTGTGATGAATTATTATCCGCCATCTGTTTCACAAAATGTTAATTCTTCTTGAACCAAAATTACAGTCCAGCAAATGAGCTCTTAGCGAAGCAACAAGTCATCATTCATATGAAGCTACAGAGAGAACTTGAGCCGGAAATTATTAGCGCAAATGATTTGCCAGAAACAGAGTAGAATCTTATTAAAGACCAGAGAAAATGGTCAATTAGATAATGAGACACAAAATAAGCAGTCAGTGATGGGAAAGAGGAAAATAGTATCAACAGACGTTAAACTAGAGGATGTTTCTCATTCCGTCCTATCATTGAGGAAATAATGACTAACTATACCCTATAAAGATTTCCATGTGGTTCTAGTAAAACTATATTCAGTGTTATATGAATAGTGACCCAGAGTTGTGAAACATAGTTGTCTGGGTTTTTCTTTGTCTTGAGATCATAGTGAGGTCATTGTGTAGAGGGCATGCATCTAAAACCCATTTCCTTATTTGTAGATGATGGGCAATTGAATCTGAGATGACTAGCACATTTTGGGTATATACCATTTTTAAAAAATAATAAATATTTATGTGTAACATAATTCATAAACATAGTATCTATTAGAAATTGTACAAAAGCTTTGGCTATTGGCACTGATTGGGACTACTTTTACTTACAAGTTGTGGAATTAATCTATAAATATATCTTATATAAATAATATATATAGATCGTGCTCTGTCTCTCGCTTTCTCTTAAATAAACAAATAAAATCTTAAAAAAATAAGAATATATACAGAGACCATGGTATATTGAACTATAGCAGGTGATTTTAGATGTAATGTGTGGTCCACAAAATTCATTTGCAAATAAAGATCTATTAAATCTCATTTGCTGATGTATTTTAAAATTGCAGATTTTTCCAAGTAGGAAAGTTAACCGATTATCTTACATCTATTATTCTAAGCTGCTAAGTTTAATATGCAGTGTATTTAGCAGTTTTCCTTCAGCCATTTATCTGACTGTAAATCTTTGGTATTTTAAATAAAATTTGTGTCCTTTCTTTTAAATTGTCCTGAACTCTGCATACCACTGTTCTATTATGGATGCATAACAAACATAAAAGGAAATGAAATGGAAAATTATCTAGGTTCTAGACTGTAATAATTCCTCCCTGAGAATTAGGATTAAGATTCTGAAACCTTTGGGATGGGATAAGTTCGAGTTGAGAAACTAAAGATTATATGCTGGAGTATGTATGACTGGGTCTCAAGTATGGCTCTGAAAACTGATAAATCCAAGCCGTGTCTACTTTATGCATACATTTATGTCTTATATTTATAACCACATATATAGCTATCTATATTGACATATTTACAGTCATTCAAACAATAGACATCACATTAAATGAACTTTATAGATTATATTTCATGTACCTAAAATTTAGTGACCCATGAATTCAATACAATTAATTCCAATTTCTTTGATCTCAGATGACTTCCTAAAATGATGTTTGTTGATGTTGCTTATGATTTTGGTGGTAAATGAAGAAAAATGTATTTTTCTGGGAAGAATTGTTCTCCAACTCTTGGGATCCAAGTTCTTAAGTTTTCTTCATTCTATTCCGAGCTTGAAGAGGTGGGATATTTTTTTTTTTTCTTGAGAAGGTTTACCAGCTCTTAGGTGCATTTGAATGGCACTGCATGAAGGGCCAAGAACTTAAAAAAAAAATAACGTTGTGTGTTTGCTGATCAAATTATAATATATAATTTACATATAAAATATTTGGGGGGAGTTAAAAAAAAGGTTATAAAGGAAAATAAGTCATTCATAAGTCTATTATCCCCAAATGGCCATTATTAGGATTTTGGTATATGCCTTTGAAACATAGTTTAAAATTTCTAGACAGCATCATTCTAAAATTCAAACAACAGTAATTATCTTAAACTGCACTGCCTTATGCTCCCTCCCTCTAGCTGATGTAAGAGCCCGAGGCTTCGTCCATACCACATCAAGTTATTTTGGACATGGTCACAAGTGATCCTATAGCTTCTCAAACAAGCTCATCTTCCATACTCCAAGGTCACCTGCAAAACAACTCAGATGACAGCTCTTTAGCTGCCTTGGTGTCTTTGTTTTCCTTGATAAAATGCCAGTGCCTTGTCTTCAGATTCTCCGTGAGCTACAAAACCTTGAGATACCAGAATGGACCGAATGTTCTGTTGCTCACATGGCAGAGTTGTCATACTGTACTGAATTCCATGCCCCATCTGTTCCTTCCCGGGGCCCTCATGCGGAAGTGCTTGGTCCTCGTGCCTAATGGTGAATTTACAAAATTGTCTGTCTGTATCAGCATCTGTCATTTTTTAGGGCTCAAACACAAATGTATGGGGCCTGGGGAGCAACACCATGCTGTTTTGGGCACCTTTTGTTTCTTCCCCTCTGTGTCTAGCAGGATGTTTTTCTCTCTGCATAATAATGTGTGCAAGTAGATGCCTTGATTGGCCCTACCAGAACAATCAGGTATGCTGTCAAAGCTAGGCTCAAGCTGAGATTCCCATGATATGTTGTTTTTGCTAGGACTTTTTTTTTTTTTTTCCTTTGCAGTGGTAGGAAACATCACTCAAGTGACCTTAAGTCATTTAAGTAAAAAAACAAAAAAACAAAAAAACAACTTGACAATTACAACAAAAGGAGAAAAATTCCCTCAGGATTGGCTCTGACAAAAGTCTCAGTGAAGATTCTGATTGTCCTAGTTTAAGTCATGTGCTTAATATGTAATCATCATTCTAGCCAGAGGATTGATTACTCGGATTGGCTCTAGCTATGGTGGATACTGGATAACAGCTGTGTTGCATGCCCACCTCAAAGCCTGAAGAGGGGTAGAGAGAATCAGGCCCACCAGTAATTATCTAGGACTGCAAAAAATTAGAATCAGTATGAAGTATGGTTTCCAAAAAGATACTAGACAGACTACCCAAATATCTACTCCAATATTGAGATTTTGTTGTCATTATAGAATGTGCAGGCAGGATTTTAGTCAGCTTTATTCATTATTGTGTCCTCAGTGTCATGCTATATATTTAAACAATTGTTTTTCACTTAACACTATATCCTGTCTATTTTGCCATGTGATTAAATGTATTTTTCTAACCTGATTTTAGTGGATTTACAGCATTCTATTATTTAGATATACTGTTATTTATTAACCAATACTTCATGTTGAATATTTATTCTGTTTGAATCTGAAGTCTTCCTAAAAGCAAAGCCCTCATTCTGAGAGTTGCTACATTATCACCTTGTTCTTTCTTGGGTTTCCTTCCCAGCCTTTTTGGAGTTGGGAGAGCTTAGATGAAACAGAGTCAATGACATTTAGTGTATCATCTAGAAACTCTCCCTGTGTTTCTCTTCTACTCATAACAATATCCTGACATCAGATGTGTGGATTCTTTCCCCACCACCCCTAGAAATTCTGTGACACCAACTGGGTGTCCTGCAATTTAATTCAATTGTGATACTAACAGTGGTGAGTGCACACCCCACAGGTTAAGGGCTCAGTTCCACAAGACTAACCCCACATCAGACACCATTTGCAATAGTAGGTCCCCAGGTTACCCATAACATATCCAACTTGACTCTAATCAGGTTGGATCAGAGATTCCCACCACTCTGGATTAGACCATTTTCTGGAAGAGTGCACCTAAACATATCTTTCCAGAACCCAGTATTACTGGCATTTTTACAGAAATGTTATTAAGTAGCCATGATCAATTATAAACTCCATTTCCAGCCCATTTCCCCTCTCTGGAGAATGGGAGGGTGGGGCTGAAAGTTTCATCATCTAACTTGGTTTTTCTGGTGATCAGCCCTCATCCAGGATCCTGGGAAGAGTCACCCTTAGAACAAAAGATGTTCCTGTCATCAAGGAAATTCGGAGGGATTTAGGAGGTTGTTGTCAGATGTTCCTATCACTCAAGAAATTACAAAGGTTTTAGGAGCTCTGTGTCAGGAACCAGGGCCAGAGACAAATATACATTTTTCTGTTATTTCACATTTACTACTGATTTTGACCTTTCTAGAAAAGAAACAACAGGTCTGTACTACCTAAGCAGTTCTGAATATGCTGGCCCTGCTCAATCCTGTCTGGACATCTAAACTAGCCCCCTTATGATCCTATACTTTGTGCTCAGTATAAAATTTCCTAAATCATGCCCAGCCCTTTTGCTAAAGTAGCATTTGAGGCTCTGCCCTTATTCTTAATCACTTTGTTTGCATTTGTATCTTCTAATTTTAATTTATTAAACTGAGAAGTGGTGCCATTGTCTAGACTCCTTTCAACCCAAGAGCCCAAGACCACAAATACCTTGGGGTCCTCTCCTTTTTATAGCACTGTTTCCCCCTAAAATCTTGCCCACTGTGTGAAACTATTGTGGTTTTACTAACTAACCCTGGTATCCATCCTTTAATGTAGATTTCTCTTCCGTTCAGCGCTACAAAAGAAAACATCAATGTTCCTTGAGTAATTTACTTTGAAAATTTCCTTGCATTCTTTGATTTTATAAAATCATATTAAATCATATCAAATTACTGAAGCCTCATCCAAAAGTTCTCTGTGTCTCCATTCCTAAGTTGTAAAATGAGAATGATAATAATACTTACCTCATAGGCCAGCTACCAGCTTACATGAGTTTGCAGTATTCCCTGCCACATACCAAGTGTTCAATAAATATCAGTTAAATAATTATTACTATTATTGCTATACTGCTCTTCTCTATTAGTGGTTTTTATATTTTAGTATGAAGACACTGGGCTTAATACATGGGAAGAGGCTAGCTTTCTGAAAATAGAATCTATAGGTTACCAAAGATGAATCACTGCCTTGTGTAATAACTTATGTAAGAAATTGGATTTGCTTCAGTATGTTCTGCACAATGGGCTCTTGTTTTCATGATGATGACTTCTTCTGTATCTTGACTATTCTATATGTGCTTACTTTTAAGGGAGCCAGCTCTCTCTGTCACAGTTGCTGTTCAATTTTTCTAATGTTGGGAGGGATGTTTTAAAACTCTTTAATAGTCCTCGTTGGAGATGGATTCCCCATTGTGTGGCCATCATGAGCTTTTCTGTTGCTAAAAGATAAACTGGCCCATATTAAAATTTTTAAGACCTTATTGGAGTAAAAGTTGATTCAAATCAGGAAGCATTAAATCTAGCAGAGAGAAAGGAGCTCTCAGAAGCTCTAGAAAATGAAGGACTTTTAGAGGAAGAAGGGAAGTGGGAACAAGGAAGTTATCTTAGGCAAAAAAACGTAGGTTGGTTATTACAAGGATAATTTCATTTAGGGGATGGCAGGGGTCTATCAGGAAGATTCTTTAACTAGTGTTTCTTAGAACATTCTTAGTTGACTAGTTTAAGAGTCCATTTCTGGGAGATCCAAAACTGTAAGTCTTGGTTTTGGTGATGTGATACTCGGCCTGAGTGCCTCCATTTTGGGCCTGTTGTCTTGTTTGTTTAACACTGTGTAACACCATTAAACTTGAAAGCTGGAGCTGATAAGTCCTACTGTCTTTATATTCAGTTTATGTTCAATTTTTTCTGGTCTTCTAAAGCACTGCATAATAATGTATTTTCACCAGATTAAGAGGCTGTCACTGACTGGGGAGTTGGCAGGAGGCAGAAGAACAAGCCTGGAAGTCAGTGATCCAGAGACACTTCCCACCTCATCAAGAAGTCACAGAACAAAGCAATGGTTGCTTGGAATGATGGATCCAATGTGCATGCAATTGTGAAAACGATGGAGAAAATTACATATGTCCCTCATGAGAAAATACTTCTCTTCTTAAAGGTGAGCTCAAGGACAGAGGTCCTGTCCTAAAACCTTCATATCTCTGGAGCCTAACTGTCATCACATGCCTCCTGTTGACGAGGATCTGTGGCAGGGGACTTACCTGTTCTCACTGAATTCCCCTCACAGCCTGGGACATAGGTAGCATTGGATTCACTGAAGAGCCAGAGGGAGAGAAGCTCTATGTGGTCAAATAGAAAGTGGCAGAATGAGAAGACACGTTCAGGTCTGTTTGACCACAATGCCTTGACAGGTATGAGGCAGGTCAGCACTCTGGGCTCCGGAGCTAGGCTGTCTGAGCTGAAACCCTGACTCTGTCATTCACTAGCTGTGTGACCTTCGGCCAGTCACTTCATCTTTCTACTTCTCTATCCCCAAGGTGTAAAATGGGGATGATAACAATACTTGCCTCATAGGGCTGTTACCAGCTTAAAGAAATTTACAGTATTGCCAGGTAGATACCAATGGTTCAAGAACTTTTAGCTAAAATAACTATTATAATTATTGCAATACTGTCCTTCTCTAAGGTTTTTATATTTTAGTCTGAGGGTACTGGACTTAATAAATGGGAAGGGAGCTAGAACTCTGAAAACAGAACATGCAGAATATCAAAGATAAAATTACTGCTTGGCCTCCCTTATTAACCCTTAATATCTTTCCTTTAATTATGTTTGGGTCTTGCTCTGGCTCAGTTTGAGTCTTTCCCTAGAAAGAGACAGAATGCACTAAAATTCTACCCGGGTAATAGTTTCAACACTAAACAGTATGTCTGCCTATACGAAGTCATAAAAAAATGCATGAAAAAAAATTTTTTAAGTTTTTATTTATTTATGTGACAGAGAGGAGAGAGATCACAAGTAGGCAGAGCGGCAGGCAGAGGGAGAGGGGGAAGCAGGCTCCCCGCTGAGCAGAGAGCCCGATGCGGGGCTCCATCCCAGGACCCTGAGATCATGACCTGAGCCAAAGACAGAGGCTTGAACCCACTGAGCCACCCAGGCGCCCTGAAAAATTTCATTTTAAGAGTATAACTGATCCAATAAAGGAAAAGCACGGCAGCGATACCCATTTGCTAACTTTTTTTGGATTTCTGTTTCCCAAGATAAAGATATAATTCTGAATATTTTAATCCATTAAGATTTTCATTTTATAAAATGCTGAATAAATTATGTATTTTCTATACAGGGCTGCTCATGGAGTCCAATACATCCAATTTAATTTTTTTCCTTAAGTAATGGTTGGGTGAGTATTAAAATGTTATTTTCTTTTAGGCAAAGGTGGAATTTATACTTATTGTAACTTCTTGCGTGGCCAAATTAATTTTGCCCTTCAAGTTCACTATTCAGTGGTAAGTCTAGAGACACATGGTGTTGATCATTTCTTTTAGGGTTTACAACTGTTCTATGGGTGTGGTTGGGTGTTAAGAGAATGAGGGGGCAGTGGGATAGGTTGCTATATTTTACATATTTTGTTTCTTTCATTTGAAAAACATTTTTAGAAGTGCACAGATATTTTGTACTTTTAAAAGATATGAAAAGTATTCTTTATATCTAGAAAAAATATGTTGGGGAAAATCATAACCAGGTGTTACTTTTTAAAATGAGTTTAATAAATTTCCTTGTAGATTGATTGATTTCCAGTAGATTTCTCCACTCTGAAGTTACTCTTTTTCCTCCTGGAAGAAAGGAAATCAACATGCACAGTCCATACTTAATGGGTGGGATGTTAGACTCAACCTCTTTGCAGAATATCCTCACAAGTATTTGGAATTTTTCTGCTGGGAAAATTTGTCTATTTTCCCCAATTTATTTATTCAATCACTTATTTCTGTCAATATGGATTTGACATGACTACTCATTGGTGTTTATTTTACACTTTGAGTAATAACTCAATATTACTTTATTAGTTTTGTTGCTCATATTGTTCCAGCTTTGTTGCTCAGAGTTCCATTGGGGGGCTATTTCAGTTGCTCCTGGATCCCTTGACTTACTTCCATCATTTTTTTAAAGCACCTCCTTAACTTTCTGATGCAATAAGAGGCTCCAGGCTCATGTATTTCTTGCCACATTCTAGAATCAGCCATTTCTTCCAGGAGCTCTAGCTCCTTTTATTGAAGGATAGTATTTAAAACCAAGATCTGGGTATTGGGTATCCTATTCTATACTGGGCTCTTTCTGTTGAAAGAAAAAGGACTTGTATGTATGTATTCTAACTAATGTATATCCATGTATCTAAAAATACTTGTATATGTAACAGACTACATATGATATAATTCATCTAATGAGTTCCTTCTGATGTTTCCAGCTCTAATCCATTACTGCATGGATCATTCTAGCTCTCTTCCCTTGTTATTTCTCAGTCCCCCTTCCACCGTCTGCCATCCATTTCTCTAATTGTTTAATTCCAGTGTACATAGACAGGGCTTTCAGAATCATTAACACATAAACCAATGGGAAAAAAGTTTCATCAACTAGAGCTTATGTACAATTCCTGTTGTCTTTAATCTTACAAACTCCATTCATTTTCAGAGTGACTTAGGTCAGCACCTTATTCCCCTACCCACTTCAGTGAGCTTGTTTCATATGTTTGTAACATATTTAGATACTTTTGTCTATCCAGTATTCTCTGTTGGGATACCATGACCTCCTAAATTGATTTTTTTAAAAAGTTTATACATTGAGCTCTTTGTAGTGCACAGGTCTATGGGCTTTGTCAAGTGCTTTAATGTCTTGAATTCACCATTACAGTATCAATACAGAATAGCTCTGCCACCCTAAAAAATAATCGCCTGTGCCTTACCTATTCAATCACCTCTGCCCACAAGTCCTTGGCAACCACTGATCTATTTACAGTTCCTAAAATTTTGCCTTCTTTAGACTGTCATATAATTGGAATCACACAGTATAGCTTTTTCAGACTGGCTTTTTTCACTTATTAGTTTTACAATTCATCCATGTCTTTTTTTGCTTGATAGCTCTTTTCATTGTGGAATAACATTCCATTTTATGCATATACCACAGTTTATCTATGCTAATGGAGGGTATCTTGGTTGCTTCCAGTTTTTGTTGGTTATAAATAAAGCTGCTATTAACATTCATATCAGTGTTTGCATGGGCATAGGCTTTCAGACCAGATGGGAAAATACCTAGAAGAGCAATTGTTGAATTGTATGGTAAAATGACATTGAATTTTGCAAGAAACTGTCCAACTCTCTTCCAAACTGGTGGGCCATTTTGCATTCCCATAAACAATGAATGAAAGATCCTGTTGCTCAACATCCTCCTCAGTTTTTGATATTGTCAGTTTCTGGGTTTAGTCATTCTAGTAGGTATTCAGTGGTTTCATACTGCTGTCTTAATTTGAAATTCCCTAATGACAAATGAAGTCGAGAGTTACTCATGTGCTATTTGCCATCTGTATGTCTTCTTTGAGGAGATGTCTGTTCAGATCTTTTGTCCATATTTTTTCCTTGAGGTGTTTAAAGTTTTTTTTTTGTTGTCGACTTTTAAGAGTTCTTTGTATATTTTGGATACACGTTCTTTTTTTTAATGGATAAGTGATTTTTATTAATTTTTAATTAACATATAATGTATTATTTACCCCAGGGGTACAGGTATGTGAATCATCAGGCCACCCACTCTGTGAGCGTCCCCCAGCATTATCTAGGGCACATGTTGGCATCTGTGTGGGATCCCAGGTGTCCTGTGGAACCTCTGCTTTCCACCTCTGTTCGCTTCTTCACAGAGGCTCCAAGAGCTTTCTAATAGCCTTGACCGGCCGGGTTCTTCACCCAGCTCTTCTCTGGTGGTCAGCCCCCTTGGAAACATTTAGGATGTGGGACCTTTCAATGCTTGCCAGTCAGCTGGTTAAAGGCTTCACTGTAGTTTCAATAATCATTTGCTGATGATCAAGAAGTTACACCCTCTCACACGTCCTCGGACATTAGGAATGTTCACAAGGGGTTTGGTTTTTTTTTAACCTTTTTTTTTTTTTAAGTAAGCTTTACTCCCAGTGTGGGGCTTGAACTGAGGACCCTGAGGTCAAGAGTCACATGCTCTACCCCCTGGAGCCAACCAGGTTCCCCATTTTTATCTTAAACCATTTATCCTTACATTCTTCATGATGATAATGTATTGCAAATATTTTTCCTATTTGTATTTTTTTCATAAATAAAATTTCATGATTTTATTTATGTAAAAAAAATCATCAGGCTTATATCAGGTAAGATCCTGTACCCCAGGGGTACAGGTCTATGAATCATCAGGCTTACACATTTCACAGCACTCACCATAGCACATACTCTCCCCAATGTCCATAACCCAGCCACCTTTCCCTACACCCCACCCCCCAGCAACCCTTATTTTGTTGCATGAGATTAAGAGTCTCCTATGGTTTGTCTCTCTCCCTATCCCATCTTGTTCTATTTTTGACTTCTCTATCCCCCACAACCCCCTGCCCTGCTTCTCAAATTCCTCATATCAGAGAGATCATATGATAATTGTCTTTCTCTGATTGACTTATTTCACTCAGCATAATACCCTCTAGTTCTATCCACATCATTGCAAATGGCAAGATTTCATTTCTTTTGATTGGCTGCATAATATTCCATTGTGTGTGTATGTGTGTGTGTGTGTGTGTGTATGTGTATACACATACATCACATCTTCTTTATCCATTCATCTGTTGATGGACATCTAGGTTCTTTCCATAGTTTGGCTATTGTGGACATTGCTGCTATAAACATTTGGGTGCATGTGACCCTTCGGATCACTACATTTGTATCTTGAGGGTAAATACCCAGTACCCAGTAGTGCAATTGCTGTGTCGTAGGGTAGCTTATTTTCAACTTTTTGAGGAACCTCTATACTATTTTCTAGAGTGACTGCACCAGCTTACATTCCCACCAACAATGTAGGAGGATTCCCCTTTCTCCACATCCTCATCAACATCTGTCATTTCTTGACTTGCTAATTTTAGTTATTCTGACTGGTGTGAGGTGGTATCTCATTGTGGTTTTGATTTGTATTTCTCTGATGCCGAGTGATGTTGAGGACTTTTTCATGTGTCTGTTGGCCATTTGGATGTCTTCTTTGCAGAAATGTCTGTTCATGTCTTCTGCCCATTTCTTGATTGGATTATTTGTTCTTTGGGTGTTGAGTTTGAGAAGTTCTTTAAAGATTTTGGATACTAGCCCTTTAACTGATGTGTCATTTGCAAATATCTTCTCCCTTTCTGTCAGTTGTCTTTTGGTTTTGTTGACTGTTTCCTTTACTGTGCCAAAGCTTTTCATCTTGGCGAAGTCCCAATAGTTCATTTTTGCCCTTGCTTCTCTTGCCTTTGGTGATGTTTCTAGGAAGAATTTGCTGCAGCTGAGGTTGAAGAGTTTGCTGCCTGTGTTCTCGTCAAGGATTTTGATGGAGTCCTGTCTCACATTGAGGTCTTTCATCCATTTGAGTCTTTTTTTCTGTGTGGGGTAAGGAAATGGTCCAGTTTCATTCTTCTTTGTGTGGCTGTCCAATTTTCCTAAAAGCATTTGTTGAAGAGACTGTCTTTTTTCCATTGGACATTCTTTCTAGCTTTGTTGAGGATTGGTTGACCATCGAGTTGAAAGTCTATTTCTGGGCTCTCTATTCTGTTCCAACGATCTATGTGTCTGCTTTTGTGCCAGTACCATACTGTCTTGATGATTACAGCTTTGTAATAGAGCTTGAAATCTGGGATTGTGATGCCACCAACTTTGGTTTTCTTTTTCAACATTCCTCTGGCTATTCGTGGTCTTTTCTGGTTCCATGTAAATTTTAGGATTATTTGTTCCATTTCTTTGATATAAATTGATGGTATTTTGATAGGGATTGCATTAAATGTATAAATTGCTTTAGGTAGCATGGACATTTTCACAATATTTGTTCTTCAAATCCATGAGCATGGAATGTTTTTCCATTTCTTTGTGTCTTCTTCAATTTCTTTCATGAGCACTTTGTAGTCTTCTGAGTACAGATTCTTTGCCTCTTTGCTTAGGTTTATTCCTAGATATCTTATGGTTTTGGGTGTGCAATTGTAAATGGGATCGACTCCTTAATTTCTCTTTCTTCTGTCTTGCTGTTGGTATATAGAAATGCAACTAATTTCTGTGCATTGATTTTATATTCCAACACTTCACTGAATTCCTTTATGAGTTCTAGCAGTTTTGGAGTGGAGCCTTTTGGGTTTTCCACATAAAGTATCATATCATCTGCAAAGAGTGAGAGTTTGACTTCTTCTTTGCTGATTTGGATGCCTTTTATTTCTTTTTGTTGTCTGATTGCTGAGGCTAGGACGTCTAGTATTATGTTGAATAGCAGTGGTGATAGTGTACAGCCATGCCGTGTTCCTGACCTTAGGGGAAAAGCTCTCAGTTTTTCCCCATCGAGAATGAGTTTTTCATAGATGGCTTTGATGATATTGAGGTATGTACCCTCTATGTCTACACGGTGCAGAATTTTGATCAAGAAAGGATGCTGTACTTTGTCAAATGCTTTTTCAGCATCTGTTGAGAGTATCATATGGTTCTTCTTCTTTCTTTTATTAATGTATTGTATCACATTGATTGATTTGTGGATGTTGAATCAACCTTGCAACCTAGAAATAAATCCTACTTGGTCGTGGTGAATAATCCTTTTAACGTACTGTTGGATCCTATTGGCCAGTATTTTGGTGAGAATTTTTACATCTGTTCTCATCAAGGATATTGATCTGTAATTCTCCTTTTTGATGCGGTCTTTGTCTGGTTTTGGGATCAAGGTAATGCTAGCCTCATAATGAATGTGGAAGTTTTCCTTCAATTTCTATTTTTTTGGAACAGTTTCAGAATAGCTATTAATTTGGTAGAATTCCCTTTGGAAGCCATCTGGTCCTGGGCTCTTGTTTATTGGGAGATTTTTTTTTCAATTAATTTTACTTTATTTTTTCAGTGTTCCAAGCTTCATTGTTCATGTACCACACCCAGTGTTCCATGCAATACGTGCCCTCCTCAATACCTACTACCAGGTTCACCCAACCCTCCACCTCCCTCCCCTCCAAAACCCTCAGTTTGTTTCTCAGAGTCCACAGTCTCTCATGGTTCCCCTTCCCTTCTGATTTCCCCCACTTCATCCTTCCTTTCCTTCTCATAATGTCTTCCATATTTTTCCTTATGCTCCACACGTCAGTGAAACCATGTGATAACTGACTCTCTCTGCTTGACTTATTTCACTCAGCATAATCTCTACCATTACTGTCCATGTTGATACAAAAGTTGGGTATTCATCCTTTCTGATGGAGGCATAATATTCCATTGTATATATGGACCATATCTTCTTTATCCATTTGTCTGTTGAAGGGCATCTTAGCTCTTTCCACAGTTTGGCAACTGTGGCCATTGGTGCTATGGACATTGGGGTACATATGGCCCTTCTTTGTACTACATCTGTATCTTTGGGGTAAATACCCAGTAGTGCAATTGCAGGGTCATAGGGTAGCTCTATTTTAAATTTCTTAAGAAATCTCCACACTGTTTTCTAAAGTGCTGCACCAACTTGCATTCTCACCAACAATGTAAGAGGGTTCTCCTTTCTCCACATCCTCTCCAACATTTGTTGTTTACTGTCTTGTTTATTTTGGCCATTCTAACTGGTGTAAGGTGGTATCTCAGTGTGGTTTTGATTTGAATCTCCCTAATGGCTAAAGATGAACATTTTTTCATGTATCTGTTAACCATTTGTTTGTCTTCTTTGTAGTCTTTTAATAAGTCTTGAAATAGAGTAGTGTTAGCCCTCCAACATTGTTCTTATTCTTCTTCAGTAATGTGTTGGTTATTCTAGGTCTTTTGCCTTTCCGTATAAAACATTAGAGTCAGTTTTTTGATATTTACAAAACAGCTTGCTGGAATTTTGGTTGGGATTGCATTGTATCTTTAGATTAAGTTGGGAAGGATTAATTTCTTAATTAGCAACTTTGAACCTTCAAATCCATGAACATGCATTTTTGCTCCATTTATGTAGATTTTTCATTTTTTAATCACATTTCATAGTTTTTTGTATATAGGTTTTACACATACTTTGTTAGATTTGATCCTAAATATTTCATGTTGGGGCATGCTATTGCAAATGGTATTGTCTTATTAATTTCAAATTCCAGTTGTTTATTGCTGGCATACATATAGGAAAACAATTGACTTTTGTACATTAACTTTATATTCTGTGGCTTGCTGTACTTACTTATTAGTCCCAGAAGTATTTTGTTCACTCATTTAGATTTTTTACAAAAAAAAAATCTCATTATTTGTGAACAGAGAGTTTTATTTCTTTCGAGTCTGTTTACCTTTGATTTTCTTTTCTTATTTTATTCCACTGATTAGTACTTATAGTATAGCATTGAATTGAAATGATGAAAGAGAAATCCTTGCTTAGTTTCCAGTCTTGGGTGAGGGCAAATGATCAGTATTGCATTCACTGCTAAATATTATGTTAACTTGTGTTTTTTGTAAATGTTATCGAGTTGAGGAAGTTCCCTTTTATTCCTAGTTTGCTGAATGTTTTTTAAAAAAATTTTTAATGGGAGGTTGGCACCTGGGTAGCTCAGTTCGATAAGTATCTGTGTCGGTCATATCTCAGGGTCATGGGATTGAACCTCTTTAGGCTCTACACTCAGTGCAAAATCTGTTTGTCCCTCTCCATCTGCTCCTCCCCCCCCCACCTTGTTTCTCTCTCAAGTAAAGAAATAAATAAAAATCTTTTAAAAAATCTTAATTGGTGTTGAATTTTGTCAAAGGCTTTTTCTTTGTCAGTTGGAATGATTGTATTATTTTCCTTCTGTAACAGTGTGTTGATTTGGTAGATTATATTGATGGATTTTAGAGTGTTGAGTGGGCCTTGCTTATTTGGAATAAATACTAGTTGGTCTGGGTGTAGTGTTCTTATACACTGTCAGATTCAATTTGTAATATTTTGTTGAGGATTTTTGTATCCATATTGGTGTGTAGTTTTTGTTTCTTATAATATCTTTATCTCCTCTTTGGTATTAAAGTAATGCTTTTGAATAAATTAAGAAATATTCCCTTTGCTTCTATTTTCTTTATGATATCAGTGTCATATTGAAGTCTGGTTCTGATGCTTGCTTTGTCTCCTATTTTTCTTCCCTTTTGGTGCAACTTGGAATTTTTCTTGAAAGCTATTTATGTTGTATTGGATAAGAGGAACTGTGGGAAACAGGCTCCTACTGTGAGGATTTGTGTCGATATGGAATTGGGCTATATTTGTTGTTGCTAAAGATGCCAGACACTTTAAATTCCTCTGATACCCTTGTTTCTTGTCTCCTTTTGACTTTACATTTCCCTAAATATTCTCAGAAAGAGTCTGTGTTTTGTAGTTCTTTCAGCTGTAATCCACTGTTACTCCAAGGTCCACCGAGACACTGAAGTCTCATTGGTGATAGTTAGGGAGCCTGTGTCTATGGCCTGAAATCTTCACAAATATATATATATATATATATATATATATATTAGTATATATTAGTAACTTCTCCCCTCTTTTCTCCCTGAGGTGAGACAGAAAGGATAGTTGGAGCTGGAGTCCCAGGGCTCTGGAAAAAATCTTTGGAAAAGTCTTTTCTTCTGGAAAGAAGACCTTTGTTATACAGCAAAAGCTAGGTGTGTTTCAGAAGGATTTCTTCCTGCCCCCCTGCCAGAGAGACGCAAGGGAATTTTCAAATTCTTTAAAATTACTATGTAAGTGTTCCTACAAGTTTACAGCTCCAGTGACCTCTGCTCCAGATAGGTAAGATTTTGGCCATAACTGAATTTTTGTTTCTTAAGATTTGGGAGCAGTGGGCTCTCGTGCACACTCAATTCTTTCATTGGTTCTAAAAAGTCATTGGTTTTCAGTTTGTTCAGCTTTTTCCTGTTGTAAGAATGGAGTGAAGAATTCCAAGCTCTTCACATATCATGGCTGAAACTATAAGTCCATTTATAAATGACCTATTTATTTTATTCTATTGATCTCTAATCTGTTCCTTCTTCATAGGCCATCGTATATGTTTTCTCCTTTCTTTTCCCCTCCTCCCTTCTAACTCACCACCACTAACTGTACACCTACTATACTAGTCCCCTGTGGACATCTGTGAGAATTTCTTTTCTTTGTTTTTATTATCTAGGAGTTTTACAGTTTCCTCTTAATTGAATCTTTGATTCTTCTTGAATTTACTTTAGGGGAAGAAGTGAGATTTCCATCCTTTATTGTTTTTGACCAAATGCCAGGCTATTTTTTGGATAAATCTATCTTTTTTCCAATGATATAAAATACTTTATTGTATACTAAATTTAAAAATATATTTGATTTATTTCTAGAATCTCAGATTTATTTCATTGATCTGCCAGATGACTCCTGCACCAGTACCAATTTATATAAATTTCATAGCTTGGTGAATTACTTAGAAACATGAAACATGTTATTATAAAAACTAATGCATTCATAGTATAGTTTATTTTAAGAATTGATGTTTTTGTAATACTTATTTTGCCTCTCTAAGAACAGATTTCATTTTATTTATTCATCTTACATTGTATTGCTTGGTAGAAATTTTTTAAAGTTTTTTTCTCATAGATCCAACACATTTTTTACATTTATTTTAACTATTTCATCTATTCATTATATTTTCTTAGCAGTTATTATTTCTACATAGGAAAGCAATTGATTTTGGAAAATTAATTTTGTAACCAGGGATTTTACTGAATTATCTCATTGTGTCTAATAGTTTTTTAGTTGTCTCTCTTGAGTTTATGATTATATAACCATATCATTTTCAAATAATGATAATTTTGCCTTTTTATTTTTTGCCTCATTTATTTTTCTCACCTAATGACAATGGCCAATCTTTTTTTAGAATGATTTTAACTACTGGAATACTCTTCATTATAATAGACTTTTCCTTTTTAATCATAATTACTTCATTGTCTTGTTAAATTGTAAAGTCCTTGGGGTAGAGACTTTTATTTCCTAATGCCTAAGAGAATATCGACATAGATTAGGTACTAAATTGATAGTTGTAGAATGATTTAGGCAGGGTAAGGTGCACTAAGCTGAGCTGAGGTCAGTAGACAGATACATTAGCTTATGTAAAGTGAGTATTCTTGAATGTCACAGAGACAGCAAAAGTGCCTCTTCATCATACCCATGAAAGTCTGGTTTGACTCCCAAAGCTAGAACCTATGATTTTTTACTACGGTTGAGCTCTATCCTTTAGGTCTGTTTCAGGTCAGTTGAAGTAAGGGAACACTACTGCCCAAGGCCCATCTTTTAGGCACAACTAGCTGCCCTGGAAGACAGAGCTTTAAATTTTTAAAAGTTGGTATACACATAGAAGTTGAAGAAGAGGGGTTGGAGTGCTTTGTAGATTCTATATAGCCATCCTGCGCACAAGTCTACTGGCATTTTCACAGAATCAGCAGGAACTTTCCCTGGTTCCTAGATGGGACTCCAACAGTGGTCTTTGATTGCAGGTAGAAAGATGAAAGCAGGAGTTTGGCTTTCCTGTGCATTATAAGTATCTAGATAGACTCTGAAGAATGCAAAGAAGTAGCCAAAAATCCAGGGCAGCTCTGAGAGCTCCATCAGTGGGGCCTGCCTGGAACACAATCAGGGCAACAGAATTATCAGCAATGGGAGCATGAAAAAGACAGCTCCTGGTTAGAATGGAACCAGAATGGGAGCAGCAAGTGCAGTAAATAAACCAAAGACACCTGGACTCTTGGTTAAGAGCAGGGGCCAAATCTGTCTCAGTTTAATGAGCTGTCAATTAAATGGCGAGACTTGAAATCCAAAGGCTTTGGCTTGTGGCCTGATGGACAAGTGTCTGGCTCCATAGTGGCTCCTGTAACCTCAAAATGGCAGTCCAAAAATAGTGCTCTTCTTTTCAACTCTATTCCAGTAAGTCCTTTGTCATACATCTATTTCAGAGAAGATTGCTTCTAACTTTTCCATTAGAAAAATGAATATGATGATGGATTTCATTTTTCCATTGAAGTTAATTGGCCATGGGCAATAATACTCAGCACTGCATCTAGTAGAAAGAAAAGCAGAGGGATGTTGTTCACAAATTGCTGTGGGGAAGCAGAGATCACAGTTCATTTGAGGAACTAAGGCTTCTGATTAGCCGTGCTACTTGAGGCAGACAGGATGCTTCTCAGTGCCTAGCAACTTATTCCCAAACGGGGTCTGTGCATTTGTTCTTTCATTCATTAATCCATTCAGTTCTTTTATGAAACCCTTTTTGAGTGCATATCAGATGGAGGGTATATCATGCATAGAACTATAGATTCAAAGATGAACAGACCGTCTTCCAGGCTAGTGGGGATAAGGTGCCACTTTCCTCTCTTCATATAGTATATAAATATAACTTTGGTCATGAACCTCTATGGAAAGGTTAAAGAAGCGACGATTCCTTTCCTCAAGAAAAAGCCCTAATTTTTCCTACAGTTCTAGGGAATGCCCAGTCACCTGACATGTGTCTATGGAGTTCCTCAGGTAGGCTCTCTCACCAAGAATGCACTGGCCCTCAGGATCAATGGCAAAAGACTGAGCTTCATGCATCAGGTGGTGAACACCATGTTCTCTAAATAAGCTCTTCTTTGACATCTTACTCACTTTTATGACAGTTTTGTCCCTCTTTCTGTTTTAATCTGAACTCTTAAGTATTTCCCTTCCCTATGGTAGCATATCACTGCACACTAATGAGGGCTTGGCTGAGAATGGAGACAGCGTTTGGAAACACAGCCAGCTGGCAGGGTGTGTTTCTACAGCAGCATCCCACCCCCAAGGGCTGGAAGGGATTTTGGCTGGATTGATCTGCAGTCTTACCTAGGATCCCACAGCTTGTTAATGGTAGAGTCAGAATCCAGAATGCCTGATTCCCAGGTCTGTGCCCTTTGTACTGGTTCAGCTCTCGTTCGAGACCCTGACTCTATCTCTAGTTCTATCTTCTCAACTGAAAACTCCGTGTAAGGTTTAACAAGCCCTTTTTCTCAAGGGATTTAAGAATCTGTTCACTAGAAGTGTTAGAGATAAAGATGGGGTAAGTGGGGCATTTTCCTGGTTAAAAAGAATATGTTAATACTGTGCCACCTCATCACATACATAGTTTTAAAGGCAAAAAGAAGTATTTCAAAAGAAGCATTTTATCTTAAGAGATAAACAAAACTTTTTTTTGGTGATCCCCTGATAAATAAATTTTTAAAAAGACAGTTCTCTGGACAAAGCTTTTTTTTCCCCCCCCTATGGTGTAGGACACTAGTGTTGTCCAAGTAGAAAAAAAAATGTAGAAGCCAGGAAATGAAATGTTGACAGACTCACAACCTCAGGGGCCAAATGGTACTGTAATGATTTCTCACATTCTTTAACTTTCAAAAGACCCTAGAGACTGCTTTTGTTGCATATTTCATATGGAGTCATCTGTCTTTTTTCATATGGAGTCATTTTCATATAGAGTCATCTGTCTTTTTTTTTTTTTTTTTACCAGAGCTGGTATATGTTGAAAACCTTAAATAAATTTTTTCTCTATGTCAAAGGACCAAAATTTTAGCCACTGTAGTAACTAGTAGGAAATTCAGAGTTCACAATGGAAGGAAGAGTCTTGGTATAGCCTGGAAGTCTGATGTATCAGGAAACAGCCTTAGGTAGGCATTTCTTGTTATATGTCTTTTCCTACCTCAGCCAAGAATAATCAATGCCATAAATCATCCTAAATGACACATTCTTTTTAGGCATCTTCCTTTGGATTTGCTGATATGGTGTCATTTAAAGTGACAATATTTCAGTTGAGACTCCATAAGGAGAAAGGCTTCCTCCAAATCTATATTTTGCTGTTTGGGAGTCAGAGTGAGGAGCAAGACATGAGGGAACAGTGCTTTGCCTAGGGAAAAACATGAAAAGTATGTGAAAGAAATGGTTTAAACTTCAAAATCTAAATACAACTACCCACCCAGATATATATAAAGCAAGTGCAAAGATATTTGAATATAAAGCACACAGGGCTTGATATAGGGAAAGCAGTCAATATAGGCAGTTGTTACCTATGAATACTCCTAGTCCTACTGCTACTATTACTTTTCAAATCAGATTTATTAAGAGTATCTGTCATAATTCATATCCATCAAAATGGAAATGCTTCTCAAGCTGTTTTCACATGTATGGTGAAAGGTACCTCAATTTCCAAAAGAACACAGGTCATGCTAGTAAGAACTCAAGAGTAGAGAAGCCCTTAGTTTTAAGTAAACCTATCAGCAACATTTTTCCAAGTTTTTTTGGAGCCTATTGATGGCATCTCTAGGGAGGATTATTAATATTTAGGGTTAGGAGTAAGTACACCTGTTTCTCAAGAGTTGATCTGGAGAATTATGTTTGGGATAGAGAATAATCTAGGTGCTGTTGGTGTTTTTAATGATGGTAATGGCAAGGTATGGAGAGTGCCTCGGGGTAATCAATAGTTCTCAAATTTGTATGTAGGAGACTTATTTGGTATGCTTGTTAAAAATGTAAATTTCTAGGAGCCAGCTCCCAGTGATTTTGTTTGGGAAAGTAGAGCGTGGGGACCAGGAAGATGCATTGTGAAGAAGTCCCCCATCTGATTCTAATGAGCTAATCCATATTCCACACTGTGAAATGCTGGAGATCCTGTTTTGATACTGACATGTATACTAATGCTTCTAGATTCCATTCTGGATAATAATAATAACAACATATAAAATACACTCATTCTGTATCCCTGGGTAGTTGTAGTATTCTTTTTTAAGTCACAGTCCATCAACATGTTTGATTTAAAAGTAAGCAAAACAAAACATGACATATTAAAAAATTCAAATGGTACAACTGCAGCCTGACAATTTATATTATAACCAATAGTTTAGTCTGGTGTGAAAATGCAGAAAAAATTTTTACACACATAAGGTGATCAGTTTTCAAAACATAGCTCATTAGTATCTAAATATTTGTTCATGATTCTGAGGTTATTTACGGGCTACAACCAATAATCTACTCTGTATCACCAACTCCTCAACTACTTTAGTCCGTATTACAAACTTACCTCAAAATCAACATTCTTTCAATAAAACATAAGAACATAATGCTCTTAATCAATAATAGGATGACAGAACTTAAATAGAGTTTTCACACAGAAGTCACATAAGGTATTGACAGAAAAACTACTAGATTAATAGTACATTGCATATCACATCACCCCAAAGATGACAAATATGTTCCCTTTCACATTTAGGCAGACATCATTCATTGATCATAACACTCTTCTCAGCTAAATCATATGCTGCTTCCAAATCTTTTTCAACATAGGTAGCTACTACATCTGTCAGAGTTGGTTTGAAAGTAAAATTATATTTTCTATATCTGCTCCAAAAAGCACCTCTCCCAATCACATATACACATTCCGCCTCCTCCACCGCCCCAAGTTTCAAAAACAAGTCATCTGTATAACTCATAATGAAGTAAAGTCTTGGTAGAAAACCCCATTTTGCCATAAATTAAATTTAGAGCAAGGTTTCCATCATGTCCTTTTTTTTTTTTTTTTTGCTTTTGTAGATATTCTCCCAAGAGTGGCCTGTTTATTTATTCATTTACTTGCAGTAGGTAGTTTATATCAAGAAGACAGTGATTCTAGCACATATATTCAAATTCATCAAAGTACTGAGGAATCAAAGAGCCTACCTTTCTCTTTGATGTCCCAATTTTTAAAATAAACCAACCAATGAAAAACCTTTGATTTTTTTTTAGCAAAACATCATATGTCTCCATTTAACCATTTTTAATGCTTAGCCAGTGTCTTAGTCTGTTATGCCAAAAGTACCACAGACTGGGTGGATTAAACAACAGAAATATATTTCTCACAGTTCTGGAGACTGGGAAGTCCAAGATCAAAGCATGGGCAGAGTCATTGTTTAGTGAAGGCCTACTTCCTGTTTCATAGATGGTCATCTCTTCCTGTATCCTCACGTGGCAGAGGAGACAAGAGAACTCTCTGGGGTCTCTTTTATAAAGGCTCTCATTCATGAGGACTCTGCTCGCATAACCTAATCACCCCAAAGGCCTCACCTCACCTGCAGATATGAACACATTAAGGATTAGGTTTCAACATATGAATTTTTGAGGGGATACAAGCATTTAGTCTGTAGCAGCCAAATTGCATTTTGTTTACTTTTCTATAAAATCTAAATTTTAGAAATTGTGATGCTTAATTTTTTTTTTTTTTTTTAGAAAGAGAGACAGAGAATATAAGCAGGGGTGAGGGTGGAGTGGCGTGGGGGAGGGGTAGAAGGAGTGAGAGAATCTTAAGCAGCCTCTATGCCAAGTGTTAATCCTGACACAGGGCTCTATCTCATGACCCTGAAATCGTGACCTGAGCCAAAATCAAGAGTTGAATGCTTAACTGACTGTTCTACCCAAGTGTCCGGTAATGCTTATATTTTAAGAAAAAAAATTTGTCATTTCATATAACTTATAATATTCAGAAAAATACATAAAAGAAAATTAAAACCATCTGAGAGTCACTTTTAACACTGGTATCTTTCTATGCATTTTATTATCTATGTATCTGCATGAGAATGTATCTTTTTCTTTTATTTTTCCACAATATCTGGCTAACTTTGGGCATGGAGTTTGTATCTTGCTTTTTTGAAATATAATATTACATAAGCATTTAATTTAAAATTAAGAGTGTGAAGTGAGTTTATCTTTTCTTTTTTTTTTAAACTTTTTTTTAAAAGATTTTATTTATTTATTTGAGAGAGAGAGAGGTCAGATGGAGAAGCAGACTCCCCAGTGAGGAGGGAGCCCGATGCAGGACTCGATCCCAGGACTCCAGGATCATGACCTGAGCCGAATGCAGTTGCCTAACAACTGAGCCACCCAGGCACCCTAGTTTATCTTTTCAAAACAGATTTTTAATGTGTCTTAGTCTGGGTCTTCCCAGGAGCAGATGACAAATGTGATTAAACCTGCAAGTATTTGTTAGAAATTCCTGTGTGAGAGAAAATAGGAAGGGAGTCAGAAAATGCTGGAATAACCATCACACCGCCATGCCAGACTGACTAGGAATGGGTCAGTCCTAGTACCCTCTCTCTTGGTCATAAGCTGGAAGCAAGCCTCAGAGGATGTGGCTTTGGTGCAAATTCAATAATGGATTTCAAAATGCCAGGTGGCCCCTTGGTCAATTTTATTTCCCATGGTTGGTGGTCTATGAGGCACATTCTCATGGTCCCCATAGTCCATCACAGATAGACCCCCCACCCCAATCTTTTCCAACCATTGTGTATCAGTGATTATTTTCTCATTTGGTTTCCTAGAAATGAAGTTGCTGGATCATGTGCTGAAATTGGTTTCTAAATATACAACATTTAATATTTCTAAATAGTTTTCCCCAATGATTTTCTTTTTTTTTCCCAAATGATTTTCTATATAAACTATGATTTGTTTACTTTAATCTTTCTAGTGATATGGAAGGTATGCATCATTCTACTAGTCACTGTATTTAGGTTTTCAAAATAATTTTTCTGTCTGTGTTTGATACCAGCCTATGAGATAGCTACTTAAGGCATTCTTAATGTTCTCCTTCTCGTTAATTTTTCATATACTAACTTCTCCATCTTCATGAGTATCATATGGAATTTGAGGCCAAGATTATTATTGAATTATATTATTCAATATAAAAAATGCCTCTTTCAGGTGTATATAACTTCACATTAGCAATGCATATAAAGTTAGAAATAATAGAGTATTATTACCATAAATAAACCCAAATAAACAAATAGAACCCTGTTTCTAAGAACGATACTTTAAAAAAGAATCACTTAGTCTGGTTTGCTAAGTGTGTCTTTTGATAATGGACTTTATGTTAGCAGAAACATCTCAGGGAAATAGAGTTATCTTCACTGAAACAGAATTTTCCCTAAAACTGATTTTGAACCAAGGAAACTTGGAGCTGATTTAATTATGCTGCAGTATACTACTGTGAGTTGGCCACCAAGAGCTTCTTCCTCCCACTCATCACTAAAGTTCTCTCTTATGTAGGAAGCTGCCTTCCATCTCCAGCCATTGGTTGGCATCATCGTTTTAATGAAGGCCAATCTCCATTTCTCCCACTTCTGTGCTGCATAACATTTCACAGCAGGAATACATGGTCTCTACTGAACATTATTCTCCTTCCCACGTCAATGATAAAATAGAATTTCATATCCATCTCTCTGCTGAGGGGAGAAAGTTTTAATCACCTCACATGGAGGGATTAACAGTGTGAATAGACAACAAAACTACAGTAATGTTCATATACTTTCAACATTGGGAAATAAATTCTTTGAAATGTAATTTTCTTATTTACCTACTGGCATTTTTTACCCCTTGTCAGGGAAACAGGCCTCACTGTGTCTTTATTCTGCAAAACCATAAAGGGGTGGTGGAGCAGGGAAGCTGGCAGGGGTGTGGTGGGCGATTAGTATTCTGTTAAAAGGACAACACAATTGTCCTGTGCAATATTAACTACCCATAACACCACTTAGCTTGATAACAGCTAGCCCTGTGAATATTTAACTTTCATAATGTTTGCTTTACTGATAGTGGGTCACTTTCATATGTGAAATATAGCCTATTGCTTATTATTAATTAGACCTGAGGTGACCTTCAGAATTTAATATTCTTTCAACAGTGATATGTATAATTTACTACATGTTCGCATACATTCAAACTGTGAGAACGTTCAGGTTTAAAATAACACAGGCTTGGAAAGAATATTGATAGGCCATCTAACTTATCCATTCAATTGTCTACTGCAAACCATTTACATTCTGGGTACTGAAGGGCATTCAGTTACATGTAAGATGCCTTCTATCCCTTTCTGTACTTAGGCTCTACCTTCAGGGGAAAAGGAAAAGACCTCATCAGAATACAGGGCAGGGCTGGTTGACATTGAGTCTCTTTTGAGTTCAGAACAGAGAAAGGACAATACAGGCAACAGGAAAAGACTAGTAGGACAAGAAACAGTTGGAATGGCCAGAGAGAAGGGTAGGGTTTGGGGAGGTGGGTGAAGCGAACAGCAGGAAGCCAGACAAGACCAGCTGGTGACTATAAGGGTTCAGTCCTCAGGTTTGTAGGTCAGCCAGCCTCCCAGCTGCCTCGGGCCATTCCTGACCACGTGAGGCTAAAAATCCTGACCACTTTTTCAGAAATGTTGATGGCTGGGGCAGGTGGATGCCTTTTGGAAAGATATATACCTTCTTTGATCTAGTGATTTATAGAAGGCCTCTGTGATATGAACACAGGCTTATCTTCTATGACTCTCCTCAAAGCACCCCATGTTTTAGTCAAACACTCGGCTTCCTGTTCTTTGTGGCTTAAATTTATGAACTAATATTATGTGAGACCAGGTGAATAAAGATAAGCCAGAAAGGGAACATGAGGCCAGTATATGACATGATTTCATATCATGCTTAAAAGTTAAGACTTCAATCATTAAAGTGTTAGCAAACCATTGATGGATTTGAGCTTTTAATTGGGGCATGAGATAACTGGATTTGCATTTTAAACAGATGACTGGGTGTGGTGGTGATATTGCATGGCTGTCAAACACCAGAGTTCTGGAGTCGGACTCCTTCTCTGATCCTATTAGCTCTGACTTTATTAACTTCTCTAAGGCTCAGTGACCTCATCTGTAGAATGGGACTATAAAGCATCACCTTACAAGTTAGTTTGGAGGATCGAGTGAGATAATGCATGTAACATACTTAGTCCAGTGCCTGACACAGAAAGAGAGACCATTTAGTACATATTGGCTGTTATTACTCTTATTATCCCTCCAGGAGTTGTATAAAGGATGGACGACTCTCCTGGCAGCTCAGAGGAAGGGCCTGGAGAACAAAGGACCAGATGGAAATCCATTCATGACAATATTTTAGAAGAGGCATTGACACACTGAAGTATGGCAATAGAATAAGGATTGAGAAAGGGAAACAAAGTTAACACTAATATAGGAGTAAAATCAACAAGACTTGGTTTCTGAGTAAGTGTGGGGGGTGAAGAAGAGGGAGAAATCATGGCTGATTGTAAGGTTTCCATCGAGGGTCACTGGTGGTGTGGTGCCATTGGCCAAGATGCAGAACAAAGAGTCAGCAGAACTTGCTGGTGCCCCTCTCAGAACCACAGCACACAACCTTCCAACTGAAGAGGGTTTCCAATGCCTGAGGCTTTCTCTGGTGACAAGGGCAAAGGAGATGGGAAGTGCTGAGGAATTAAGTGCTGAGGAATTAAGGATTATCTAGTGACAATCCTTACCCACTGTTTGACAGGAGTTGTGTGTAAATACCTTCGCACACTTGCACCATAGATGGGCTTACTCTGAGGTTCTTATTCTACTCCCAGATTTCCCTAGTGGGAAACAGCTCTAGGTTCCTACAGTGGCAACTTGTTTGACAGCTAAGCCTTTGACTGCCTTGTCTTTCTGGTCTCACTACTCCAATTCTCGAACAGTCTTTTTCGGATCACCTTCCAAGTAAACTATTTGCACTGGAATTCTTGTCTTGGGGTTTTCCCTGGAAGAAATAAAACTGAGAGAGTAGAAAAGGGGAAAGGAATACAGGAAACAGGAAAATAGTTTCTTTTTAAACATTTTGAGGGGGAGATGACTTGGGATAGTCAAGAAGAGATGGTCCAGAATGCAATGGAAATAAGGACATAGAATTTAATAAATACTTGAGTTCTGGTATACTAGATTAGTAAGTAAACTGCAAAAAAAAAAAAAGTTGAAATTTTTGAAGAAGGCATATCCCTCTTACAAGGATAGCCTGTAATGTAAGAATTTTGAAAAAACTAGGGAAAAAGCACTAGAATGGGCACAAAAATGATGTGCTTAAACAAGGGAGTGCAGAATAAGAGGATGATGTGGAAGCCAGAAGACATAAATTTTTAGGAAAGAGAGTCCAAATTTTTAAAATTAAAGTACAAATCCTTTTAGGGGAGTCCAAGTTTCATCTTTGTAATAGCCAAGGTGTTTCACATATAATAATAATAATAATAATGATAATACACTTTTGTCTAATAAATACCAATTCTCTTTATCCCACTGTGAAGATACAAGATAAAGCTCTAGTTACAGAATGAATAAGTCATGGAAATAAAAGGCACAGTACAAGGAATATAGTCAGTGATACTGTAATGGGGTTTTATGGTGACAGATGGTAGGTACACTTATGGTGAGCACAGCATAATGTAGAGAAGTTGAATCACTATGTTGTGCAGCTGAAACTAACAACGTTGTGTGTCAATTATACTCAGATAAAAAAATAAAAAAATAATACAGGAGAAACTGAGGTGGTGAAATTAAGGAGTGAAGCATAGCTTAACAGTTATTTCCGTATTACATTATCTTTTCTGGTTTTTTGGTTGGTTAGCTCTCTACTTTTGTTTACTGCATAATGGATTCATATTGTGAAGCAGTAAGCCCTCCCTATCATCTTCCCATTACTAGCAGTCTGTATTTTATGAGTCTATTCTCAAAGCAGCTAATAGCAGTTAATTTTTGGGATGGGGTAAAAGAATAAGGAGTTGAAGTCTTGAAGAAGGGGGAGGGAGAAAGGACAAGGATCCCATGCTACATAGCTCTCATACCTGTTCACCCTCGTCTGCCACTTTCTCCCAAGTTCTTCTTTACTACTTGATTATTGCTTCTTAGGTTAAAATGGGAACTTTTAACATGATGTCATCATGATATCCTTACTTTCAGGATCTGAGTTTTGATGTCACCTCATTTTTTCCCCTTCTTTATAGTTTGAGACATTATAGAACAGCCAAAGTTTTCAATTCTTCATACCATAGCAAGCTCGTCTATATTCTGAAATATTTCCAACCTGTAGTCAATTACCTATTTATAGGTAGGTGCAGATGCAACAAAATTTCTGACCTTCTTAAAAATTTTACACTGTCTTTTGAAGTTAAAGTGGGATTTAATTTATAGGGCAAAGAGGCATTTATATTGTTTATGAAGAGCAAATGAATACAAACACTTGCCTGAAGTTTAAGGTCTTTCCTGATTTCCTGTTCTCCTTTAATACATTACATCTGGTTTTGCAAGACCATCCAGAGAAGCTTTATTAAACTCTTCTAGAATGAAGAAAAAAGAATGGCTTTTTGGTGTAAATGGGAGAGATGAACTTAGTTGTTTATGATCAGGTTAGCCAATTTTATAAACTCTGGAAAATCATTATTGTTTTAAAATATGTATATTAGTTAAAGAATAATATCTGATCAACTCTATACATTTTTCAATGTTCACTATCCCTAAATGTTTAGCACCCCTAAGATTGTACTCAATATCCTATTGCCTCCAGAAGTATCTTTTCTACATTGTCTACTGTTATACTAAGTCAATTACCAAGTTGTCTTTTCCCATTTATATAAAGCCATTAAACCAATGTCCTGTCCTGTGCAGATACAATAAGCAATCACTGACAGTTTTCCACTTAATTACATGCTTCACTGAGTGCTTCTTGATTGAAAATATTCTCTCACAATTTCCTTTGTTTTATGCTCATGATCTCACCCCTGTAACATAAGGGATGATAAAGAAAGATCTGATTCAACAAGATGGCTTTTCTCTGTAGTAGCTGTACCTGTCACTCCAGTAAAATACATAACATCTTGCCCTTTACCTTCAGGCTGGGATGTTCTCCCCTGTGGGTCACTGAGTCTTTCATTTTTCAGGAGGCATTACTCAGCCCTTGGGTTACTGCTTCTCTAGAAGCTTGCTCTTCAGAGTTCAGAACACCTGCCTTCATTGGCCTTTTCTGCTATCTGGAAAAAGCAAAGTTGCTGTGATGTTTTTAGTCAGAGGTTTTTTTTTTGGTTTTTTTGTTTTGTTTTGTTTTGTTTGTTTTTTTCCTAACCTCCTGGTCCTTGGGCCAATAATTAGTGATCTCCTACAACCTCCAAGACTATGGCAGGAAGCTCTCAAACAGTTTTTGAAAAAGAATCACAAAAACACCTCTACTCAACCAATAGTGTTATTTATTGGACCCAGAAAGAACTTTGAGTTATAGTTGGACCAGTGGATGCTTTGAAATGAAAATTTTGTTTGAATTATTGTTCTTATATGATGGATATATGTGACTTATATTACCTGATAGTCATGTTATTGTTATGGGTAATAATCATGGGCAGACATGTCAACTTTATGAAGAAGAAACTGTCTATTGGGTTCAGCATGCCTTCTTTTTTCCTCTCCCAAATTCTTTCTCCAGAAGAGCTTGAGAAAATATTATATTTTGTTGAAAGTGTCAGATCTGTTAAGATAAAATTAGCCCAAGAAGAAGTAACAACTTAGGACTTCTTTATTAATCACTGGTTAATTAATCAGCACGTATATAGTGCCATGTATGTAAAGATATAAGAACTAGGAGGAACCTCAGAGAATCATTTCATTCAATTTCACTATTTTACAGGCAAAGAAAATGAGGCACAGATGTGAAGTAACTTCTGACGTTGACTCCTTCTATTAGAACTGGCACCAGAACTATTAGCTCTGTACATTTTTTATTATGTCAGGAGGTCCTTCCATGGGAGGGAAGGCTAAGATTATTACTGTAATATTTTTTCTGGGGCTGGTATGGTAAGCCAGTGTGTTCTCCATCCCATTTGTAACCTGAGAGGTACCTAATACTGTCTCGAATACCTCAAGTTAAAAAATGCTTATCCTGGGCGCCTGGGTGGCTCAGTTGGTTAGGCGACTGCCTTCGGCCCAGGTCGTGATTCCGGAGTCCGGGAATCGAGTCCCATGTCGAACTCCCGGCTCTGCGGGAAATCTGCTTCTCCCTCTGACCTTCTCCCCTCTCATTCTCAGTCTCTCTCTCTCTAATAAATAAATAAAAAATCTTTAAAAAAAAAATGCTTGTCCTTCTAAGACTGGGCCATTTCTCTTTCTTCTTTTTTGCCTGATTTGGAAACCCAAAATTTGCCTGAAGAGTTTATATGACAAAAAAGATAAAGTATTACTGATTGGCTTTTATATCTTTACAATACAGAAGACAAAACCACTTCTAACCAGGGCCTTGGGTGATCTGGGGAATCTGGAGTAGAGCTCTCAGTGTAGTCAGAGAAGGAACAATTAGGTTTGGTCACAGTTGTCAGAAAAGAAGTATAACCTGGGCTTGTCCTTAAAATCCAGGCAGAATTTGAGGAGATTCACAAGAGCTGGCAGGGGGTAAGGGTACTCATTAAAGGTGTACATTTGGAAATGAGCCTTGGCTCTCTCTCCTGAGTAGGGTTTTGGAGATTAGTGGGAAACGAGCTTGGCAAGCTAGAGTGGGGCCTTGGTTGGCCTTGAAGACTCCCTGCTGTGACAGGACCAAGCCCACAGTAGGTTCCTGGGTCAGGGAATAGCTTTGGGAATGTAAAACTGTAGGAAATATAGTCTGATCCCCTGGATGGTTTGGAAGAAGGGGAAGCAATTTGAAAGGGGTATGCTGTAGTACCCAAGACAGGAGATGATGACCTGGCAGCCCTGTGGAGAGGAGAAATGAAGCTGACACAAAACCAAAGAAGCATCGGTTGTATTCAGGACAGATTCACTACAGAAGAAGATGGGAAACATAACTTCAGGATTTCAAGTTGGAAGGAAGACTGGTGTCAGTGATGAATTTAACAAACATTAGATTATAATAGAGTAGCACTTGGTAAAAAGTTGAATATCAGGGATTAAGGGCAGAGAATCCTTCTGTGTGACCATTTCTAGGCTCTGGGCCCCACCTCCAGTTTGTCACTCTTCCTGGCTGGATTGGGAACATGTTGGGGGTGAGGATTATACTCCATTTTCTCTCTTCCTAGCACATATCATAGAGAAACATACTAGGTGCTTAGTAGGATAACTTGAACCTGGGTATTTGATAACTTTATAAACAAAAAGTAGGGGTGTTAGATGGGGAAGGAATAAAATTTAGAAATTCTGTGCTTATGGAAATGACAGGAACATCATATACAAACATCTTAATTATGGTTGGAAATACTGAATCTTGGGCAAAATGTTAGGTCCAGTGATAAAGTGTTGTGAATTGGCAGGATGAAATTTAGGGTTGAAGTTTTTTTTTTTTAATTTTTTATTAACATATAATGTATTATTTGCCCCAGGGTATATGTCTGTGAATCATCAGGCTTACACATTTCACAACATTTGCCATAGCACATACCCTCCCCAATGTCCATAACCCTACCCTCCCCACCCACCTCCCAGCCACCCTTAGTTTGTTTCGTGAGTTTAGGAGTCTTATGGTTTGTCTCCTTCCCCATCCCATCTTGTTTCATTTCTCTTCCCCACCCCCCCCATAACCCCCTGCCCTGCCTCTCAAATTCTTCATATCAGAGTGATCATGTGATAATTGTCTTTCTCTGACT
>CM052797.1:74308309-74348946 GCA_028533885.1 Nasua narica
TGAAGCCAGGGAAGAAATGGGTTTATAACATGAATGTAATTAAAGATCTTAGGCACTTTTTTTAGGAGACAGGAGGAAAAGGAAGGTGACTTTCATCATATTCCACCAGGGGGCACCCAGCCTGTGGCAGTTTACAGCTCTTTGTGTAGGATTTAAGAGATCTCACTTTCTCCCTAATCCTGATTGACCATATGTATGTTAACCACAGGTTAGTTAAATAAATGCCTTCAGTCTTTAAGAAAATTCAGAGCATTTTCATTTCCTGACACAAAAATTCCCCTGAGTTGTCTCTTTTTCTGGAGGGCAGAGGGAAGAATAAATGAAAAATGTCTCCTCTGAACAGAAGGAGCACATTTGAGTTCAGCTTCCCTGTGGCAGACTGGATCTGAGTCACGGTGACCGCTTCGGTGTCTTGCAACTTATTGATAAAAATAGGGTCTGTTTCTCAGCTTCATTCTCTTTACTAGCTACAGTTGACCTCTAATAATCACCAGGCTGACCATTTTGTGCCCTCCTCTTCTTATGGCCTACTAAATGTTTGCTCTATGGACTTTCATTTAGCCTAGATTTTTTTTTTTAAATACTTGTTTCGAAATACTCACTGAAGGGAAAAATACTAACAAGCGAATAAAGGTAGTGTCTCTAAAGCAGTATCTCCTAACAATACTTAAAAGAGTCAATGTATGAAGAACAGTGCTGGCCCATAGCAAGGGCTAAAAAGTAATTGCTATTATGCCTGTCGAAAGTAACTGTTAGAAATACTTCTCACTCCCCATATTAGTCTTCACTTTCAAGTGCCACGTGGCTAAATCCCAGCAAAGCCATTAAAGCTGTTTTTGTTCTTCAAACAAATGTCAAAAAACAGCAAGACTTTAGTCTGTTAATTGCTAATTTCCCAAGTAGTTGAAACTAGAGACTCTACAGGGCAGGGCATTAGGGTTTAAACCTGAAACCAGAGATTTGTGCCAAAGGCTTTTTTCTTTTCGTTTCTTTTTAAACCAGGTATTTTCCTCAGGCTAAATCATTAGCCCTGGGAATCCTGGAAAATCATAGCAATTAAAATATAGAAAGGTATATTTAGAAGTCTCCCAGATTGCCTTCATGGTAAATTTTGACAATCATTTAAACCAAGTGAAATTGATATCCATAATCTGGGTTTTGTTTTTTGTTTTTCTTTATTAATGATAATAATAATAAATAGCAGCAAGCAACAGCCAACATTTACTGAACCTTAATCAGGTGTCAGGTACTGAGGAAAGTACATCAAGTCTGTGGCAGGATGTAAACCTCGCAAACACCTTACGAATTAAATACAGAACTTAGAGGTGATGAAACTAGATACAGAGCAGTTAAAAAACTTGCCAGAAGTCTCAGATGATAGTATGTGGTGGAGCAGATTTCAAATCCAGGCCCTCTGACTCCAGAATACCTTATAAGTCTGTATGTCCTACTTTCTTATACTCCTACAGCAAAACAAACATGAATTGAGTGACTCCCCACTGTGGCTTCTGGACTGACTCCGTGGGTCTTGTATAAAATCTATTTACTGTAATCAGAATTGGTAGTTGGTAGGGAAACCAAAGTCTATGGGCATAAAGGAATCACGATAAATGATAAAACATTCAGGTTCTTCTGTTGTCCTGGATGGCAGTTTAAACTGACAAGAGACTATTTAGGGGTTAGAATGGATTTTAAAATAAAGCTTTGATTTATTAAAGTAATAATATAAAAAATCTAATTTTTTCTGAAGTCTTTGACTTTAACTGAAAATGTTATGATTCTAAATAAAAATCTAGGAAATTTCAGCAATTACTTTTAAACAGGTTTTACAATTTCTTTTACGACTTATAGATTAAAACTGTTCTAAGCATTGAAAAATATCACTAATATTCCTTGACAAGAATTTTGACAAAACTTCACTTCAAGGACTCAAATAACTCCTCGTCTAGCCGAGATAGGGGAGCAACCCAAGTGTCCGTTAATAGATAAATGGATAGCCACCAAGTGGAGAGTGTACTGAGAGGATTCTGGGAACGAGTGAGCAGTGAGGCATGCTATATTTGGGAACAGCAGCATTTGGGAAAAGCAGATGGTATCGGGTGTCTATATATGTGTGGAGGCCCTTACTACTTAGACAACCTTGTCAGCCCTAGAGTGAGTCACTCTCAAGGGAAAAGGGCATGTTAGCCCCAGTTATCCGTCTACGTGTGTGTGACGGGGGAGGTGTGGAGGTGTGGGAACATAGAGGTACTAGTAGACATTTTGTGGAACACAAAGAATAACAACTTCTTGGTTTGACATCCAAATGTGGTTGTAAGCCCAGAACCTGTGAGTAGATATATTAGGCATCTAGAGACAAATAAAAACAAAAACCCAAACCACAAACAAACAAAAACCAACCAGGAAACACAAAAACAAAACAAAACTACAAACTACAAACTTATGTGAGAAAAGTCTAGAACCCATGTGATGGGGCCAGGGAAAGATCCAGAAGAAGTAAATAAATTGCAATTGTTTTTCTTTATCACCAGTTATTCTTCACAATACTCCTATGCAGTAGGTATTTTGCAAATAAGAAAACTGAGACTCAGATTTGTCAATTAATATATCCAAGATTTCACAGAAAGCAAATCAGAAATACAGCCCAGGTTCCCTAACTTCAAATCCCGTGCTTACATTCTGCCAAGATCTCATATTTTTTGGCAAGCAAGAGTCAGGAGAGAGAATTTAGTGTTACTTAGCTACATACAATTTGGAGATGGTGCTTTTGAGTCCTGGCTGGACATATGGTTGTATCATAAGGGGAATGGCCCTTCTGGGATTCCCTGTTGTGCTCATGGATAAAACACAGTCTATTCTGGGCAGGTCTTTCTGAGCCTTGTTTCCTCTCACAAATGGAGACAAATTCTATTTTACATTTATCTATCTATCTATCTATCTATCTATCTATCTATCTAATTTTTTATCTCCCTCACCAGAATGTCATCTCTATGAGAAAGGGGACATTATCTTCCCCCATGCCCATAGCCCTGAATAGAGACAGTAAATATTTGATGAAGGTGTGAAATAAATGACTATACCCTGTACTTGCCACCTCTATCAGTTTCCCACTGCTGCTGTAACGGAGTACTACCCACTGAGAGGCTTAAAATAACAGAAATCTACCATCTCCCAGTTCTGGAGGCTAGAAGTCCGAGATCCAGGGCTTGGCAGTGTTGATTCCTTCTGAGAGCTGTGAAGAAGAATTGGTTCAATGTTTCTTTTCTTGTCAATGTTTGGTGTTCTTTGACTTCTGCTATGTCACCCCGATTTCCACCTTCATCTTCATATGGTGTTCCTGTGTGTGTGTTTATATCTATTTTTCTCCTTTTCCTAAGGACACCATTGGGTTAGGGGCCCACTCTACTCCAGTATGACGTCATCTTAACTAATTACATCTGCAAAGACCCTCTTTCCAAATAAGGTCACATTCTGAGGTATGGGGTGTGTGGGGGGGGTAGGACTTCAATATATGAATTTAGGAGAGGACACATAGTTCAACCCATAATATCACCCAAACAGTCAATTAAATAAGATATAGTCTTGGTCCTTGAGGAGCTCAAAAAGTTCCAAAACATGACCTATGAAGCAATTTCAGGAGATGTTTAAAGGTTTTAAGCAACAAATGGCTTTTTTTTTTTTTTTTTTTGCACAATAAGTTAAGGAAATTTTGAGTTTTTTTAGGAGTTTAAGGAGTTTATTTCAGGATTTCTTCAGGGTTTACAATGTGAATATATGTTGTGTAATACCCTTTTCATGGAGGATCTCACATGATTGTTTTTCTACAGAATCAATTTTGGGAAAAAGTTTAAAGCACTCCTTTGAGAGTTAGGAAGTTGATCTTGGAAAATATTTGATGTTGGCTCCTCAGGTTCTTTATTTATAAAATGCACCAACCACCCACAGAAACTTCTATGAAGGGTTGTTGCAAGGATCAGATAAGATCAGGTTTGTGAAAGTGTTTAAAATTGGTTACGGAGGATAGATATTTAAGGCATTGCACTTAAAAATCCTAATAAGGGAGGTACCCCTTGAATCAATGGAAAAGGATATTAGTTTTAGTGTCTAGATTTAGAAACTGGATAGCCAAATAGTAAAAGATGTCTCTTAATTGTTTATTTGGAATAAAAATAGAGCTTTTTAAATTTTTTTTATTTTTCATTTTTATTTTTTATGTCTTTGCTCATCTGCCGTATTTTGCTTCCTTGTGACATTGCCTGCAGCATGGACTGACGTAGTTGCCGTATTGGCTCTTTGACTACAAGGTGTAGAGCTCATTTGGCCATTGCCGGTTGTAGCCAGTTTGATTAAGGATCCCCGATTTCTGCAGTGAAGGACAGGGGGCAAAAGGGAGGAACAGTTACATATCTTGATTTGGGGAGAATGGCACCTTATGTATCTCAAAGCTATGTTCTAATGTACCACTCTTTTCTACTTCCCAGAAAGTTGGTGAGCATGTATGAGAAGTACCCAGATATCGGGGTGCCTGGGTGGCTCAGTGGGTTAAAGCCTCTACCTTCAGCTCAGGTCATGATCTCCGGGTCCTGGGATCGAGTCCTGCATCCGGCTCTCTGCTCAGCGGGAAGCCTGCTTCCCCTTCTCTCTGCCTGCCTCTCTGCCTACTTGGGATCTCTCTCCTCTCTGTCAAATAAATAAATAAAATCTTAAAAAAAAAAAAAGTACCCAGATATCTAGGAGCTTGGAGAAAACTGGTCTGTTACTAGGTAGCAAGAGTGAAATAAATGTGTGTGTGTGTGTGTGTGTTTCCAGTTATTAATTCTGCCTGACCAGAATATAGAGTCTTGAGCCAATTGTTTTTTAGGTTTCAGGCAAGAAAGCAAGTGGCAGATTATGAAAAGTATATCAATATCTATTTTTAGAATAGGCATTGTTGGGTTAAAAATGAAATTCAGGCATGGGAGTGAATGCTCGTCAGTCCTTTTCCTTGAAAAAGGAAACATGCATATAATTCAAACAGGTACAATTTTGGTAATAACCATGGTTACTAAAATGGATGCACTTTATACTCAGCGAGAGAAAGCAGCATGACAACAGTTGCTCATTTCACAATAGTAAAGCCTCTTCGTGGCAACTAAAAATGGAAGAGCCAGCCTGTGTTTGTAAGCAACTTATTTCAGCCTCAGACGATCCATTTAAGCTAAACAACATGATGGGACTCGAAGATTTGGTAAATACGCAGACATGTGTTTGAGTGAGGAAACAATGTGATGAGAGCATGGCACAAATGGTTCAGAGAAGTGGAACCAGATGCTTTTCTTTCGTACATTTGGGAGGCCTAGATTGGCTCTAGAGGATGGAACAGGAGCACTAATCCCAGGTATTGACAGGAACAGAAATCTGAAGTTCTCTAGTCACTGGGTTGTTGTCCACTATTAGCAAAGTTTGGTTTGGGGCATCTCCACAAGGTACAAGTATATTTGATAAAAGTAAATTGTTGTTTAAATTCATTCCACGTCCGGACAATATAGAAGGTTGATATGTATTCTTTGACCTACTTTCTGAAGAAGGGGAAGGGCTTTCCTCTCAATATTCAATACATTTATACTTGAATTAGATATAACTAGGAGTGATATTCCTAGTACCCACTGGAAACAGAACTCCTATAGTAGTTTACCTGCTATTAAGTGTATCTTGCTCAAGATCCATAAAATACCAGCCCATTTACCTTTATCCACAGCAGTTTGCTTATAAGAACTGAACAGTTAAAAATCATACATAAAATTGATTATGGCTAAAATGTGAGTAAATAATATTTTAAACACTTAGAAAATTTCTTCCAGTAGAATGTAGACATAAAGAGTTGCTTAATTTTTTGGCCCTTATTCAATAACCTTTTCAATAAATATGTATTGAGTCTCAACTATGAGCCAGGCACTTTGAAAACCCTTTCCTTATTTAATTTTAGGGAACTCTTATTAATAGGTGATAAATGAATGTATTTTAAATAATGATCACAATGCACATACTACAGAATATTTGGGTTGAACCATATAGAATTGCTATGTCTGACCAGTTTTCACTTATAAAAATAACAATTCCATAAATTTATACATACACACACACACACACACACACACTCACACACACATACACACGACCCTTTGGCTGAACAAAACTTGCTTGCATTTATGGTCATGGTTTTATTATATATTATGTTCATGGCTTATTTCTATTATTTTTTGGATGATATGGAGTAGAGCTAATGGTTGCTGCCTAACAAAGAGCTATAAAACTTCAAGGGGACTTAGCAATGAACACCCAAGGCACTCTGCTTGTGCTCCAGATCTTCTGGTCTGCTGCATGTATCTCTTCATCTCTCTGGCCCAGCAGACTCCCAGCACATGTTCTTGCTGTGGCAGTGTGAGAGGTGCAAGAGGGCAAGCAGAACGTGCAAGGCTTCTTAAGACCCAGACATGGAACTGGCCCATTATCCCTTCCAACATCCCATTCCATTGGCCAAAATAAGTAAGTAAGGCATGGACACAGGGATGAGGGGAAGAATTGAGGACAATTATACATCTACACACTGGCCTCCCACTAAAAAGCAACATGTTATCTCTGTGTCACTGAAGGTTTCTAGAAAATAACTTTTCTGTTCATCATTGTTGTCAACATCATTATCACCATGATCTCAAATACTTGTCATGCTTCTATAGATCAAGCATGCTTCTAGAAGCTTTACATTTAAATTTTTTGGGACAACTTTGTTTTTGGATGTGTTCCTCCAATTTTTTAACTCAATATTTTTCTTTCCACTAATCTTTTATATTAAAAGTTTTTCGATGCCTATATTAAATTGTATATATCCCCTGTATTATTTTCTTCTTTTGGGGGGATCCTGTTTATTGTAATCAAAGAACATTGTACAGTTACAAACAAGACAAAAACATTTAGTAAACACTTTTTTGGAGACAGTGCTACTAAAATTTATTTATGTTAAAAGGATTTCTAGCTTTTCTACTTAGTCAACATATTTGAAACAATTTTTCTTTAAACCATACTCAGTGTAGTCTAATTTTCCTATTTACTTATCTTTAGCTTTTTAGTTTTTTTTAATTCCAGCATATCTAGCATATAGTGTTATATTCATTTCAGACGTACGCTATAGTAACCTAACAATTCCATACATCACCTGATGCTGCACACAACATGTGCACTCCTTAATCCTCATCACCTGTTTCACCCATTGCCCCACCCGCCTCCCCTCTGGTAACCATCAGTCTGTTTGTTGGTTTGTCTCTCTCGTTTTTCCTTTGCTTGTTTATTTTGTTTCTTAAATTCCACATACGAGTGAAATCATATGGGATCTTTCTCTGACTGACTTATTTTGCTTAGCTTCATAGCCTCTAGCTCTATGTTGTTGCAAATGGCAAGATTTCATTCTTTTTATGGCTGAGTACTATTCTATGACATACATATGTAACGAAATATACGGCAGTGTTTAGAGGTGCAAGAGGGCAAGCAAAATGGATCAAATTGCATTAAACGTGTAGATTGTTTTAGGCAGTATAGACATTTTAAGAATATTTGTTCTTCCAATCCATGAGCCTGGAATGTCTCTCCATTTCTTTGAGTCATTTCCCCCCTATTATTTTCATGCCTATGCATTTAAGAATTATTTATACATTTAAGAATTAGGAAAATGCTTCCTAATTTGTTCATTGATGGTCAACTTACCCAGCCAGCCCTACCTGCCAGGTACTGGGCTGGCTGCTAGTGATACTGAGTAAACAAAGCTCAGGGCTCCTTGTTTCAGGGCAGTGTTTCAGAGCTTACCTGGAAATCTGATCCTGGCACTCCCATCATTTGCACGGTGGTTGACACAGGCTCCACTTGGAAAGGAATGCTGTGATATTTTAGAGTAATGACCGAGGACAGCTTTTTTTCCAGCCTCCTCCCAAACCATCAAGGGAGTGCCATTTGCTAGAAATATTTAAGAAGTACATTTCAAGGGCACCTGGGAGGCTCAGTCTATGAAGTGTCTGCCTTTGGCTCAGGTCATGGTCCCAAGGCTGCTGGGATCGAGTCCTCCATCCTGCATCCGGCTCCCTGCTCAGCATGGAGTCTGCTTCTCACTCTTCCTCTGCTCTTCATACTTATTCTCTCTCTCTCTCTTTCAAATAAATAAATAAGTACATTTGATAATAATGTTATATCTTTGAGGAGTCATTCCTGTTATAAAGTTTTTGGCTTCTCAGTTTTAAATGTATGGCCCTTTACTGGATTGCAAGCCAGAGAGAGGTAGTGTCTGTCTCATTCTTCAGTGATGCCCACACCTTGCTCGGGTCTTGGCCAGCAAGAGGAGCAAGGCAAAGGCTATGCGAGGTTGAAGGTGCAGCCTTGCCTTCTACTTAACATTGATTGCCTTGGCAAAGCATTCATTTTTTTAAAATTCAAAAATAATTATGAACCTCCTATTATGGGCTGGGCATGATGGGAGGCATTAGAGATAAAACAGGGATCTATGTCAAGGAGAAGCCATAGGAGCTGAGACAGGGAGTACCTGATGGGGCAGCACTGAGGGATCTCACTTGTTCCTTGTGCTTCCTTCTCCGGGATCTAGGAACAAGGTCCCTTTCCTCATGCTCAGGCGGGAAATCATCTAAAAGAGTTGCTTTAAAAAAATGATGGATGAAATGATGGTTCATGCCCAACAAGGTTCTCTGCAGACCTTGACATTCTGCTCCTTGACTCTCAGCCAGAGTCTTGGCTTTCCTGCATGCTGGGCTCTGTTGAGCTGACAAAATCTTTTCTTCAATTTCAATGACTTATGGTACAGGGACAATGCCTCCTGTGGAAATGTGCCTGAAGGCTCAATTATTAAAAGAAAAATGACTCTCACCTTGAACGTGTTATATTTTAAGTTTTTTATCTTATTTGTATGTGTTCCACACAGAAGTAGTTTTACACAGAGGCTCTCCTATACTGATCACGTAATAACATAGAATCAACATGACTTATTCACTCTCCCCAGAAGGATTATGAGCAGCTTGGTTTAGGTGATCTATCAAGGTGCCTCACTCATAGAATATATTGTAAAATATTTGTTTGTTGACTGCGATGACACTAAGGAACAACTGAACAAACATGCATGGGGCACCTGGGTGGCTCAGTGGGTTAAACCTCTGCCTTCAGCTCAGGTCATGATCTCAGGGTCCTGGGATCGAGCCCCGTGTGGAGCTCTCTGCTCAGCAGGGAGCCTGCTTCCTCCTCTCTCTCTGCCTGCCTCTCTGCCTACTTGTGATCTCTCTCTCTCTCCATCAAATGAATAAATGAAATCTTAAAAAAAAAATGCAGTGGCCCACTATACCACTGCTGGATGACGTACTAGTAAACTTACAGTTTTGGTGTTTTTTTTTTTTTTTAAGATTTCATTTATTTATTTGACACAGAGAGAAAGTACAATCAGGGGGAATGGCAGAGGTAGAGGGAGAAGCAGGCTTCCTGCTGAGCAGGGAGCCCAACATGGGGCTTAATCCCAGGACCCCGGCATCATGACCTGAGCCAAAGGCAGACGCTTCACCAACTGAGACGCCCAGGTGTCCCCAAACTTACAGTTTTACAAATTCTTCTCTGAGAGATTTCTTTCAGTAAGGAGTATGTGTACACACAAGTGCTATTTTCCAAAAATATCTGTATTGTCTACAAAAGCAGAAAATTTAAGATAATTTTTAAAACAGAGCAAGCTGATTTTATAAGCTCTTTCTCCTAGAGAGTGGATTTTAGCACTTTTCCTGCAGTGAGAGCCGCCGGGCTGTACCGATGGCTGGTCAGTGCCCTGGTGCCTGTTGGGGTGTCCAGTGATACGCAGCGGTGCTGACAGGACAGTCAGTGTAGGGAATCGTCAGGGAATGGACCAACACTAATCCCTTCCTTGCCTGAACATCAGGCAGGAGGTGGATACCTTACTAAATGAATAGAACTTGCCTTCCCAGGGTCTAAACGAGGAGGAGGAGGAAGCTTCGTGGATTTTCCTCCATGTGAAGTGGGTTTCCAGTTCATAAAGCTCTGTGTCTCTTCTCACCTACCACCCAGAGGTTCACTGACGGGGTGCCTCTCTTGCTTATGAGTAGCCCAGGATAGCTCGTTGAAGCTGCATCTTTTCGATTGCTAGAAGAGAGGACAGAAATGGGGGAAGGAAGTAAACATCCCGACAATGATTTCATTTCCTTTCTTTTTTCCTGCCTCTCTCTCTCTCATCCTTTCTCCCTTCATTCTTTCTTCTCCTCATTTTTGCAAAAGTATGGCTTACCTACCTGCTTCTGCCATCCTTTGGGAATGAGTGAGGCTGTCAGCGATCAGATACTTCCCGGCAAATTGGACTTAGTACCTTGCTCCGATTTTGTTGCCACACTAACAAAGCGATGCACTTGCTTTCTCTCCTTGGAGGGAAAGGTCCAAGCAACAGGTCCCAGCAGGGAGGCTGCCTGATGTCAATACCCCAGCCAGAGCCTCCCCTTAAAGCCAATTGGGCTCAAGTCCAGGATAAACTTCTACGTTTCTTTGGGATTTTTGGAATCTTTAGAAGTCTAGCATTGAACAGATGATGAGGACTGGTTTTTGATTTTTTTTTTTTTTTTTGTGCCTTCAGTGGGTTATCAAATAGTAAAAACCTTCCCTATAATTTTGAAAGCGAACCTTTTTTCCTGTCCCCTCCCCTGATCACACATAAACTCAAGAAATTATAGGGCTAACTCAGTTAACAGTATTGGCCACACTTTAATGTTCCCACAGATCTCCTGGGAGTTAAGATTCCACTTCAGTAGGCCTTGGTGAGGCCCCACATTCTGTGTCTCTAATAAGATCCTAGGTACTGCTGATGCGGCTGCCCCAGGACCACAGTCTGAGAACTAAAGAGCTATTATGTTTGAATACCCATGCTTTAGAATGGCCTCTGGAGTCTGGATTCCTATTTTTCAAGGATGTTTACTTTGCCAGATCCAATTTGAAAATGTGTCCTTAAGTGACGCTGATCGGGATGCCTGTAGCGAAACTCTGCAAATTAGCTTGAAAGAGAAGCTGAATACCCATGGATAGTCTTCCCACCACTAAAGACTTCTTACAGGTTGAGGTTGTTCACTGCCTTTATAAATTTGTCTTTCTGCCACAGCAAAAGCGTGGAGAACCGCAAGGAAAATATATGACCGTAAGTCAACAGCAGAGGTCATCCCAGCGGATGGGGCACCCATGGCTGAGGCAACAAGATGCCCCGTTCCTGCTGATGACTTTGTGAACCTGGACAACAGATTGATTCCTTTCTGACTCAGTCTCGATAGCTATTGTGAAAGTAAGGGGACGGCTCTCTTCCAACTGGTGAGGTTCTTTATTGCGATGACACGGTCAAACCCGGGACCTAGGACTCATATAGGATGGTGTGTTTCACTCGCATCAATCCAGGTACAGGTGTGGAAAATATAATTTTGAATAATAATGCTTCCTGTGTGCCATGTAGTCCGAATGCTTACTATGTATGGCAATCCTATTAGGAAGGTTTTATAATTATCCCTTTTTTTATGATAAAGAAATAGAAGTAGCCAGATGATAAATAACTTTGTCCTGTGTCAAACCAAGCCCCCGGACCTTTTATGGTAAGAGGTAGCAAGGTGAGGGCCTCCAGAGATGTTTTGTTTGCTCTGCCTCTGGATTTTTTTTTTTTTTTTAAAGTTGAATTCGTTGTCAAGAGTTACAGGCTGTTTCCTGCTTCTTTTGAAAAACCAAAGTATCGGGCAGCTTTAGACTTGCGTTCCTGCACAGCGGCCATCAGGGGCACAGAGCGGTGACCCTGCCCCCTAAGGAGGGGTCAGCACTCCAGCTTGCCACAGTTCTCGCCTGGCCCCTTCCACTTGTGTGCAGTGTTTCCTGGCACCGGTAACCGTTTGGCCTTGAAATCCTGTGCACGCTGTCATCGTCAAGAATGTTTATACAATGAGGAGTCAATCACCACTCTCAGTAAGCGTTCTGTTGAGCTTTTCAGGGTAGAAGTCACTGTGCTGAACTCCAGAGGTTCCAGGTACAAAAGCCATGTGGCTCAGCCCTCGAGATTTCTTTCTGCTGTGATCACAGTCATGTTTTCAGTTTTAGAAGTGTACTATTTCCTGCTATACACCATCAAGGAACATGGTTCCATGAAGTGAGGGTGTGCTAATGGGCATGACGCCACACTGATGTAGCAGGAGGACTGATTTTCAGCTGTGCTCCATCTTCCTTCTTTTTTTTCCCTCAGACTTACCACTTTGTTCTTTTACAATAATTCATTGACTAAGATACAGAAAGTGCTGAGTGAGTCTCCCTGGAAGGGGAGTAATTTCAAAGATGTGTACTATGAAAGCCCTCATAATACATACATATATATATGTGTACATATATATGTGTATATATATGTATATGTACACATAATACATACATATATATTTATGTATTATGTATATATATATGTGTGTGCATATATATACAGAGAGAGAGAGAGAGAGAGTGAAATATACGGATTGTCTTGCTTTTTAGATGCATTATCTTTTAGAAAAGAGGTGGGTTATCTTCTTAAAGGGTACTTGCATAAAGGCATTGTCAAAGTCAATTTGCACATGACTGATTCTTCACCTTCTATAGTCTGAGTCATTGAAGATGTTCTTCTAGAGGGAATGCCCAGAACCTGGGGACAGTCAGAGGTAGGGGAGGACAGAGAAGTGGGGAGAGAGAGGGAAGGACAGAGAGAGGGAGAAAGGGAGTGGGAGAAGGAGGGAGTGGGGGAGGGAGGGAGAAAAAGGGAGAGAGAGGAGAAAGGGAGATTGACTGTGTGCAGGTAGATGAATTCTGAGAAGATGGGGCCTGGATCAAAGGAAAACTACAACTTCTAGCCTGGGTGAGCAGGAAGGAGTAGAATGAGACGGATAAGGCAGGTGAACATGCTTTTAATTAGCCTGAAACATTAGCTGGCATAGATTTCTCCTGCTTTCGAGCAGTCATGTAAGAATGGGTGCTTAAGACTGAGCTCATTATTATTCCTGAGCCATCCCGGAGTCCTTGGCCTCTAAAGAAGTGGCCCCTGCTATAAATCTCTGTGTTCTCTGTCTTCTGTAAACCCTCAGCAAAGCGATCCTGTTCCCCAACCGGCAGCAGTCTCACAGGATGTGTTTTTGAACTCTCTCCCCAGGAGGTGTCCAGGGTGGCAAGGCCGGCCGTGTCCCGGGCACTGCCAGCCAGGGCGGTGGCAGACAGAACACAGAGTGACAGAAAGGGAGGCAGAAGAGCGTGGCTGGTTCCTAAGGGGAAGGTTGTATGATTTTGGAGGGGGGCGGTTTGGGGCAGGAGGAGGACTTGACAAAGCAGAGCAGGTCATATGACCATGTGAGGACATGTGTGAACATGATGGGGAAAAGACTATAATTCTAGTAGCAAACTGTACTGAGCTCTCACTGTGGGACCAGCATTGCTTCAAGAACTCTGAGCACCAAAATCCTCATTTACAGATAAGGAGGCAGAAACTCAGCAAGGTTGAATAACAGACTCAGTGTCACATCCGTAGTGAGTAGGACAGCTGAGACTGGGCAGCCTGACGCTTCTGCTCCAGTTCTCAGCATGTCCTGCCAGGTGGGCAGGAAAGAAACACAGCAGGGGGTTGCGGGTGAACTGGTTAGTGGGGGTGGGGGGTGCAAACCGAGAAGCAAAGTGGAGAGTTCTCCAGTCTGTGGGATCGCATTCCAGAGGGGAGACCTCTTGTGACTTGAAATGGCATAAACTAGGTGCCTGCTTTTGCCCTACCCCTTGTGGATGTGGCTTTGAGCCTCAGTTTCCTTATCTACAAACTGTGCCTGATAACCTGAGTGGGTGCTCATTAGGATTAAGTCAGATCTGATGGGCAGAAGACACTTTGGGCATTATCGAGTGCTCTGTCTGTGATGGGACTCTGGACGTTAAGGCTTGCTCTGTTCATGGAAGGAGTGCAAACCTTAATTTGACCATTGCACCTGTGGGCGCGGTAAGCCACTTTCCGTCCATGATGTGTTTCCCTGGCTGGTGTCCCGACAACCCTGTCGGTGGCTAGAGCTGTCATCTTCTTTATCTTGTTCTTCCCGCTCTGTTGATTTTTCTAAGTGTCTGAAAGGGCAGCATGTGTTTTTCCTTTCACAGGGTGAGTGATCTTGGCCTCTGGAGCCTCTATTACTGGCCATCCTGTTTGTTACTGCCACTGCGAAGAGGTATTGTGGCAAAGTCATTGCTATGAACTCAACAGCTGCCTGGACTCCCAAGGACCACATTTTTCTGCCTTGCCATAGCAGGGTCTTGTGCTCAAACAGAATTGATTCTTCTGTTTTCCTGAGAGTGACTGATAGCATCTCAGAGTTGACAGTCCTTCTCGTCACTGACCCCGATGTTGTTTAGAGGAAGCTTTCTAATTGGACAAAGTGGGTAGAGGAGATGGCGCGTGCACAATTGAGAGGACAGACGCAGCAACATCACCTTGTTTCCTATCTCACCTGTCTGCAGGTTATCTCAACACGCTGCCGTCTCTATCCGGGACCAGTGTAGGTACGGCAGCAACCCAGGCATGGCTCCATGCACACTGGCCCTCCCTTTCAGGGACCTGTTCTCCGATGTGCCTCACCCTCCTACTCTTGTTTTATTCTCTGCAGGTTGTTAATTAATCCCCACTTGAAATGTCACTGTTCCTAGCCATGTTCGCTTATTAATAGAAAAATGGTGAAGAAAGAAAAGCCCGTAGGACCCCAAAGGATATATCTTTCTGGAGGTAGAATTTCAGGTTTTGGCACAAGGATTCCTAGTTACTGAAATTCCTAGTTCTGTGCCTTTTCACTTTTTGGGTCCCTGTATTCTGACTATTCTTCCTCCTGATTATCAGCTGGCTTGTTATTTCTCTTCATTCAGGTTTCTTTTCAAATATTACCTCCCTAGAGAAGCTTAGTCCCACCTCCTTATGTAATCTATCACCCCGTCAACCCTGATATTGCCTTAATTTTTTTTCATAACACTTATCACTACTCAACACTATATTCTGTATTTGTTAATTATCTGTATACCTTAAATAGAATGTGAGCTCAGGGACGTTGTCTGTTTCAATTATCACCATATTCCCTAAAATAGTGTCTTATTAGGTGCCATGAGGTTCTTTTATATTCAAATTAGTCACCAGAAAACTTTCTGGTGCTTTTCTTAATTTTATCAGATGTGGCATATCTTTATGTTTTTATATGATATGCCTTTGTCTTTAGTATATATATTTCTATATGATATGCTTATGTCTTTAGCATTTTGTTTATATTTATTCATTAATGAATTTTGCTGCTTAATTCAGCAAAAATTTTGACATCTACAGAGCTGTAATCATGAGGCTGGCGCTGAGAATAGGAGGGTAAATGAGGTACAGATGTGGCTGCCAAGCTTCTCTACTACTACCTCGCAGTGTAGTGGGGGAAGCATATGAGTAACAGATAGGGGTGACCGAGTGTGAGGATAGGCAAGATAACACACATGCGGCTGTATTTCGGCACAGTGATGAAGAGGAATGAGAACTGGCCAGGAGACCTGGGGGGACGAGGATGTCTCTCCAGGCAGAGGAGATTAGTATGCATAAGGTCCAGAAGGTGTAAGAGTTCATGGCAAATTCATTGACATGGAAGTAGTTTATGTGCTCATGCTGAATGATATGGGCAAATATGGAGTGAAAGAAAGCTGAAGATAAGTGAGATAAGGTGGGAAGTTGTGAAGTCATGAATGCCATTTTAAAGATTTTGAACTTTTTCCTCAAAGAGCCAACAAGGGATTTTTAACAAGGGTGAGACATAATTAGATATGTGTTGATTTAGACACTCTGCTTCCTCTCAGATTTTCTTTTATGCCCAGAATTAACATCAGCCTCAATAAGGAAGCAGTGCAGGTGTGGAAAAAATTTTGTTTATTTACATTAAAAATGACCAGAGTCACTGAGAGAGAAAAGAGGTCTATAGTGCCCAAATAGTTCTCTGCTTGGCATATCTCTTTTTTAAACCTTTTAAAATGGAAAATTTCAAATATATACAAAATAAGCAAGTGGCATAATTAACCTTCGTGAACTCATCACGCAGTTTCAACATTTGTCAATATTCTGTCATTCTTGTCTCATCTGTACCTCTGCCCACTTTTGACCCCAGCCAATAAAAAGTAAGAGGTTTATAAGGTGAAATCAGATGGAGTTATAAACGAGGGATGTGAAGAATGATGGAAGGGTATAATTAAGAGTTCTGTCTGAAGGCTTAGACTCAAATAAACTCAGACTCAAAGAGGAAAGAGGGTGTGGATGTGGATAAATGTTTAGGTGGAAGGAGCCGTGGGGATGGGAAGGCAAGTGGGGACTTGAAAGTCTTGAAAGTGGGGACTATGTTCTCCCTGTCTTTGAATGCCTGCGGTCAATATATTACTGCCTGTGGTAGGCATACAATAAGCATTTGTTCAACTGATTTGGGCTCATGCCCATTGGTCCCTGTTTGCTTCATCAAGTAGAAGCTTTGTCATTGATGGGAATAGATAGACATAGAGTAGAGAATAGAGAAGAGGTAAGGCTGTTGCCTAACTTTAGTGCTGTGTGAAGTAGATGCCATTGGCCCACACGTGAAGAAGCTTTTTTTTTTTTTTTTTAATGTCCTCTGTCAAATATGTTCAATAACAAGAGAGGATATTTTCTCCCTCAGTTTTTAAAAGAAAAGAGTAATGAGTGATTTAAAAGAGAGGCTTTTTTTTTTTCAGTCTTTGTGTTCTCTTTTCCAGATAGAATCTTAAAGGACTCTTGGGGTTCAAAAGGTTGTAGAGAATGTTTTGAACTTTAATTTTTGTCCCTGTTGTCCTTTCTTGTCTTTTATTTTTTTTATATCTTACTATATATCATGAATACAGCTGGTCCTTCCCTAGTCTGACAGAAGTACCTTTACTCGTAGTTTTCTGGAATGCCCAAGACTGAAACTCAATGAGTCAGAGATGTTACTCTACACTCTACCTCTGTTGTAGAGAATAGAATATGGGAAAAAATAAGATATAATAATAGGTTTAACTTGAAACTTATAGAATAAGTTTGCTTAGAGCAAATGGCACACATTCAGTGTGAAAGCGACACATGAGCTTTAATAACCTTCTAGATAAAGCAGCAGATTAAGTAAATGCATGTTCATGTTGTATATTTATAATTATTCATCTGAAAATGTTTCTTAAATGCAGTAACTATTCAAATATATTAACCTGAATATCAAGCATGATGTATAGGTGTTCCAGTTACTGGGCTTTGTCATTTGCTATAAAAGAAATGAGGGAAAAAAGGTGATTTGACTTTTTTTTTAGGTCATTCAACTTTTTAAGGCTATTTTGCAAATGTTTCCACCATCATCATTCTGCCAAAGTTTAAAATCATTAGGACTCAAATTTTTACTGCACAAAATAGTTCATATCATTTGCATGCTGGTAAATTTTGTGATCATGAGGTATCCTACCCTACCTTTTTTCCTATTTCCTGCAAATGTTCTTATGAACTTATTAAATTCTAGGAAACTTAATAGACACCAATCATGAGAAAGCATGTTTGCCACCTTCAATGAACTCATATTCTCAACCAGTCATTGATGTCTTCTTTTATATGTTTCTGCATCTTCCTAGTCTTACCCATATTATAGAAATTCTCATGGTGTTTTATAATTATAATCTGGTTTTGTTTCCCTCTTAGAAGGATAGTTTGTTGAGATCATGTTGTTTTCTTCTTGGTATTTCTTGGGAGACAATTGTCCACAGAATTTCTGCACATCTCACATCAACTTTTTTGATGGACTATCTTTTCAAGAATGTTTGTACAGCAAACAGCATGGGAAGATGGAGAGCCCAGCCTTACATCAGGATTACTGAGGTAGTAAGAGAGTTAGGGCATGTAAATCACTCAGAGTTAGGGCATGTAAATCACTCAGATTGCAACTATATGCAATCAACTTGCATATAGTTGGTACACATTACTGTTCATTGTTATCATTAGCATTAGTATTACGATCAACTATGTGGAATACCTAGATGCAGTGTTCCTGCAACTAAGGCTTTGTGCTCCCCTGAAGTGTGTCTGGTGTTAAATTAATTAAACAAGGAGGCCATTCAACTGATGTGGTCCTAATGCCATGGTGGCCTATGTAAGCAAACCAAAATCTAAGCCAATAAATGCCTTAAAATTATGAAATCAAAATGCTGAGGAAAATCAGGTACAAATAGCCAACTAGGCTTTGAACACTGGTAAAGAGCAAAAAAAGATGATGAAGTCACTTAAAACCATACAATAAGATGATTAGTTGAAATACTCAGAGATATTCAACCTGGAAAAGGAAAGCTTATGAAGAACCTGGTAGCTGGCTGTAAATATTCCAATGACTGTGACCTGAGAGTGAGATGAGACTTATTTTGGGTGAACCCGAATATTGAGGACAAGGACGAATGTAGATATCAAAAAGAGGCATATCTGGACTCCAGGTAAGGAAAGTATTTGAACATGACTGCTTAAAATGGTCCAGGCTCTCACTGGAGGGTACCTTGTAGGAGATACTATCGAGGAACCGAAGGTCTTGATGAGGATGAGCAGGAGGGGAATAGACTTAATCACCAGACTACTGGTCAGAAGAAAATTTAGAAATTCATTAGTTAAACTTTCCATACGAAGCAGAAAGCTTATATTTACTTTCCCAGTATTTCCAAAACAAATAAATATAATAGAGTTTGTGTACTGTTCACTCAAAATGAGTGATGAACCAACTCGGTAACAGAAATTTTAGTTTCTGCTCTGCTGGTTTAATGCATTTACTGTAATATATGTGCTCAGGTAGACAGCTAAGTATCTGCACAACTTCACTGTGTAATGGAATGCCCGGAGATGTGGAACTTTCAAAAATACGTATGTATGTACTTAGAGATGCTGTCATAAAAGTTTCTAGAGAGCAGGGGGTTGAGGATACTCTGGAGAAGACCTTTTTGTTTGGGGAAGACCACTTGAGTAGTTCCTTTTGGTAAAATTGATGTAAGGCAAAGGTCCTACCCCTGATTGTTCTGGACTTTTAATTTCCCGTTCCTATTTTATACGTCGCTGGGAAAGAGATGGGGGGTAAGCTATTGTCAAGCACCTTGATCATAGGTTTCCGTTCTGTGACAGTGGAAAGGCTATGTAGAAAGCAGCCAGAAGGGTGGTTTCATCACCTGCAGCAAGTTCCAGGTGACATTGGGGTCAGCTGCTTTGTGGCAATTTGGGAGGAGCAGTTCCACGTAATAAACAGTGGTTTCTCTCTCTCTCTCTCTCTCTCTCCCTCCCCCCCCCCCCGTGTGTGTGTGTGTGTGTGTGTCTATGTATGCATTGTCAATGCATACAATGCATACAATGTTGGGTCAACATGGGGACTTTTGTGATTTTCTAGATGAGCACTTACAGGTTCTGAGCAGGAGGTACTGCTAGCAAAGTCTGCCGTGTCAGCCCAGCAGGGTGTCCTATTCCAGGCTATCCAAATTGGCCTACTGTCTTTTCCTTGCTGATGTTAACCTAACAGAGATAATTCCCTTTTTTTTTTTCTACTTCAGCTTGATTTCTTTTGGGTGCTAATTGCAAGGTTTTAACTAAAGGGTCATCTCCAAGGGAGACTGTCTCTGGTTTCCTATAAAGCTTTGTGTGGGGAAGCCTGAGGTGGTTATAATACTAGAGATAGAAACTTCATCTTTTTTCTGCTCTCTTCTGAGAAAGGGCCACCAGAAAACCTGGTTTCTGTGAGGCTCATACCTGGATCACTGAAGTTACACCAGATTCCATGATTTTTGGCAGCAGTAGCAGCAAACATGATTAAGAAGGATGCATTGCAGGGGACTGAGGAGATTCTCTGATGTCTTTTCTCCGAATCACTAATAACCAAGACTGACTTACTTAATTTGAGTAAATACCCTTGAGCTTCATAGACTTGTTGTGGAAAAGGGGGTGAGACACTAGAGAGAAAAGAAAGGCATTTCCCAGATGAGTGGGAGGGGCTCAGAGAGGACGAACACTGAAAGGGATATAACCTTTTCTTTTTTATGAGGTAGGATATGCCAGATGCCATTGGTTAAGATAAGCTAGTTCATGACAGAAGTAACAGCCATGCAAACCATGACATTGCCAGAGCCTAATGAGCCTGAATGGATTTCAGTCAAGTTAAATTTCAAACCCAGATTCCTATTAACTGCCGTATCAGTATTTCTTCATGGTGTTTATATCGCCTTTGTTAGTTTGGGACCTAGTTCAGGCAGTGAGTCTAAAGGTAAGACAGTCAGTCATAAACTCAATAAATTTCAAGCACAAAGATATTTATTCAAAAACCTAAGGCTCATCGTCTAATGGGATGATGGTGAAACAAGCACATAGGACTTTATTTAGCTATTTTTTGGTTGTCCATGTATTTATTTAATTTACTGAGGTATAATTGACATATAGTATTATATTAGTTTTGCTGTATACTCTAGTGATTTAAGATTTGTATACATTGGGGGCGCCTGGGTGGCTCAGTGGGTTGAAGCCTCTGCCTTTGGCCCGGGTCGTGATCCCAGGGTCCTGGGATCGAGCCCCGCATGGGGCTCTCTGCTCAATGGGGAGCCTGCTTCTCCCTCTCTCTCTGTCTTCCTCTCTGCCTACTTGTGATGTCTCTCTCTCTCTCTCTGTCAAATAAATAAAATAAGTAAAATAAAAAAAAAGATTTGTATACATTGGGGAGTGATTACCATGATAAATCCAGTCACCACCTTTCACCTTATAAAATGAACAAAATATTATTGACTATATTCCCTATGCTGTACATTATATCCTCATTGCTTACTTATTTTATAATGGGAAGTTTATATTTCTAATCCTCCTCACCGATTTTAGGACCCCCCAAACATCCCCTCCTTGGGGGTATATATATGCAATGGAATATTATTGAGCCATTAAAAAAGAATGAAATCTTGCCATTTATGACAGCATGGATGGACCTAGAGGATATTATGCTAAGCAAAATAAATCAGACAGAGACAAATACCGTATGATTTCACTTATATGTGAAATCTAAAAAATAAAATAAAGGATCAAAAACTAAACAAATGCTTAAATATAGAAAACAAGGGGTGCCTGGGTGACTCAGTGGATTAAAGCCTCTGCCTTTGGCTCAGGTCATGATCTCAGGGTCCTGGGATTGAGCCCCGCATCAGGCTCTCTGCTCAGCAGGGAGCCTGCTTTCCCCCTCTCTCTCTGCCCACTTGTGATCTCTCTCTCTGTCAAATAAATAAATAAAATCCTATATATATATATTATATATAACATATATATATATATAAAACAAACTTGTTGTTGCCAGAGGGGAGGTGGGTGGAGGGATGAGTGATATAGATGAAGGAAATTAAGAGGTACAAACTTACAGTTATAAAATAAGTAAATCATGGAGATGAAAAATAATGGCATAAGGAATACAGTCCAAAGTATTGTAATATAGTATGGTGACAGATGGTGGCTATACTTAAAGTGGTGAGCATTTTGTAACGTATAGATTTATTGAATCAGTATGTTGTAAACATTAACGAATATAACATTGTGTGCTAATTATAATTCAATTAAAAAATATTGGTAAGAAGGATATCACGGAACTTACTGTTTTCTTCTAGGAATTTTATGGTTTTAGGTCATACATTCAAGTCTTTAATCCATTTTGAATTGATTTTTGCATATGATATAAGAAAGTAGTCCAGTTTCATTCTTTTGCATATAGATGTCCAGTTTTCTCAACACCATTTATTGAAGAGACAGTTCTTTCCTCATTGTTATTCTTGTTTCTTTTGCTGTAAATTAATTGATCATCTATGTGTGGGTTGATTTCTTGGCCTTCTATTCCATTCCATTGATTTATGTGTCCTGCTTTATATCAATACCATACTGTTTTGATTACTATAGCTTGATAGTATAGTTTGGAATAAGAGCATGATACTTCTGGCTTCATTCATTTTTCTCAAGATTGTTTTGACTATTTGGGGTCTTTTGTGGTTCCATACAAATTTTAGAATTATTTGTTTTTGTTTGTGAAAAATGTCATAGGAATTTTTATAGGGATTGCTTTGAATCTGTTGATTGCTTTGGATAGTATGGATATTTTAACAATATTAATTCTTCTACTCCATGAGCACTGAATATCTTTCCATTTAATTGCGTCATCTTCAATTTCTTTTATCGGTGTCTTATAGTTTTCAATGTACAGGTCTTTCACCTTTTTTGTTAAATTTATTCCTAGGTATTTTATTCTTTTGATCCAATTATAAATAGAATTATTTTCTTGATTTTTTTCCTTGATAGTTTAGTATTAGTGTATAGAAATACAACAGATTTTTGAATACTACTTTTGTATCCTTCAACTTTACTAAATTCATTTATTAGTTCTAATGGTTTTTGGTGAAGTCTTTAGGGTTTTCTATATATATAGTATCAGATCACCTGCAAATACTAAAAGTTTAATTCTTCTTTTCTAATTTTTATGCACTTTGTGTCTCTTTCTTGCCTAATTTTTATGGCTAGGACTTCCAATACTATGTTAAGTAAACAGTATGGGGATAGTAAGCATCCTAGTCTTTTTCCTGATCTTAGAGGAAAAGCTTTCAGCTCCTCACCATTGAATATGATGTTAGTTGTGGGTTTGTCATTTATGGCCTTTGTTATGCTGAGGTACATTTCCTCTATACTCACTTTGTTGACAACTTTTATGATAAATAGATGTTTAATTTTGTCAAATTCTTTTGAGATGACCGTATAATTTTTTTCTTTCACTTTGTTAATGTGGCGTATCATGTCATTTGATTTCTGAATGTCGAACTATCCTTGCATCCCTAGAATAAATCCCACTCAATTATGGATGTATGATCCTTTTAATGTATTGCAGCATTTGGTTTGCTAATATTTTGTTGAGGATCTATGTCCACCAGGGATATTGGCTTGTAACATTCTTTCTTTGAATGTGTCCTTACCTGGTCTGTCTGTATTCGGTGAACTACCTTTAACACCATCACTATGAATTCCTTATCAGGTAGATTACTTATCTCTGTATAATTAAGTTCTTTGTCTGATGTTTTATCTTGTTCTTTCATTTGTGACATATTTCTTTTGCCTCATTTTGCTTGACTCTTTGTGTTTATTTCTATGTATTAGGCAAAACAGCTACCTCTCTGTCTCTTAGTGGCCTTGTGTAGGTGATGATCTTTCTCATTCAACCATGTTCTAGCCTTTTGGTTGTTGCTTGAACCTTTGTGATTATCTAAACCACCTGATTTATTCTTGATATATCCTCATGAATGAGGGTGTGCCAAGACCTGTCAGTGACCCAACGGGAGGAATCTCACTTATCACCTACTTGCAGGCTGATTAGAAACCAGACCCACAGGGAACAGCTTTCAAGGCAGGCAAACATATATAGTCCTGTGGGACCTATAGAGTTGTAATCTCTCCTGGCCTCTAGCCCTGGAAATTTGGAGTATTCCCTGGGAGCTCTGGATGGATGTATAAGCAACCTCTGGGAAGTCTTGTTGAGTTGTAAGAACACCAATGTTGTGCACAAGGATGATGTTTGCCTGCTTACTTCCTGGGAAGCTCCTCCTTAACCTTTAGATGTTTGGGAAACCTGAAGCCTGTCTTTCAGTCTAAAGCTCCAGACTATGTAAATAGGCTTTTTTTCCACGGGAACTTGGAGCTGCATTTTAGACTGCGAGCTGTGCATCGCCCTGGGGCTAGTGGCCTGCCAAGAACCATCTTTCTGATTGTTAGAGACCCATGGAGCTCCAGAACACCAGTCTCTTGACCACCATGGCCAGGTAATCAGATGTCTTCTGTGTGGATTGGATGTGCCTGCTGGCTTTAACAAGGCAGCTGGAGGGTATAGTGGGTGGGCTATGTTTGTGGGCCTCAGAAAAGCCATGGGAAAATGTCTTGACTGCGCATGCCTACTGGGCTTTAACAATGCAGTGGAAGAGTCACTTTTGTGCATGCATGCTGGGTTTTGGCTGGGAGCTGGAGAACGCCATGACTGCTTGCACTTGCCAGCCCCAACAGAGGGTGGGAAAGTATTGCAACCACTTGTACTCTCTGCCCTTAACAAGTATTGTGACAGCTCATGCCTGCCTGACCCAGCAAAGCAGCAGGAGGGTGCTGCATCTGAGCGCAGCACCCTCCTGAGGTGCTAACAGGCTATGTGGAAAGGGTGACAGTGGTGTCTGCTAGTGCCTCCATCTCCATAGAGAGTCTCAATTATCCCCTGCCCCTCCAGCCAATGTGCTCAGATCAGCAAATGAGTCTCCCTTACCTATAATCTAGGTACTTTCCAGTCTGCTGTTTTCTTATGGGGTCTTGGGGCCAGTGAGACAACAAATGAGCCCCTAAGAGTGAAATCTCAGCTTCCAATAGTACTTTGGGACCCCTGGACATTTGCTTCACTGGGTTTCCAACCCACACGTTCTGGGGGCTTGGTTCTCCAGTGCAGATCCCAGGGGCCAAAGTGCCTGATGTGGGGTACCAACCCCTTGCTCCTCCAGGAGAAATGCCTGCCTGGTGAGACCCCTCCCCATTGGGTGTCGATGTTTGGGGAACAGATTTTATTTTTGTGAGGCTAAGTCTCTGCCTCTGCTACCTGAGTCACTGTGCTCCTTTTATCTTTTGTTGTGCAGAGCAGTTCATCTGGTTTTCAGATGGAAATGATCCATGAGTAGCTATACATTTGGTGTGTTCATGGTAGGAGTTGAATTCAACATCTTTCTGTGCTACCATCTTGGATGCCCTCCTCAACTCTATTTTTTTAAGCACAAGTTAAGAAAGGAAATGATATTTCAAATGGACACTTGAGTGATAAAGAAAGAAAAAGGAGGGGTCCCTGGGTGGTTCAGTCATTAAGAGTCTGCCTTCAGCTCAAGTTATGGTCTCAGGGTCCTGGGATCCAACCCAGCATTGGGCTCCCTGCTCGGTGGAGAGCCTGCTTCTCCCTCTCCCTCCACTGCTCCCCCTGCTTGTGCACTCTCTGTCTCTCAAATAAGTAAATAAATAAAATCTCTAAAAAAATAAAAGAAAAGAAATAAAAAGAAAAGAAAAGAAAAAAAGGAGTTAAAAATTCTTATATCTGCATGGACTGATTGTGAGACCATTTGTAAAAGGGCAGGAACTGAGGCTCCTGCTCCTGCTTAGCTCTGAGTTTTGCCAGACAGTATATAAATATTTAGCTCAAGGAAGAGGAAGAAATTGTGCCCACTCTCCTCTGTGATAACACATGATCTGAGGTTCTGATGCTTTTCCAAATTCCCTGCAGTTGAGAGCAGTAACTTCTCTATCCTTTGAAGTAGCTGATAGAAAGTATCTTTTAGGTCTTTAATTAAATGCTAAAAACTGATCCCAGAAATTTCCTATTTTGTCTGGTACTATTCTGCTGATAAGCTCAACTAGACAAGAAGAATCCCAGGGGGAAAAAAAGGAAGGAAGGAAGGAAGGAAGGAAGGAAGGAAGGAGACAAAAAGAAAAAAAAAGAAAAAGACAGGCATTTCTTTACGCTCCATTTGGACTTTCTCCAGGTGTTTCTATTTACATGTAACTTTTGAGTTAGACAATTCTCTCCCAAAAGGACAATGCCCTGTCACTAATCTCTAGATAACACAAGACAGGGGAGGTAGAGAATAGATACAATAATAGATTTGAGTCTGGATTTCTCACTTAGTCATTGTCAGGGTGGGCAAGGGGCCAGATCAAGAAAATAAATGGTCCCAGACTGAAAATATCCATTTGCCCATGGATAGACTACATGGACTTGATGGAAAGAAGCCAGAGTATACAAGATTCTTGCTTTTAAGGCAATATTTTAAATACCTGGTAGTGGTTTCTTTCTGCCCTGACCAAGCAAATGTATATGCATTATAGAGTTCCATAGCAGCATCTGTCTTCATAGCAACAAACAAGAAATAACTGTTTCTACCATTACATGACTGACAATATAAGTCAAGATTCAGTAAACTAGACCTTTGGGCCAAATCCAGTCTTCAGCCTGTTTCTGTAGTTTTATTAGAATACAGCCATGCCCATCAATTACATATTGTTTATGGCAGAGTTGAGTAGATGTGAGAGAAAGATCATATAGCTCACAAAGCCTGAAATATGACCCTTTGTGGAAAAATATTTGCCAACCACTGGAATAAATGGTTGCACATACCTTCAACAGAATACTTGCTACAATTAAGAGAATATAAAAGATTGGTAAAGGATAATATGAAAAGATATCTGGGATCAAGAAAAAGTGGCTCAGAGTAGTGTGGCTCTAAATATTTTCAGATCCTATTTGCCTAAAAACAAAGAATATAAATATTCAACAAATTTTTCAGTAAGAGTGTAAAAAGAAACTCAACGGTGATTACCTCTGGGGAACGGAAATGGGAAGTAGGAGTAAGCAAAGGGAGGGTGGAAGAGGGAGTGATAGAGCAATATTTGTTTGATATTCTTCTCTATCACTTAGAGATTGTAAATTCCCATATTACATTTATATTTGGAAGTAAACTAAATTAGTGCGGAGGGCACGGTCATTTGTTAAAAAAGCATTTGTAGCATGAATTAATGTGATGTTAATAGCACAGTAATCATGCCAGTCTTTTTTTTTTTTTCTTATCTTATGGATATTTTTGTTGAACATCTATGTAATAGCTTTTATTTCTTTTGACTAGTGAACTGAGTGTTGTCTTACCTGAAATTTTCCGTTCACTATTTGCTTTAGATGATTATAATTTACCTCTTTATTAATTTGGTGAAGAAATCATTAAGGCATTTTTATTCTAATTAAATTGTTTGTATACATTTAATATATTTTTTACTAGGAGGAATTTCAAAATGGTGCTGTCTTCTAATGTAACTTATAAAGCGCTATCTTAAAACCCCACTTGAGTCTTATAAAAATTCTAACTTTTTTTTGTTTCTTGTTTTATAGAAACATGTTTGACTTGGGACAAATTATTTAAATGCATGATTTTTTTATATGCCGAATGGAAAGAAAAGTAACACCTGCCTTACCAAATAAAATTTTTATGTTATGAGGAGTTTTTCTTTGTTCAATCATTAATTCAAATATATGATTTTTGGCACAGTTTTAGTGCAACCAAAATGTGGACAGTCACAAAAAGGATTATTTTTATGGTATGCATGGAAGCAATTAAAAGAGGCACTCTTCTAAAAGATCTGAAACTTGGAATTTTAGGCTCTTAGACCACAAATGATCCTGGGGAAGTCACTTATCCATTGTGAAAAATTAGGAAAAATGGGCCTCAAATAAAATCAATGGAAATGTCTCTTTCAGCGTGAAAACTGTATTTTTTTTTGAGTAAGTGCCTATTTCTCATCTCTAAAATAAGGAGAGTTATACCTGATTTTTATAAATAATTAAATGAATTACTGTATACTAGAAAAATATGTACATTTTAAGCCTGCACACCAGAATTTTTCAAAATATGGTATGCAACCACTTTTGATTTGCAAGATGACTTTCAGGGGGCATGAAAATTTTTGAATTCTAATGACTATATATTTATCTTATATTCACTTTTTATTTATGATGAATTACATATTACATTTATGGTAGTTTCCTTTGAAGTCAATTTTCAGGAGTACAAATGTGGGTCAACTTAATGAAAAATCATATCACACTACAGGTGAAATGCAGATATGACATAACGATGGGATGTGAAAAACTAAAATTCAAGAAATCTTGCATTACAGGGATATAAATTTGATTTGGATTTTCATATTTTGCCATATGGTTCTCAATTGGCATTGTTTAATCTGCTGTGGCTGTAAGCATACTGTGCTAAAACAAGACATATGGAGCCCTTTTTCAGTAAAGGAAGAAAGAAAAGAAGCAGATGTCTGAACCATTTAGGTAAGGACCCTCACTATAGCTGAAATACTGGCCAATGCAGGGTCCATGGTCCCCTTGGTGTGGGTTAGGCTGATTTCACTGAGAGACGGAGAACAAGCACCACCATAGTATTGAAAAGTATACCTCTAGGTAGGACTTAATGTTTCTGAGAAATTTCTTTAGGCACGTTACAGTGAAGAATCTCTTGGAGAAGTGTGAGTCTCATGATGAGTGAATCTAACTGCACGTGGGAGCTGCCCCACAGACCTGCCAGCCCAGTGAGTCGCCATCATGAACGCTCCGAGTTTAGGTAAGGGCAGCAGACAGGAGAGAGGAGTGGTTTTAGGAAACCTACTTTTGTGTTCACAACCAAAAGCTACCACCATTCTGCCTGAATATGGCTTTCCTGACCCCAGGTGAGGGAGGCATACCAGGCTCAGGCTGGGAGGAACCAAGGGTTGGGTTGAGGTGCCCGACTTCCTCTGTGACCTGGGAAGCAAAGAGTGCCATCTCATAATGCAGCGACCAGCCCGTCCATGTCTCTCTCCCCAGGCTTCTCCTCTTGAGCTCCGCAGACAGTTCAAAGAGCAGAAGGCTCTCCACTAGGATGCCTGGGTGTTCTTGCCCCTCTTCTCCTCACATCTGCTTGGGGAGAGGACGTTTTGTACTCTCGGACTTCAGGAGTATAAAAGCAAGATTCTGCATTGTAAGTTGGGGACTCTGGTCCCACCAAGACCTGTTGGAGAGCACGTCCGGTCTGCCCTCGGTGGAAGACCGATGCATCTGCTCGGTACTACCTGCTGGTGAAACTACTGTTGTTCTGTGTCTTTGCAAAGTCAGACGACTAAGGAACTGCTTATGCAGCAGTTCAGAGGCAAGATGGAGAATCTCTCTTGATTATTTATTTAAAAAATTCTTTGAAACTGCCATTTAACCTCAGCAGGGGAGCAGGAATTTTTCAGCCACACACAGTGATTTTATTCCTCTGAGCCTTATATGAATTATTGAGCTTTTTAGAAAAGAGAGCAAATAGTTCTGCAAGGTAATCAAAAGGAAATATGCTAATTTGGGTCCATAGGACAGTATTTTTATCAGAAAGAACATTAAGCTTAGATGAGTTACTCATCTAAATTAAGGAAATTGAAAAAGAGAGCAAGACTAGCAAATTACCTTTGCTGATGTTCGAAACCAGCCCTATCTTGGACTCTTTCTTAATCGTCTTTCTCAGTGTAAAACCTAGTTACTAGGATACGGCCGTGTGGCAGCATCTTTATTAGAAATTGTGTGGGAGAAAAAAAGGTCAGAAGCTCATTTCCAATAACGGTTTGACAAGTAACACAGAGAAAAGGGCAGAAGGAATTGAGGTCTGTGGTGTTTCCCTATATCAAGATTTTGAGATAATAGCACTTATGTGAATGGGAAGTCTCTAGGAATACATTTTATTAATCTCAGGGTTTAAAGAAAAAGAGACATGATACCACATTGTCATCAAAATTAAAACCAGGAAGCCTAAAAAGTTACATAAATATCCTTTCTAAAGGATCAGGTAAATATCAAAATATCAGATAAATAACAAAAATCCCACTATCTGTCACTGGTGAAAATTTTCTTACCTTAACGCTGGCTAAATCCACAAGTTGTATAATTGTATAGGTAGAAGTCACACTTCCAATTATCACAATTTGAAAACAGTCAGTCACGGAAGGACTTAAGCATGGTAGAAAACTTTGTAAGGTTCAGGTCTTGAACAAAAGTCTGCAGGGAGGTCATTACCCCTCTCTGTACTAGTAACATCTTCATATCAAAATAGAGATATATTTGTAAAAATTTGCACTAATGAAAATTTCTTTGAATTAAACGCTATCTTACTGTTGTCTTTGAACAAAATCCAAGCCATCTTAGTAACTTACTGAAATTCACAAGATGATAAAACGCTACAGTAAAACATGTCTAAATTATTAAGAGTACAATTTGTTGAAAGATAAATAAATCAAGAAGATAAAAATACCTGACATCCCAGATGTTCTGCCTTCTTATACCTTTCCTGCTCTCCTCCTTCACCTTTACCATGCACAGAAGCAGTCTGGGCTGGGATAGAGCTCGTCCGTGCTGGCTTCCAATAAAGCTGGCATTGCAACTCAGTCTACCAAGTTATTAGCTATGTGACCTTGGGAGGAGGTCTTTTGAGGCTGGGTTTCTTCAACTATAACGTAAACTTAACAATTTTAGGCTTATTGTGATAATTAAATGAGATTCTATATTTAAGCTATAGATATTTAATGTATATTTATGTTATTATTATTGCTCTTATTATTATTAGAGTTTGGAGGGGGATCAGTAAAGAACAATCTCCTTCCCTGCCTAAGGTAGAACCAACTGAGAAATGAACACAGAAGTCAGATAGATGGACCTTGAATTACTAGTAACAGTTGGGCTAAAGATATAACTAGGTATGGGGTCACAATAGGCTTGCTAGATTCCTTCTGGATAAAATCTACCCATCTAGTCACTGGCACAGCTGGGCAGGTCAGCTCTCTTTTCTCATGAAAGAGGATGCAGCAGAGCATACCCTCCCAGCAAGCAGGGCAGCTACAGAGAGAGCCCAGATAACCTGTGTCATGAATTCCCAGACACTTCTAAGTGTTCCTGTTATTGCCGGTCCCGGAAGGAATGAATGAGGGGTTGAGAGATGCTGGAAGTCCCTCCATGTGGAATCACAAGATGAACGGACATTGAGATTTCTCCTAAAATATAAAGGTGGTGGATATAATTTTAGAAAAATAGATATTTCTACTAATAAAATTTGGATACTAGAATACTTATAAAATAGGTGAATGTAAATATATGTGTGTGTCTATATTGTGTCTCTATGGCATATATATATACATATATATATATCACTAAATTGTGTGTGTGTGTGTGTGTGTGTGTGTGTGTGTGTATATATATATATCCCCACTCCTTCTCTGATGTTTTTCCTACTATGGTAAATTGAACTATTGTTCCCAATTGTTACCTTCCTCCCACTAAAGAATTTTTGCATGCTTTCTCATTGCCATAATTTTCTCAGTATCTTCCCTATAGGTGAAGTATACTTCCCTTCCCCCTTAACTTTGGCCGTGGTCTTGTGACGTGCTTCAGTTGGTGGAATACATGTGGATATTAGTTAAGTCGTGTCTGAGCAGAGGCTTTAAATGAGCTTGTGTGATGTCTCCATCTACCCTTGACCGTCTGCTCTTCACTGTGAGAACACCATGCCCCATGTCTGGCTGCTTCTTCAATCTGGATTCCAAGAGGAGTGGACCCACAGAGCTGGCCTGGCAGACCCAGCTCCACCTAGGTAATCCTACCTGGTTACCTATGTCATCAACACTTCCGCAGCTGACCTGCATCCTTTATGTAAAAGAGTAAATGTTGTAAGCCACTTTAATTTTAGGGTCATAATACCACAAAATAGTTGACTAAACAGTAGACCATTTGTTCTTACTAGATCATCGACAAGAGAGCTTATAGGGTCTCTTGGGTGAGAAGCAATGATAGCAATCAAAGCTCAGGACTAGCCGGTCTAAAACCTATGGAATTGTGCTGAGTCAGCCTGACACCTGTTTACCCTTTAGTAACATACGAGTGACAGCCAGACTTCTCACAGAGACTGCTAGCGCTTTCTGTGCTGGGCCAGCAATCGCACATGGCCAGACACTGGTCAGTTGCTGAGGCCTTCTGTGAAGAGCGGAAACAGCACCCTCCTTACCAGGGGAATCCTAGGTCTCCTGGCACGTACATTCAGAGAAAATGTTTTCTTAAAGCAAATTTCCTTAAGTTCTAGCAAGTGCATGGCAGTCAGGAGTATACTAAATTGTCTTAGCCCTCCTGCATAGTATAATTTAACATGTGAACATTCCAAGTGTGCAGTTGAAGATGTGAAATTGAATTGTGGCAGATACTTAGATCTTATTACAGTAAAACATATTATAATGGAGTGTTTATGACCCAAAGGGTTTCGAAAATCTCGGCCGATTTATTTTAGGAAATGTTAAAATAAAATTTGATGTTTCCTTCGTATGACAGAATTTGACTTACAGATGTTTTTCATTTTTCGAGACAGTGACTTGCAGAGTGACTAAGGACAAAGACTCCTGCTAGACTAACAGGACTCATTTCAAACGCCTAGCTACCCCACGTCCTAACTTGACATTTTTGGGCAAGTCACATCGAGCTATTTCCACTTTTCCCATATGCAAACAGAGACAGTAAAAAACCTACGTAACATGGTTAAATAAGGATTATATGATATTATATTTTTAAAACACTTAACACACTGTTGGCATATTGTAAGCCCTGGATATTTGTTAGACATATTTTTACTGTCATCTTTGCCATAGATAATTATGTATCAAGTACAAACAAACAACATTCAATATTTTAAAAAGTTTCAGCTGTTGATACTTCCAAATGATTAAAATATGAATGAAATTACATCAAAAACTGAAGTCCTGCTATTGTGACAGAGGAGATAAAAGGAGAAATAGGAAATTCTGTTTTGTTTTGACAAAAAACAAGGCAGTAATTTCCACAAATATTCAACAACTAACACTGAGTATTTAAACATTTCAAAATGTCACTGCCTTTTAGTAATACTTATACTCATTTATTGTATAGCACCGACTTTTCAAGGAACTTTGTTGGCTATTTTCTTTAATCCTCCCAGCTATTTTATTATAAAAGTTATTTACATATTTTATATGTGTATCAAAAGTCAATGACATTTCTAAAAACACTGAATATTGAAAATTTTCACACAAAATACTCTCAATGTTTTATTTTTATTATTATTATTTTTTTGTACCACAGATTCACCACCTTCTTCTGGAGATTTTACTCCTTCAGCAAAAACAACCCAGTAAGTATGAAAAATCTGGGTGTGGGTATGTGTATTCATTTTAATATTTTTATATTTTCTTCATGTGTTTGACATTTCATAATTTTAGAAAAGCTTTAAAAATGATTCAATTCTTTATAAGAAAATCAAATTTTAGTGTCTATAAATAAGGTTTTGTTGGAGTTCAACTATGCTCATTTGTTTATATATTATCAGTTCCTGTTTTTTGCATTACCATGGCAGAGATGAGTTGTTACTCCAGAGAATGTATGGCCTGCAACGTTTAAAATATTTACCATCTGGACCTTTACAGAAAAAAGTTCACTGATCCCTGCTCTAGGGCATATATCTAGAAGTAGAATTTCTATACTCAAAATAATGCCTGTAAATAAGTAAATATAAATAAATACTGTTTGCAGTATATATACTTACTATATATACACACACATATATATACACACACACACGTATACACGTATATATATTTATATAGTATACAAACATTGCCTAATTGCTATCCCAAGTGGTTGTCCCAATTTATACTCCCACCCACCAGGAGCATTTGAAATGTTTCCATTTCTCCATATCTTCACCAGAATGTTTTCTTAACACCTTTATAATACTTGCTAATCTCTCTTTTTAACAAAGAAATGTTCATGTTTCAGGCTATTTTATTTTATTTTTAAAGATTTTATCTATTTATTTGAGAGAGAAAGAGCACAAGCAGCGAAGAGGGGCAGAGGGAGAAGCAGACTCCTGCAAAGCAGGGAGCCTGACATGGGGTTCGATCCCAGGACCCTGAGATCATGGCTTGAGCCAAAGGCAGACCCTTAACTGACTGCCCATATGATAAATGGGCAGCATTTATCATAGTGACAATTTAATAGTTATTTGTATGATTATTTGCTTAATGTTAACCTTACCCATTAAATCTTATGCTTCATGAACACATGAAAATATTTGTTTTACCTCACCGTCATTATCTCTAGCTTCTAATACAATGCTGGGTACCTAGTAAATGCCCAATGAATATTTGTTGGATGACCGACTGAATGAATAGAGTTGCTCTGTCCCCTGCAAAATCAAATCCAAAGTACTATCCTCCCTTGCTCCCATTTTCCATGACCAGCAAGAAAATACATCTGAGCAAGGGCGTAAACTGGGCTTTATCTGCTTTAGCCAAGTAGTCTGGGAAAACTTCCAGGGTGTTAAGACACCAGTTACATCTTCCAGGAATCGGTGACTTCCTGAGCAGTTCTTAGTGACCTGCAACAGCTGACCCTGCCTTTTGAAAATTATATCTTCTCCAAGCAAATGCCAGAATGCTGTCTATGATAGTTGGACTCCAGCTACAGGCCACTCTAAATATACCCAGGTGCCATTTACATTAAATTTCTATCAAAAAATAATCAGATTGTTGAACCACACAAGAATAATACACAATTTAAATTCGGGTGCCAAGGGGCATGTGGACATTTAAGAAGAGGCCATTTTGCACTTGGCTTCTGACATAAAAAGACCTGTCTTGCTGTGAAGCACGAATTACAGGCAACCCCATAATATTAGATATCAATTCTGACACTAAGGGCAGTTGAATATATATAAACACATGTGTGTAATTATTATTCAAACTGTATTTTAGAATCTTCTTTTATGGTCAACAACACTAGACTTATTGCCATTTATTACTCTTAATACTGTGGCAATAGATTGCAGTATAGAGAATTTTTTTTATTTTTATTTTTAAAGATTTTATTTATTTATTTGAGTGAGAGAAAGCGATCGAGAGCATGAGCGGGGGAGAGAGGCGGAGGTAGAAGGAGAAGCAACTCCCCACAGAGCAGGGAGCCCAATGTGGGACTTGATCCCAGGACCCTGAGATCATGACCTGATCTGAAGGCAGACGCTAAACCAACTGAGCCACTCGGGTCCCCTGGTATAGAGAATTTAAAAGAGTACTTTACTATTTGACCCTTCAGTAAAGTGAATTTTCCTAACTCTACCCCCAAATCTCTCTTTTTTTAATTGCCAAAATGATCCGTGAGGTTGTGTTTAATAGGAGATAAAATATTTTGACTTTAGGGCACCATGTTTATATGTCTTTATTATAAATACTCTCACAGTATAGCTATGGCAAGGACACGGTCCATGACCAGATGTCAGCCATCCGCAGAGCGTATACAGTGGCACTACATCTATGTCGTAACTTGGCCAAAGCCTCTTTCTGCAGTATCATCCGTTGTCTTTCCAAAATGCTGTTAGCATATATGTGCCAGCTCAGGGGCACTTCGCTGAAACATGGGGAGTTGTCTTCTGGATTTCCATGAAGACTGAGCATTACTCGTTTTGATCTAAACTTGTTTCTTTACTTTCGAGAGCCCGAGAGTGAAAGACCAAACGCTTGCTTTTAACCAGAGGAAACGATCAAAGCAAATGGTCTGGATAATATGGCTGTGAGTACTGGTTTAGTTATTGACTTAATCAGGGAGAGAAATTATTGCAGAAAATGTTCATATGCAGTCCTGGATTTTCTAAATTAATGAAGACTCTCATTTCCATTTTCCAACAGTGCTGCTGGGTATCGTTCCTGTTTAATGTCGCTTTGCTGCTGGCTTGGTAGTGGGCTGGCACAAAAATGGGATAGAGAGAAGGTGCCAGTCAATAATAGAAAGGCCCAGGAAAAAAGAACGCCAGTGGAACATCTGGGTTAGAGATACAGCTGCTTTGGGAAAGGCTCAGAACCTTATAGATTGGGTGATAAAATTCGGTGAGTCAGAACTTATATTATCGTGCATTTCATAATAACTTCCTAGCACAGTGTTAGAGTAGTGTTGCCAGACTGCTATTTACGGAGGAATCACTTGTGTTTCATTTTATTTTGCTTGGTTGCTTCCATTGCACTGTGATGAAACTTGCGCACAAGTTTTGCAAAAGCAGACACTGTAACATTTTTCTTGGTGAATTTTAGGAATGATACTGAAAAGTGAGTCTGTGGCAATAGAAAAATCTGTATTTTGAACTAATTTTCCTTGATGGGATAAACAAACATTGACGTGAGAAAGAGTTTTTAACTATGAAATGGTATTATCCTATATCAACAGTAGTTATTTCCCGCTGAAAGATTTTGGATAATTTAAAATTCTTCCTTCTTGTTTGCCTCTATTTTATGAATGTTTTATTATTTTTCTTTTTTCTTTTTTTTCTTCCAAGTTTTTATTTAAATTCTCGGTAGTTAACATACAGTTAACATACTATGAGTATGTTAACATACATATGTTACTAGTTTGTAACATACCTACTAGTGTCAGGTGTAGGTTTTAGTGATTCATCACTTATATACAACACCCAGTGCTCATCCCAAGTGTCCCCTTTAATTCCCATCGTTCATTTAACTATTAATATAAAAGCACACTCACAGGGGCACCTGGGTGGCTCAGCTGGTTGAGCGTTGGACTCTTGATTTTGGTGCATGATATGATCTCAAGGCCATGAGATCGAGCTCTGGTTGGGCTCCCTCCCTTGTACTGGCTGCTGGAGATTCTCTCTCTCCCTCTCCCTCTGCCCCTCCCCCTGCTCATGCATGCGCATGCTCTCTCTAAATAAATAAAATCTTGAACTATGTGGCTATTAAAAAATCACAATCACATACGTGAACATACACGTATGTGGGCACATTGCATATATACTGACGTATGTTTCCCTTCAGCTGAACTGCTAAGCTGCTATTTCAAAGAAAACATCGGTTTTCACCCTCCAGGATTCTATCTCACAGTTGTTTTGCAGTGGGAGAGATAAGGAGGGAATGAGGAAGCGTGGGGCTGGCAAAGCTGGAACTTCTGCTCCCTTGTCTGGAGTTGTTGTTCGAAGTGGGTCTCTGAGCTCCCATCTCCACGCTGGCCTATTAACTCCGCAAGTCTGATGTTCAGGACAGGAGACGTTACTTCCTTGGTATACTAATGACTAAGGCTTTTGACCTTCACTTGTGTGCGTCATGAATCTTTCTAGGGAAGTTTGTGGTCTGTTGGCACGGTGGGGGCATCATTGTTTGCTCACAGCACGGCCATCTTCTCTACCTCAACTCTTTCCTTGCTAATGGACCCAGAGTTCTTTTAGGTAGTGGGCGGCCATGTTTCACCAGCTCATGTTCAGCTGCAAAGGGGTGGTGTGGCCCATGTTTTCTAGTCTAAGTCAGTTGTGGTCATTCTATTCCCTTTGCCAGTGTTGGGCGCAAGCGTGAACGTGTGACACAGTCTTGGCCAATTAAATACAAATGACAGTTTATTGGGGGCTTTTGGGAAATGTTTCCTTCATCTTAAAAAAGGAATATAAAACAGTGGCTTGTGCTTCTTAAAATTGATTTAGATGGTGTTGCATGAGTATGAAAACCTTAGAACTACTGCACACATGTTGTTCCCACCACAGAACAAAGACAGAGTCACCATGCTGAGGAAGGAGGTGAGAAAGAGGGAAGCAGCTTGGGTTCCTGTTGATATCACTCTGCTCCTAAAACCTTCTACCTCTGAATTCCTTATTGTGAGGCATAAGCTCCCTAATTGCTTTATCCACTTTTTTGTTGTTGTTGGATCTCTGTTACTTACAGCTAAAATCATCCAACTGGTTCAAGCTTTGACCAGATTTCAAAACGAGTCTTTTTTTTCCTTCCTTCCTGTAGGAGATAAATAACTCAGAAAAATATTGACTTTACTTGGATAAATACAGTATTGTTTCAACCTGTGCCCCATATAATGCTTCATTTTAAAGAGAAGGAACACACACACACACACACACACACACACACACACCCTGCTAAGTGCTTTAAAACAACTGTTTATTGCTTTGCTCCCATTTGAATTAACAGTTTGGAATGAATTTAAATATCTACCAATACAGGAGTAGTTGAATATGCTACTATTGTAGCATATGTATGCATATGTAGCATATGTAATAAAACAGACAATGTAATGCTAGTAACAGTTAAGAATAAGGTAGATCTGTGGGGATTTACCTGAAAAGGTCTTCACTACATATTTTAAGTAGAAAAAACACATTGCATACCTACATATGCAATATATTATTTCACATTTGTGCATGTGTATAAATGTATGTATGCATATGTTATATTTTCCTTTATAAAGATCTGTAAACGAATAGAAAAAGTTCCAAAAAATTTAACAACAAATGGAGGGTGGTAGTAACCTTTAGGAAGAAGCTAGATTGGGGGTGTAAAAGGAATGTTTAAAATTTTTACTCTCTATATTTAAGTAACATTTGAATTTTTACCGAAAGAATTTATTCATGCTTACCTATGGAATTAAAAGCTAAAATATTCACAAGTCATGTTAAAATATTTACAGTGGCTTTTAACTCTGTGATTATTACTTTCTACTTAATCCACTAAACAACAAATAGGCATATATAATTTCCTTTCTTTTATTAATATTTTGAACAATATATAGAAATTTTCTTTTTTTATTTTCTTTTTTCTTTTTCCTTCTTTACTGTTGAGCACTTACCTCCTTCCCTGCTGCCACCAACATAAACTTATTAGGCCCACATGTCTGTTTCGTGTACTTTACTACCGCGCCTGGTCCTGGAAGGGTAGGTGTTGCCTGACTTCAGATTTCCGCTCTGGCCTCTAATCTGAGGCACCAAATCCCTGGTTCAGCCCGGTGTAAGGAGGCCCTCGCTCCTGGGGTGTTTATGTGAGTGATTCAAGGTAGGAAGAAAAGTTTGGAGTCAGATGGGTTACAGGTGGGGCCCAAGGACCAGATTTTTTCTGTGGTAGGGAATGAGTCCTTTGTGGCTCAAGCTACAGAACCTCAAGGCCTCTGGGTTTCTGCCTGCTCTCCAAGCCTGGGCTCTGTAGCCCCCAGTATCCTTCCAACCTCTTTGCTTAGATAGCTGAATTTCCTTCTCTTGCTTGCAGCCAGGAACTGACAGATACAACTAATGTGAACTAGAATAGACATGTCTCTTTTTCTGTGTGAGGTGAGCAGTAATCACCAGGAACATCCTATGGGAGAAGACTATTTTTGGAATATGAATGTCGTCCACAACAAAGTTTTAATTTGTGATTTATACAGCAGCCAGTCAGCTCTGGGGCTTTCTCTGTTTAATCATAGCAATGATGATGCATTGTTCTTGTATATCCCTTGGGCTGCTCTCACTTTTGATTACATGGAAAAGGAACAGAATCCTTAAAGACACAGTGAATCAAGAGATCTTTCACCTGGAGTTTGACTCTTAAAAAAATTCTATTTCTGACTTGCTTTACAGTTGTAAATTGCGGACCTCTAGAATGGTTGTCATGGAATTTAGTCCCTAGAAGAAACTCAGGAATTATCTCAGGACATGCCTTCATTTTAAAGCTAAGAAACCAAAACCCCTAGTAAAGAGACGTAACCTAAATCACATAGCTATTTAAAGGCAGAATTGTGCTCAGAAATCAAGTCTTCTGAATCTTCGCCCCAAGTTCTTTCTCGAGATGATGATGTCAAAAGATTTTATGATAAAACAACAAAAAAGAAAGATGGAATTTAAAAGCCACCTTGCTTTGAAAAGCACAGTAAATATATTCATAATAATGCTTTTTAGACTTCGGCTAAATAGTAATGAATGCACTTAGCATTTGCTTCACTTACCTCTTCTGTTGTGTGGTGAACAAGTTTTAGGAAACTGCCTTAGGTAAGAAATAGGAAAAAGTGAAACAAATTTTTAGATGATTCTCTTTTTCCCTTTATTCTACATTTCAAATATATTCTTTTCTTTAGCATATTCAAGGTATACATAAGTGGAAAACCCATTTCAGATATTTTATCTTTCTTCCTAAAAGTGACACTATCTGGGGCCCTGCATAGTACAGCTAACTGGGACAGTTTTTGTGCTCTGGGGATAGACTCCGCATCTCCAGGCTTTGCTACTTCATATTTTTTTTTTTATGGGTGTGTCCTGCCTCCTGAATGAGATTGCTCCCTCGGAGGGCCTTCAGCAAACGAGTTTTGATAGTTTAATATTCATTTAACAAACATGCGCAGGGCAGCTACAATACACTCTGCATTATGCTGAGGATTAATAACACAAGGGTGAGAAAAACCCACCCCCACTCAGGGAACTCACTCTACTCAAAGCAGCATACATTTTAAGGTGACATTTAATAAGAAATGATACACACCCAAAATAAGGTACTGGTGTTCTTAAGAATGTATTATTTCCTTAAGACCCCAGATTAAGGCACTCTGTTAAGAACTTCTAACCAGGTTAAACTTTGGGCAGTCTGCAGAGGGCTCTACAGGAGTCTGTGAAGACAAATATACTGGCAATTAAGACAAAATACATCTATGTGTATGGATAATGATGAAACCATCTCTCATATTACCAATTGGTCATTTAATTTTGGTTTTTTATCCAAGACAGAAGGATTACGTGTTTTTGACAAATGTGGATAAGAGAATGCTTTGAACAGGTCAGTGTGAGCCAAATGGTGGCAAATGAGCTGACACCTCTGGGACTTCTCTTCCTTTGAGTTCCAACCATGCAGCACTCCTTCCAAATTATGAAAACAAAGAAACACAGTTCTGTCCAAACCTCAGATCTCTGGACATACTCTTCCCTCTACTGCAGTGATCTTCTCACCCTTTAAACCTCCACTCAAACTTCAGGTCTCAGCTAGCTCAAATGTCATTTCCTCCAGAAGCTTCTCCTGACTTCCAGAACAGGCCTAGGTGTCTCCTGTGTGTCCCCAGAACACCCTGTGCTTAACACCCACTGCACCCCATGAAATGGCCTCTTTATCAGGT
>CM052797.1:74349446-74383163 GCA_028533885.1 Nasua narica
ACCTGATAAAGAGGCCATTTCATGGGGTGCAGTGGGTGTTAAGCACAGGGTGTTCTGGGGACACACAGGAGACACCTAGGCCTGTTCTGGAAGTCAGGAGAAGCTTCTGGAGGAAATGACATTTGAGCTAGCTGAGACCTGAAGTTTGAGTGGAGGTTTAAAGGGTGAGAAGATCACTGCAGTAGAGGGAAGAGTATGTACAGAGATCTGAAGTTTGGACAGTTTGCTATTATTGAAAAAACATTCTTGATGGAATATGAATCAAATGAGAGAGGGCAGGAACAGATGCAGGGAGAGCTATTAAGAGGCTGGAAAGTACTGTATTATATTAATTGTAAAACATACATTTTTCATATATTATTATCTTTTAAGTCTGGGTTTACCTTACCATTAACAACATGTGTTAGATTAACTGGTACCTTTTCTTTTCTGTCTCAGTGATACAAAATATAATAGTGTAGTTTACACACCACAGCCACCTAGATCCAAATAAACCAAGTCAAGAATGATTGTAGCATTAACTAAAATAGTTACAAGGATAGCTGAAGTGGATGTGAAATCAAGATATGTTTTGGTGTTCAAATCATCAGGATCTGATGACTGTATTTGGGAACATGAGATTGAGAAAAGTTAATGATTTCTCCTATTTTTATTTACTTTTCATTTGGGCAGTTGGCGATGTGCTGGAGATCAGAAAACTCTAAAGAACACAATAGGGTTTGAGGGGGTTAAGAGGAAAAGGTATATAATGGGGGAGATAAAGAATACAATCCTCGTTGTGAGTCGGAGGGCTCTGGGGACCATCCACGTTAGACTGCCCCATCAGGGTTGGTATGTACACTTCTGTTGATGAGAGGAATGAGAACAAGAAATGTAGGTTCTTCTGACAAGTTTATTAATCAGCAAACACATAAAATAGCCACAGTTACTCTGGGCTGCCAAAGAAGCAGCTTCCCCTCACAGCCTACACTTTCATTAGGATTAGGTCTCATTCCAGAACTAAAGCCTCTCTAATGCATGAACTCTGATACTGATGCCTCCTTCTTCTGCATGTCTGGTTGGTTTCCCTTAGGGAAAAAGTCTAATCTTTTTCCTGGATCTCTCACATCTTCTAGCTCATGTTTATTTTTGGAATAACCTCATCATCTTATAGAAAAGCCATATGTACATTCACCTTATCTGAGTTCAAGAACCCAGATTTAAAAGAAATTACCCAGGATGTCTTAGCATTGTAACTTCAAAGACCAGGATGGTGGTTTATATTTGTCTGCAGGAATAGAGGAAAGACAAGAGAAGGAGGAGACTATTCAGATCATGACCGTACCTTCTCTCTCTCTCTCCATAACTTCCTCCTGGACCACCAGCACCAGATGGCTTTTAGGCATCTGTTGAGAACTTGGCCAGGCTCAGGTCCCCTCTTCCAGATGGTGAGGCTCAGAAGTCCTTGCTTGTGCCCACTGGGGTGCACAGGTATGCCTGATGGAATCATGCCAAGGAGCCTCTGAGCTGATCTGGCTTTCAAGAGATTTATGGATCCTGAATGGGACTTATTTGGAGAGAGGATTGGAAAATGATATGGCTATAAGGGGCTATCCCCATTTCACTCACATGCTGAAACTCAACTAGATTGGTTGAGCATCCTAATACCCATTATATCCCCATTGAAGCCCTTGAGTTTCAGAAGAGTTCAAAGCCAGGGAGTGATCTGGCAACATTAAAACCTGGGTCTTCTGAATTTCGGGTCACTCTTCTTGTTAGATTCGGGAGGGTATTGACAACAAGAAGAAAGATTTCTTGAGGTATTTCAAATTACCTTATCTGGTTTGAGACGTAGGTCCTTGAGTCATCCAGGGGTCTCCCAGATGTCCAGGGTCATGTCATCAAATGTACATACCTTAAATTAATGATAATATTGAGGGCGTCTTCGCCTCAATTTAATTCAGACCAGTAGGGCTGGGAAGCCTCCAAGAGGAGTCTGTGGAGGTTCCTAGAAGGCCAAGTAGGGATTTATTTGCTCCCAGAATCCTAGTACATATGCTGTGATTGGGCCCTTTAATTTTGATAACGAACCCAGAATGTGGTTTGCCAATTACTCCTAGGCTCAAAAAATATCCAGCTGATAAAAGTACAACACTGGTTATTGCCCTGGACACTGTGCATACAATAGGGGACTTTCTGATTTGGTCCCAGGAGCTGTTGGTCCCAGGCACCAGTTCGGATCTGGAGTTTTGCTTCTGTGAGTGTGCTGAACGCCTTGGCAGATGGCTCTGTGGAGTGAGATGGCAGAGTTCAACACTGCGTTATGTTAGCGAGGGAAAGACTTTCTTGTATGTAGAATCCTGCCCTTCAGCAAATCTGTTAACCTCATTTTAACCTGGACCCTTTTCTTCTTGAAAGTAATAAAGCCTCTGAAATGACTGCACTTGGCGAGAGGGTCTCTTCTGTCAGTTACAGCAGAGGAGAATTCACAGAGTAAGTGAATTACTTTGGTTTCCAATAAAAATGTTAATATCTGCCATAGATGTGAACAAAGGACACTGTATTTCAATAATAAGATGATCAAATCCACAGGGGCTGAGATGAGGGTGTGGAGTTAATGCCATTCAGATCCAGACAGAAAGAGAGGGGCTGGGGGAAGAGGGAGAGAGAAAGAGAGACAGAGAAGGAGACTGGGGGAGAGACCGAGACTGAGCTTGAGCACCAAGAAGAAAGACTTCAAGATATGCTGACCTTTAGTGGAACTGAAACTGCAAAATGGGATTGAGAAAATAGCAAATCAAACTGCTCATTTGGTAACATTTACTATAACGGGAGGCTGAATTAAAGAAGAGCCGCATAATTTTAGTACATAGAGAAACGTTCAGACCTATCAGCATTATGTTTTTTTTGTATTTCAAAATTCAAGCCCCAACCCCCACCCAAACACACAAAGATCATATATATATTGTTAATGGGATAGTAGAGACTTTCCATACAAAATTCTGACTGCATCGTTTTTTCTATATAGTGTTATTAACAATAGCTATCACTTAATGGGCACTTACTGTATACAAGACACGATGTCAAGAACAGTTGCATGCAATATCTCTTCAAGTTTGGAGAACTTTCTAGGTTGTACATTACCCCTATTTTACAGGTATGTAACCTGAGCCTCAGAGAGGTTAAGGTCAAAAGGTTAATGGAAAAGAATTGACTTTTAACTCAGCTTAAAAAAAAAAAAACCTTCAATGTGAGGAGGAATCTGTGGAGAAAATCACCATAAGTGGTGGGGTTTTCAGGCAGCGTGCTTCCATTTATTTATCTACCACCCAGAAACAGGCAATCCTAGCACTTGGATTTGATTTAAAGATTTTTTAAGATAATTGGGTATAGGCTAATATCTTAGCTTTATCTTGGAGTTTCACTCAAATGTCAATTTCATTTGTAAATAGTACAGTCATTGTTTTGTTCAAATGATAGCTCTAAGTAACAGAATAGTGAGATCCACATTCATAGAGATGGATATTCTGACCTCAGAGATTCTGAAGCCTTCAAGATCCCTTTCCTCTCAGACTTTGTTCAGCCCTGTAGAAACAAGCCAATTATGGAAGTGTTTTCATTCACTGAAACTGATGTGTATTTCCTTCATATCTCTATTAAAATGCTTAGCCTTTTTTAGCATCTGTAGTTCTCAAGTGTAAGCTATATAGATATTTAAATTACACTTACAAATAAATACAGATTATTAACAAGCATATAATAATTTACAACAGAAAGTGAATATCTTATTATTTTATTATTATCATTATTATTATGATTATTATTATTATTTACCAACTTCTAAGCAAAAACAAATACTTATTCCTGGAAGGCAGCTAATTAAATCTTCCAGGGCTCAGTTGAATTTGATAATTCTAATCTCTATCAGATAAATTCAGGGATTGGGGAAGAAGAGGTGGCTGCAAAGGAGATGAGGAAGGGATAAGGAGACCTTGTGGCCTGGAAGCACCTATGCCCTTGGATATTATGTCCCCAACCTGTCTCTGGACAGGTGGCTGCCATATTCTCGAATGTTGGCATTTGAAGGAATAACATTAAAAAAAACAAAACAAAACAAGAATTTCCCAGAAGGGTTATATCCAAATGTCAGGCTTGAGTTGCAGTAGAAAATAATTTCTGGGAGCATGGCCTTTGTGTGTGTGTTTAAAAATGTTCCTGCTGCCATAGGTTAGAAGGCAAATATTAAAACAGTTTATGGTACTCGTTACATGGCATCCAAGTATTTTTCATTCACAAAAAATATTTACTTACTGTTCCCTAACTACCAAGTAGCCTATAAGTCAGTTTCTGCCAGATGTGGGCATTTTCCTCATTTATAGGTACATCAGGTTATCTTAACCTTATTTTATTTCATTTATCCCGACAACCTCTTTAATGGGCAATAATAATTCTCAAACTTTCTCGACTGACTTCTCAGGTAGGATGCTGTGGCAGACGTACACTAAGATGACCCCAGGGCATCATACTCTTATAGAACCTTTCCCCTTGGATGCAGGACAGACCTGTGGTTACTTCTGGCCAATAGAATATGGCAAAGGGACGCCTCTCCCTCAGTTAGGTTACATATGGCAAAGGTGCTGGGATATCACTCCTGTGGTTATGTGATGTTATATAAAACTCCTCAGCAGGTCAGAGTGAGAGATTCTCTGGCTGGCCTAAAAGAAGTAAGCTGACTGTTGTGGGATGGTCAATGGAGGGTACTTGTGGCAAGGTACGAGGTTGTCCTCTAGGAGCTGAGAGTAGTCTATAGCCAACTGCTAGCAAGACTTTAATCATACAACCACAGGACAGATGTTTTCCCAACAACCTAAATGAGCTTGGAAAAGAAACCCACGCTCCAGAAGAGAATACGGTTAGTGGACGCCTTCACTGCAGACTTACGATGTCCTGATCAGAGGACCCAGTTAAGCTGTGCCCAGAATTCTGACCTATGGGAACTGCGAGATAATAGAAATGTGTTGTTTTAAGTTTGTTGTCATTTGTTACTCAGCAACAGAAAATGAATACAGGTGCTATGGCCTGGCTATCCTATTTGTTTTCATTTCCCAGTTGAAAAGAACTGAGTGATAACAGAATTGTAGAGTATAAGTATACTTTAAAATAGTTTCAACTTTTCATAAACTTTAATAGCTCACTTAGAGGATATTTGTAAATAGTTAGCCCTTTAATTGTGTATAACAATGGGAGACCAAGGAAGGTCAAGTCACTTGAGCACTAACATGAGCTTGAGTATAGGAACTGACTATGGGATCTATTTGAGGATAGATCCTTTTGGAGTTTTATGTAAACACATACCTTTTTGGACATATATAGGAGCACAGGACCCACTGTTATCTTATTTTTTAAGTATATCCTGGAGATTTTTCCATATCAACAATGAACTTAAACTGTCTTAAAATGATTTAGTAATATTATAATTATGTATGTATACAAATATGTATATATAAGGTATACATGTATACTTTTTTTTTAAGATTTTTATTTATTTATTTGACAGAGAAAGAGATCACAAGTAGGCAGAGAGGCAGGCAGAGGGAGAGGGGGAAGCAGGCTCCCCGCCGACCAGACAGCCCAATGCGGGGCTTGATCCCACGACCCTGAGATCATGACCTGAGCCGAAGGCAGAGGCTTAACCCACTGAGCCACCCCGGTGCCTCTATCTGTATATATACTTTAATGTACATAACAACACTATGTACTTTATAAGTGTCAACTCATTTAATCTTAACAACCCTATGAAATAGATACTCCTTTTAGCACCACTTTACAGATTAGGAAACTGAGGCAGATGGGTTAGGAGCTTGTTCAACTTCATAGAGCTATTATGTGGTAGAACCATCCAGATATTAGATCAGGCAGTAGAGCCTTATATAGAATATATATAGGCAGGCAGTAGAATGAAAATATATATATATATATATATACCTTCACAGTTGCACACATGTGCAAGTCTATCTGTGGAATAAATTCCTCAAGATCAAATTTCTGAGTTGGAGGATGTGCACATTTTTACTTTTTATAGATGCTATCACATTGCCTTCTAAGGAAGTTATGACAATGTGTACACCCATTGCCAGTGTGTGATAATGCCTTTTTCCTCACAATCTTGCCAAGACTGTATACTATCAAACTATTGCCAATCTGGCAGCTAAAAATTGCTATCTTTATTTTGCTTTAATTTGCATTTATTTATCAGAGGGATTGGGCATCCTTCCATCTGCATATAAGCCATATGTGTTTATTTTTCAGTGAAATGCCTATTAAACTATATCTTTCAGAGGGTTTGGGGTATTTTTTCCTTATTGATTTTTAGGAGAGTTTTATATTTTAAGGAAAATAGTATTTTATCTTTGAATATATTGCAAATATTCTCCAGTTTGTTTTTTGGCTTTTGTCTCTAATTGTGCTACTTGGTTTTAATCACATAGAAGTTCTAACTTTACATGAGGAGTAATTTACCAACATATTCTCTTATGGTTTCTGGATTTTCTAGTTTTGATTTAAAAAGTTGTTCAACTTCAGGATTTTGAAAATTTGGGATATATTCTTTTTATGGTTATGCTTTCATTATTTTTCCTTTGATGTTTAGTTCAGTTGGAATTTATTTTGCTATAAGGAGAGAAGGAAAAATTCAGCTTTGTTCTTAGTTTAAGCAGGCGATTGTCCCATCAAAATCTATTGAATAATCTCTCCTATTCCCACCTTTTTTCATATAGTGAATCATCGTATCTACTTGCATATATTTATAGACATTTTGTAACCACTCTATAGTCTGGCTACCAAGGCCTCCTTCCTCTCCTTCTCCTGCATTACAGTTTTATTTCAGAACTTTCTGGATATTCTCACATATTTATTTTTTCCAATTAAATTTTGTGTTTTTTTTTTAATTTAATTTTAAAAATACAAATTGTATATATTTAAGGTAGTCAACATAATGTTTTGATAGACATATACACAGTGACATGATCACTACAATTGAACTAAGTAGCATATCCATCCCTTCACAGTTACCATTTATGTGTGTGTGTGTGTGTGTGTGTGTGTGTGTGTGTGTGTGTGTGATGAAAGTATCTGATTAGCAGATTTCTGGTATATAATATAGTATTTTAAATTATTTATTTATTTACTTTTTAATAAATAAATATTTATTTATAAAATAAATAAATAATAGGGCAGATGGAGACTCTCAAGGAGGCTCCATGCTCAGCTCAGAGACTGACTTGGGGCTCAATCTCAAGACCCCGAGACCATGACCTGAGCCTAAATCAAGAGTCAGATGCTTAACCAACTGAGCCACCCAGGAACCCTTATAATATGGTATTTTAAACTAAATTTTAATATGGTATTTTAAAGTCCCCATGCTGCACATTGGATCTCTAGAAATTACTTATCCTATACAACTGCAACTTTGTACACTATGCCCAACATCTCCCCCTTCCCCTTTTCCTTGTCTCTGGTAACCATCATGCTACTCTCTGTTACAAATCAATGTTTGCAGATTCCACATATAAGCAAGACCACACAATACTTTTCTTTTGTGCCTGGCTTATTTCACTTAGCAAAAAATCCTCTCCAGCAATTAAACTTTAAAAACAGTTTATCTCTTTATCAAAAAATGTTATTCTTAATGATATCACACCAAATATTTAGATTAATTTATAGGAAATAGAAATGTTTACTGTTCAATATTCTTAATCCAATAAATGGCATATATGTTCATTAGTTCATATTTTTATGTCTTTAAGAAAATTTTGAGGTTTTGTCCTCACTTCTTGTTTATTACTAGGATATATGTGAGTGTTATGTGTGCATGATTGTTGGTGTTGGTAAATAAGATCTTCTCTATAGGGGTGCCTGGGTGGCTTAGTGGGTTAGAGCCTCTGCCTTTGGCTCAGGTCATGATCTCAGGGTCCTGGGATCGAGCCCCACATTGGGCTCTCTGCTCAGCAGGGAGCCTGCTTCCCCCTCTCTCTCTGCCTGCCTCTCTGCCTCCTTGTGATCGCTCTCTCTCTGGCAAATAAATAAATAAAATCTTTTTTAAAAAAAGATCTTCTCTATTAATAGAAAAGTGATTGGATTACCCTTTTTTTCTATTTTAGTCATGTACTTTCTTTTTTAAGGTTTTATTTATTTATTTGACAGAGAGAACACAAGCAGGGGGAGTGGCAGGCAGAGGTCAAGGGAGAAGCAGGCTCCCTGCTGAACAAGGAGCCCAATGTGGGACTCAATCCCAGGACCCCGGGATCATGACTTGAGCTGAAGGAAGATACTTAACTGACAGAGCCACCCAGGCACCCAATATACCAAGTTTGTAATAGCTAACTGACAAATATTTTGTTGTTTCTTCCTTCTTTCTTTCCTCTGATTTTTTAGGGTTTTTCAGATATGTAATCATATCATCTGTACATAGTTTTGTTACTCCTTTCCTTTAAAACTCTCATTTTTTCCTTAGGTGATTGAATTGATTGGTACTTTCAGAACAATATTGAATAAAACGTTTAAAGAATAATTTCACCTTGTTCTTGAACTGTTGATATTTAACCTTTAAGAGTGTTTATTGACAGGCTTCTAATAAATATCTGTTATCAAATATATACCAATTGTGAAGAGGTATCTTCCAGATTTAGTCAGGAATTTTTGAATTTTACTAAGTACTACTTTTTGTTATCTACAGGGTTGATGCATCATTTTTTGTCTTACCTAAAATGGTTAATTGTATTAATTGGTTTCCTATTATTGGTTTTCATCAATCATACTTATATTTCTGAACAAACCCTATTTATTTGTTTATGGTATATTGATCTTTAAATGTACCAGTGAAATGTAGTTGTTTTATTTAGAATATTTTCATTGTTATTCATTATAAATGAGATTGATATGTGGTTCTTTTTGTGGGCTATCTTCGTTAAGTTTGAGTGACAATACTATGCTGCTTTAAGAAAAAGTACTTGGAGGGCGCCTGGGTGGCTCGGATAGTTAAGCATCTGCCTTTGGCTCAGGTCATGATCCCAGGGTCCTGGGATTGAGCCCCACATCAGGCTCTCTGCTACTTGGGGAGCCTGCTTCTCCCTCTGCCTCTCTCTTTCTCTCTCATAAATAAATAAATAAAATCTTTAAAAAAAAAAAAGAATGTTGCCTACTAAGGTGCAACATTATTAAAAAAAAAAAAAGGAAAAGTACTTGGAGACTTTCTTTCACTTGCTATAGTCTGGAACAATGTAAATGACACTGAAATCTGTTCCAACTACAGGTATGTTCAGTTTCTTTATTTTTAAAACATTCTGAACTTTTTTCATTAGAGTGCAAGTTCTTAATAGACTCCTTTCAGAATCTAATCCGACTCAAATGTAATTGCTTGATTTTAGCTGTCTGGAGTTAATTTTTGTAGTATTTTTTTCTAAAATATGTATTTTATCCAGATACTTCAAATTTAAATGGAGAGCTTTACAAAATATTTTTGCTAATCATTATTCTCCAATTTATTATTTTTAATTTTGCAAATTTGTGATTTCTTCCTTCTTCTTTATCAGATTTGCTGGCAGTTTATTTATTGTCATATTGTTTTCTCCATTGCTCCTAGAAGCCCCTCTTGTCTCTGTTCATTATTTCTCTTATTTTATTGATTTCATTGAAATAATTTTTATCTTTACTTATTTTTTTACTAGAACACTTCCTAGGACACTTTTGTGTTCTACATTCATTTTTTTCATTTTATTCACTTCTTTTAAGTATTTATTCTTGAATGACATAGTATAAACTTCTACTGAGCATTGATTTAGCTATATTCCAAAAAGTGATTAGTAGTGTTATAATTACCATAATTTTCTATAGTAATTTGGGAATATTATCAACCCTTCCTTGCTTCTTCATATTTTTATTGTTTTGCTTTTCCTGGAGATATTTTTATACATTTAAATATCCCAAAGTTCCTATTACTTTATTTGTCATCCATAGATAGACACTATTGCCTCTATCCTATGAAAGATGAAGACATATCAGTCTTTTCTCCTATCTTCTGGAATGCACTTCCTAAATTTTGTTAAATCATAACCTTCTATTTTACTTCAAATACCAGAATCATTATATTCTATATTTGTAATTTATATCTGTATTTATTAGATCTGTTTTCAGAATGACTGATGTTTACTGTCATTTATCTTAAACGACTTCTCCAATTATTTCCCGTTTTTTGATTTTTAAATTCCATTTTCCCCTCAAAACACATGGGTGTCTTTTGCATTTAAAATCAACCTATTTTAGGTGTGGATGGGTAGCTCAGTCGGCCAAGCGGTGAATTTTGGCTCAGGTGGTGATCCCAGGGTCCTGGGATAGGGCCCAGCATCAGGGTCCACACTCAGCAGAGAGTCGGCTTGAGGATTCACTTTCTCCCTCTTCCTCTACCTCTGCCCCCTCTCTCTCTCTCTCTCTCTCTCTCTCTCTCATTCTTTCAAATAAATAAATTTTAAAAACCAAACTATTTTATTCATATATTTTCTCGTGTCTTATTTCCTGTCTTTTAGAGTCTGTTCTCCTGTCTTCTCTTGTTTTTAAGATTTTATTATTTGAGAGAAAGTGAGCATGAGATGGGTAGAAGGAAAGAATCCTCAAGCAGACTCCCCACTGAACGTGGAGGCTGATGTGGGGCTAGTCCCGTCACCCATAAGATCATGATCTGAGCTAAAACCAAGAGTTGAATGCTCAACTGACTGAGCCACCCAGGTGCCCCAACCACTATCTTCTTATCTATTTTTTATGCTTTTGCTATTTTATTCTCATTTTAATAACACTTTATTACTACAAATCAATACATACATGTTGCTGAAATCTAGGAAATAAGATAAGCAAAAATAAAATCATGAGATCATTTCCAAACCCCAAAGATCACTAATACAACACCACTAAAAGAATACAGTGCATATTCTTTCGATATTTCCCACACATATATAAATAAACATAGACGTAGATAATATTTTCCCTGCTATCTGAATAGGAAGATTCTTATTAGTAATCCAACACTGGGCTGTTTATATTCATCCTTCGGCAGCTTTATTTTTGGCCTGGATGGCAGTGCCTTCTCAAACTTAAAGGCTAATGATTTTACCAAACTGTGTTACGGTATTGATGATTCTGCAGTTTTTGCACCAGTATATGCATGCCCTTTTAACTTGCAGATGCAGGATTTTTTTTTCTTTCAGTGTTCCGGTGTTAGAGTCAGAAAACATAGCACTTTACAGGTTTCAGGTATGTCTGAAAAGTACCTTTGACCGTGGGAGAAACAGTGAGACCCTCCACAACATGGGCGGTTCTGTCATTCCAAACCGTGTCTCAAGACGATTGACCTTGACCACTTTGCTCATAGACTTACAACTTTATCGGTAGTAGTATAACTCTTCACACGGTTAGGAAGCACTCCCAATTCTTTTTCAGTTCCATTCATTTATTTAAAAAGTAGTCATTTCCAGCTCTTTCTCTTTTACCTCACAATTTCTACCATAAATTTTAACCAGATTCATACTAATCCACAAAGGGTTGTTTTTATATGTTATTTCAAACATACGGTTCTTTGTTCTTTCTAAACAACCGTATGTTGTTTCAAATTCTTCCTGTCTTTCTCTTGCTGTCTCTCTCTACATGCATGTGTACACACATGCATACCCACACAGACATGCACATAAATGTTCAACCTTCCACCGTCTGTGGCATGAGTGTGGTGACAGTCTGAGAAGCAATACCATCATATTGTCCTGTGTACGGATGTATGTTACTATACTGTGCACGGGCTCCCACGCTCATCATATTTAACTGTATCCAGTGTGTTTATGAGGTAAGTGAAGGTTCGGGTTTCTGCTGAAATTTCTGAGGGGAAGGAAGTGAAGGGTCAAATATAGTTCGTTCCCTCTAATGATATTCCAGAAAATGTTTTGGGTTTCCATTTTTTCCCTTCTCATAAAGATTCCAAGGCAATCATGAAACTTCCGTACTAACATGAGGATATATGGTAGAGGGTGGAGAAAAAGGATTAAAACAAGGTGAACTGGTTTTGTAACCTAACCATCCTTAGAAAGCCAGGCTAATGAAATACATTTTCCCTCTCGTGGCTTTCATTTCAGGATACTGTGTGGTTTTCCCTGAAAATGTGATCAATTCTTGCTTTACAAATCATTTTGATTTTCTCTTGTCACATTCTAATTTTGCTGAGTTACTGGCTGCACATTGACTACAGTGATGGAGAGTTATCACCATTTCCAGGGATCAGAAAATATATGACTGAAATCATATCTTTCACTGAGAAATCTGCGACTTAATTTTCCTGCAATTTAATTGATATGGAAAACAGGAAATGACGTGTTGCTTTATCATCCCATCGTTGCTTGACTATGAAATGCCTCATATAGAATCTGTTCAGGGCAGGCACTCAGTAAATATTGATTTTTTATTGAATAAATGAATGATAGGCAAATAGAAGAAAGTGATTAAAAATTATCGTGAAGTTTGGACTCATTAGAATGGACTTTATGACTAGGATAATTTAGTAATTTATTCCTTCATTATTTGGCCCAGATCCAAAACAGTTCTTATTGAGGGGACTTGCAAACCTCTGCTATTTAGAACAATTCTGTATCCTTGGATAAAGAGTATGTTTTTTGAACAAAGGTGTACACATTCACACACAGGCACACACTCATTCACACATACACAATCACACTCAATGCAGAAATATTGAAGCTTAAATTAGTGTGGCTTTTGGTATTATACTATAATGGGGAGAAAAACTGGGAAATGGATCCGCTCTCTGTTTTATTGTTATTTTTGGCTGACTCAAGCTCAAAGCTGAAAAAGATTAGTTCCCAGGCAATCCCTTCAAACTTTGGAGATTTATTCAGGATAAGCATCTGGAAGATTGGATGCTCGTCTATACTATTCAGTCTCATCCAGTCTAAAATGTGGTTAAAAATTCTTTCCTATGAGAGAAAGTTGGACCTTTCTCCTGTCAGCAAAACTGCAACTATTGAATTTTTTTTCTTTTTAAAAAATTGAGCAATTTCACAGCTCCTTGTAATCCAGCTGTGTCCAGGAAGTGACAGTTATAATTAAAGTATAATTCACATGTTTCTCATTCTCTCTAAAAACTTCTTGAGGAAGTTAGGAGATAATGGAGCTTTATATGTATTTTTCGTTCCTAATAAGTTCAAATGCGAATGGATTGGTTTTGTGGGAAAGAAGGATTTGAAGGTCTTAAATGTACCTCCTTTGAAAAAGACTTTTTATTGTATCAGCTGTTTTGACAACATGGAAACACTCAGTAGAGTGCAAACCATTTCGGTTCTTTTAAGAAGTTATAGATAGCTGATTTGAATGATATTTTCCAGAACTGACATAAGGGTATTATCTTGTAAGGTGACAGAATTTTCTTGTAAGGTGACAGAGAACTTTCCTGGGCCACAGGCATCGGTGAGTCCTGCTCCAGGGCCTGTAGCTTTGGTGTGTCATATACACACCAGAATCGGTCTGACGGTTGTCACTAAGGTAGGTTAACTTAAAAAGCCCAGGATTTTATGAATCACTCATCATAATTTAGGGATTACCCTTCTCCCTATTAGAATCACTGATTTTAATATAATAGATTGAGAAAATCTAGTCTAGTGGTTTTCTTAAAATTTTAGTGTTCGACTTTGAAAGTCTCCAAACACAACGACAAATATGGTAAATGACAATAACAAGCATTCACTACAAGTATTAAGCAGATGGTAATGTTTTGCTATATCTGCTCAGATCCCTTAGGGAAAATAGAAAAAGTGTGCCTGATCGAGCAAACCATCCCTCTTCCACTCCCCAGTATTTGGCTTATTCTTTTTCCCAGGAGAAACGTCAACGTTGAACTATGTACAGGTTTTCTTACCTTTACTACATATGTATTTGTTCAGTAACACTATACGGCATTGTTTGACACATTTTAAAACTTACATAAATGATATAATGAACGTCTTTTTGCAAATTGCCTTTTCACTCATTATTGGGTTTTTTTGAGATTTTATCAGCATGGTACATTTACACACACAGCCCTAGTACTTCTTCAAGGTAAAGAACGTGGAAACAGAAGTGGAATTTCTGGATCACAGACTATTTATGGCTCTGATTTTATTGGCTCTTGTTCTGTTGTTCTCCAAGGTGCTTGTCCCAATCTACATTCACACCAGCAATTCCTCTACCTGGCTGAGAATTAGCTCTCAGATTTATTAATTTTTAGCCCATCTGACAAATGCGAAGTGGTAGCTCATTGAAGTTTAGTTTGCATTACCCTGATCTATCTGTGACACAGAGTATCATCCCATCTTCTATCTATATGATAAGACAAGTCACCATCTTCTGTGACTTGTCTTATCATAGGCATTGTCTACTTCGTTTTTACTGCTCTATTACTCTTTTCGTATGGTTTCCTTTGACTTTTTTTTTTAAAGATTTTATTTATTTATTTGACAGAGAGAGATCACAAGTAGGCAAAAAGGCAGGCAGAGAGAGAAGGGGAAGCAGGCTCCCCACTGAGCAGAGAGCCCGATGCGGGGCTCGATCCCAGGACCCTGAGATCATGACCTGAGCCAAAGGCAGAGGCTTTAGCCCACTGAGCCACCCAGGTGCCCCTCCTTTGACTTCTGTATACACCCCAGATTCTTTGCTAATTACATGGGCTGAGCATGTCTCCTCCAGATTTGTGTCTTACATTTCACTCTGTGGGTTATGTCTTCTATTGCAGAGAAATTTCACCTTTATTTTTTTGTGCCTTAAGAAATTCCTACCTTCTGGGGCCCCTGGGTGGCGCAGTTGGTTGGGCGACTGCCTTTGGCTCAGGTCGTGATCCCGGAGTCCCGGGATCGAGTCCCACATCGGGCTTCCGGCTCTATGGGGAGTCCGCTTCTCACTGTGACCTGCTCTCTCTCGCTCTCTCTCTTTCCTAATAAATAAATAAATAAATAAATAAATAAATAAATAAATAAAATCTTAAAAAAAAAAAGAAATTCCTACCTTCTTCAATATAATAAATTATTGTAACTTTTCTTTGAAAATTTTCACATTGCTGGTTCTCTTTAATTCATCGGTATTTTGTTTGTGGATGACATAAAGTAGCAATGTCTTCTTTCCTTTTTTCCATCTAAATCTCCAATTTTCCAAAAGTATTTAATGATAGTCCATTCCCAACTCATCAGCCAGATGTTGCCACAGGGCCCTACCCATCACGAGGGGCAACAAGTGCAAACGTCCACACTGTCTCTCCAGAGTCGGGGAGAACTGAACATATTTATAAACAGCGAGTAATAATGACCTATATGGATGTGGTGCTCTTAAAATATGCTAACAGCTTCTTTGACACACCTCTTCTCAAGAGTTGGAGTCTAATTTCTCTCCTCTTGAATGTGAACTAGACTTAGTAACACACTTCTGATGAATAAAATGGGACAGAAGTGAGCTGCGTGACTTCTAGGACAAAGTCACAGAAGCTACTGTAGATTCTTCTTGCTTTCTTTTGGATCCTTCCCCGTGGAGGAAGCCAGCTACCCTGTCCTGAGGATACTCAAGCAGCCCCACAACAGAACTAGTGCGGCCAGAAACTGAGACCTCTTTGCAAGAGACAGCACTAACTTGGTCACCATGTAAACAAGCAGCCAAAAACCATCCCCAGTGAAGCCTGAAGATGTCTGCAGTCTTGGTCCAAATCTTGATTGCAAACCGATGAGAAGTCCTGAGACAGAGCCCTCAGCGAAGACACTCCGGGATTTCCGACCGACTGAAATTGTTTGCGACAGTAAGTATTATTGCTGTTCCAAGCCTGTATATTTTGAAGTAACACAGGAATTGTTATCCAGCAATAGAGAATTAATAAGTTGAGTGTTACCAAATTGGAAGGTTATGTTAGATTCAGTATGATTTAAAATATGGGCTATGTGGCGCGAGTCATATCTAATTCTCTGGTCCTCTGAGATTATCTCAGAGAGACTGGTACCTGCCAGGGCAGATTAAACTGATGGGCAGCCAGAGACTGAGAAAGGTGCTGTGGACAGAAAACAAGAACAGCACAAAAACCCACAGTAATCACTAATACGAATCTCAAGTGGAAGGGATAACGTCACCGAGTTGCGGTGACTAATTTCCTGTCCCTCTGCTTCCTGCTTGGGCCACTGCTGGGAACCACGTTTCATGTTGGGTTTATTTATCTAATGTCATGTGAGTTGGGGAGAAAGATAAACGCCCAGCTAGTCTCCAGCATAGAAATATTGTCATCTGGCTGCCATACTTCATAGCGTTTTGAGATGGCTAATGTCAAACGAGACAAGTTTTGGGGAGCACGAAAGAACTATGCAGATGTATCACTGGGATTATAGATCCATCAGAAGAAGTTAGGCTTTGCTGTGGTAAAGGAAGCCCCCAAATCTTACAGGCTCATCATCTCTGAGATTCCTTCCTTTTTTTTTTTTGGCTCATGTAAAGCAACTTCAGGTTATCTATGGCTTGGTCATATCATCTTCACTCTGAGACTCAGAAGGCAGAGCGGCCTCCAGCTAGAGCAGTGTCACTTGTCATGAGGGAGGAAAAAAAACTCAAAGTGACGCTGTGTCTTGGGTCCCCGAGATCACCCCTTGATTTGGTAATTCCCTGGAATTACTCATGGGACCGAACTCGGAGACCGAATTCGTACTCATGGGACCGAAGCATGTAGTCACAGAGCGCTGACTTATGACTGCAGGAATATGAAGCAAAATCAGCAAAGGAAAAGGTGCAGGGGGCACAGTGTGGAGGGAACAAGGTGTAGACTTCCGAAAGTGCTCTCCCACTGGAGCCACGCAGGATATATTTAATTCCTTCAGCAACAAATCGTGATGCCATGTGTGCAGTGTTATTTACCAGGGAAATTCATTAGAGATGCAGCACCCAGGTTTTTTTTTGTTGTTGTTGGGGGGGAAGGGGGGAGGCCACGTAGGCACCCACTGCCTGGCGTGTACCACTCTGGATTCCCCGCAGGGAAGCATGTGCTCAGCACGAGCCACGTTGTTTGCACAGCGTAGGCCTAGAGAGTCATTCTCAGAGAATGATGGGAACTCTCCCCAAACCAAGCTCCCTGACACCATCCAAGGGCCGATCTTGCAAGCAAGTCTTTCCTAGCCTGGCAGCCTCAGGGCTCTATGTTAGCTTCTTTCTGCACAGACACATACCACTTCTGCTCACTTTTCACTGGACAGAGCAGGTCATGTGGCCAAACCTGCCAGCTGGCCAGTGAGGACCTACAATCCCATATTTTTGAACAATTAGATCTACTGTAGATTATTACCTATAGATAATTTGACTGAAACAACAGAAAAAGGAAGGAATTGATAATATCTCTACATGTGGCTATATGTATACCTTCTACATATTTTCATGGTCTAGGCTCATATAACTTAAATATTTTATGAACTGAATTATATAGTGACATGAAGAGATACACTGAGTACTGATTAATAAAAAATTATTTTTTCTACATTATAATTCTCTTTTTTTCCAGATCAAGTGGGTCTCTGATTTCTTTTGGAGGCAAATGCTTTCATGTTGCTTTTGCCTTATTCTAAAGAAGCGCTGCATTTGTGGAAGCTCTAATCCTCGTGGGCACTTGTGATTAGACCCCTGAAGAGCTGCTTCATGGCCTTTGCTATGTTTCCTTATCACTGCACCTTTTAAGCTTTCAACGGTATTTCCAGCTCTGGCCTGCGCATGGCCTTCAGCATAAATTCCATCTGCAGAGTGGTTTGCTCCAATGCTTTCCTCATCTCTCTCAATTGTTTTTATGCTTCTTTTCATTATCTATACTCAGCTCTTTGACCTTTTATTCATTAATTCCGACAACATAGAATACATTTTTTTTTTTTTTTGGGCTACCAGTTAAGTCAGAAAAATAGGAAAGGTGGTTGGCTGTTGGCATATATATATTTACATTTTGACTTCTATTTTTTGTATTTGCTGTACAGTTTTTTAAACTTTTTTTTTTAGTGTTTTAAACTTTTTAAAAAGGTTTATTTCTTTGAGAAAGAGCATGGATGGCAGGGAGCAGTGGAGGGGAGGGACAGAAGGAGTGGGAGGGAGAGAATCTCAAGAAACTCCCAGCTGAGGGCAGAGTCCAACCTGGGAATGGATCTCACAATCCTGAGATCATGAGCTGAATGGAAATCAAGAGTTGGACACTCAACCAACCGACGGAGCCACCCAGGTGCCTTTGTATATTTTTTTTAATTAAAGAAATCTTATCTGCATCTCCCAAAGAAAAACAAGGTTAACTGTTTAGAAATAGAAATAAAAATCTCCTTGGTTTAAAAACTGCATCTTTTAACCTCTGTTTCCCCCACCAAAAGACTGTTATTTAGTAGGAACGCATGATGGATTGGAGGGAACAATATTTGCAGCACAGTTTTAGAAGATAACATCTCCCTTTTCAGTGAAGGGAGGACTTTATGTGGGTCTCTTCTTTATGGTTAAATGGCAGAATGTTTTATTGCTATTTATAAAAGCCTGCATTAAAAGAATGCAATATTGGTTCTCCCAGAGTGAGATCTATTTGGAAAACTAATTATCTCCAAATGGCTGCAAATTTTCAAGAATCTGCCAAGAAGACAAATCAAGAATACCATCTAAATGACTTACTGCAGCAAGGGATACTTTGGAGCTCTTGGGACCTCCCTAAAGCTATTGAAAACTCTCCACTCCCTTCCTTTGTCCTCCCATTCCAACATCTGCCTATGACCTCAGCTCATATTTCATAGAGAAAATAAGGACCAACAAGGGAGAACTGGCTCGGCTCTCTCTCCTGCCTTGCCTAGTGTTTATCTGCTTTTACACGTCCCAGTGCCCTTTCCTTCTACCAAAGCGAGACTGTCCTCTGCTGCGTTCCAGGCTGGTCCTGCCACCTGCATTCCTGCCACTTCAAGGTTCTCGCTCCATCAAATACTCCTCCTTTGCCCGCAGTTTCCCCACTGCCTCTTTTTTGGCTCATTCCTTTTGGACTGTATATCGAATCAAGTTTCTTCAATTTAAACAACAGCAGCGATACCACACACACATCTGCACCAGCTGCTTGCTTGCTCGCTTTCCGACAGAGGCTGTTTCCCACCATCCATACTTCTTACCCTGGAAGCCCAGGCGCTGTCCCGTGTGATGGATCCTGCTGCCGTCTGAGGACGGCGGTTATTAGATGACTGCTTCTACTTGCTTGTCTTTCCTCATCCTATAAAACATGTAGCATGGTTTGGTGGGGTTGTGTGTTGCTGCTTTGTAAATAGCTCTGTTGGTAAGTGCTGAAAAGGCCAAGAAATGATCTCATTACTTTCTCCCAGGGGAGCCCTCAGGTAACCCAGACTGAGAATTTGCTGTTAGGAGTTAAACTTTCTACGTGGATTATCTCATTTTATCATAATGGTGACCTGGTATCAGTCCCATTCCGCAGATGAGAAAATTGAGGCACCAAATGTTAAGTAACTTATTGGAGCTCACACAACAAGCAGCGAGGAAGGCCAATAATTTCTTGTCCAAGCCTCCAAGAACATCTGTCTTTGGGGGTAGGACACCATGTACCTAGAATGTCAACCTTCAGAAAACAGGAATGTCCATTCTCTGTGACTCTCCTGAGAGCACTGAGGTACCTCGTATGCTCTCACGTGTGCTTGTTTATTCTCTTATCATAATAGGTTTTCAACGTAGGCTGAGCAAGATTCATGCCTGGCTCCAATCCAGGCCAAATGAATCAGAACCTCAGGGTAGAATGGGGAGTACCTGTGCCTTTTTAAAGCCCCCCAATTTATTATGACATGCACAGAGGGTTACCATTTCTCTCTTCCCTCTGCTATCCTATTTCCTATGCCTTTCCTGTTCTGTTGTATTGTATTCTCTTCTGAGTGGAGAAAAACATTGTATTTCGAATAATGAAATAGTTTAATAATCATCTTCCCTTAGGTAGTGTTACTGGGAATTATCATATAATTATGTTTGATTATTTCTAAAACATAAACTAAAAAAGAAGCATAATTCATATGTGACTGAGTAAATACTTACGATATTGTGAAATGATTTTTAAGAGCCCCAGTTTTATTCTGGACACTAGAAAAAAACAAGTCAGATGTCTTCATGCTGTTTCTAGTCAAAGGTTCATCTAAATCTTGGCAACATGCAGTGAATCAATGTTACCTTTCAGCTCCTCTACTAATATCACAGTTTTGTATCATCTATTCCACTGCATAGAGAGTGTCACAGAAAAATAATGAATTTACAGGATGTATTTTAACTCATTACTTCTTGAGTTTAATTCCTTCTGCTATTTAAAAAAAAAAAAAAAACACGTCTGGAATCCCCAAGCCACTGAACGTGCTGTGTTGCAGGGAGAGAAAAACGGCCCTCTTTGTTGTCATTGTCAATTTAATTCTGATATTCTGCAAAACTCAGTGCCAAAACTAAATTTCAAAAGGAAAATAAAATAATATTTAAAAACATCTATACCGCTTGGCAGAGGGAGAATAATTATTTTCAAGAAGCGTCTCTTACTTGGTTGTTGAGTGTCCTCTGTGGCTCCCCACTTGCAACCCTTTCTTTTTCATCCTGGTGGGGTATCTGTCAGCAGAAAATTACTGTACTGCTTTCTGAATATCAGGCTTCATCCTCCGAAAAATGCACAGTATTTTGAAGATTTATGACTCCAATGGAAGTCTCCTGGCAGCACTGTGATCCATTTTGCTGATATATAGGAGGCAGGCGCAATTCTAATCTCCTGTTGCACATATCCAAAGACTGAAGAAACCAACATCTTAATTAGCATAGAAACAAGAGCTGTGGAAGCCCTCAGTCCCTGAACAAACTAAGTCCTGTTATAGTCATATATAAAAGAATTAGGTTTGCTCATGTTTAAAAAAAAAAAGATTGAAACAAACATTGGCCATTATGTGCTGCGTGGCTTTATCAGAGGGCATCAGAAAACAGATCCCATTGGGATTTTGAAGGGCAACCTCTATTTTGGAAGATAAAGTTTGTGACCTGCATAATAGCTACATAGATTTAATCTTCGGAAGGAATAATTTGTACATTTTTAAAAAATGTAACTGAAATACGAGTGTGTCAAAATTAAAGGATACTAAACTAAAGTCGAATTTAATTTCAACCCCAGCTTTTCCATGAACTTGCTGTGTGATCTTCGGCCAATTACTTGATCTCTCAGAGCTTCACCTCCTTTGTTGGACTAGATAATCTCCAAAGTCTTTTTCCAGCTCAATCATTTTATGTTTGCATTAGGTTTTCCGTTAGTAGAAGCTAACGAGGGAGCTGGATTGTAATAAATAAGATGACTCTTCTGTGGTAAAAAGGAGCTCCTGACTGTCAGTCAAAAAAACTGCATTTTACCCCTGCAGCACCACTTAAACACCACATGATCTGGGCAAGTTCTGAATAACTTGGTTTCCTCATTTGTAAATTAGAGATCGTGGTACCTCGTGGCATCGATAGGAGTTTTAAATGAAATGCCATCTGTAGTCTGCTCAGATTGCTGTAACAGAACGCCACAGACTGTGTTGCTTAAACACCAGATATTTATTTTCTCACAGCTCTGGAAGCTGGAAAGTCCAGGGTCAAGGTCCAGCAAGGTTGGTTTCTAGTGAGAGCTCTCTTCCTGCTTTGCAGATAGGAGCTTCTGTGTCCTCATACGGCCGAGAAAGAACTCAGTGTCTCTTTCTCTTATAAGGGCACCAGTTCTCTCACATCAGAGTCCTTACAACCTCACTGAAACTTTATCAACTCTTCATATCCCCTATTATTTCCAAAATAAAGTCACATTGAGGGATAGGTTTTCAATAAATGAATTTTGGGGAGACAAAATTGAGCCCACAGTATCCTATTCTTTGTACACACATAATTTTCTACTAATGTGCTAAGAAGGATCAGGATTCAGGACCTAAGGGTTTAGACTTCCCTCGTTGCTTTTTGCCTACCCCTCCCATAACCTACACTGCTCAACCTGTCATTTGCTGTATATCACAACTTTGGCTTAATATTCAGGGATTACATTTACATTACTATGTAAATATTGTTCATGGCTGAGCTACATAGTACATTATGATGAAATATTCTGCCTTATACAACTTTTGTATTGCTATAGTTACTAATTACCTTATATTTTATTTGCTTAGTTTTATATGCACATCTCATCATTTTATTTCAAATTTTTTCTTTGGAGTTGTACAATTTCTTTCATTAAGGTCCAACATAGCAAGTAATCTATTCTATTTTTGGTGGTGTCATCTTTCCCAGTTCATCATTCAGAAAGCCAATAGTAGTGTTTGAAGAGCTAATGCTTATGAAATATTTGCAAATTCCCCTCTTGTTTTTTTTCTGAAATTTTGATCCTTTCCTTTGTTTGGCAGCCAGATCATTCTTTCTTATATCCTTAGGTTAAAAAAAATGATAGCAGAAATCAAGAAGGAAGAAGAAGGGGAGTCTTTCCTGACTTTGAGTTTCAAAGCTTACATTCTGAGGGAATGGAAAGGCTTTATGGTAAATCAAAATATTTTGGACAAAATCCCAAAAGTAAGAGAAAAACACCCCTATTCCATTACTGCGGTCAGACTAGAAGTCAGAAGGGAAATAATGAAAGAGAGAGGTCTGGGGTGAACAAAATTGAAGACAGCAGTCAGTGTGCACTGATGGCCAACTGTCCACTTCCATAAGCACCTCAGATCCACACACCTCAAGCCAAAATTAATTATTTGATCAAGACAAGAACATTCCTCAACAGCAGCCAACACATCATCCAGAGAACACCCCAGACCGGAGATGCCCGTGTCCATGTAAACATGCTCCCCTTCAAGGACAAAGGACACTTATAAACCTCAAAAGACTTTGGGGATCTGGGTTCCTAGCACTTGGTGGTGTGGAACAAAACCAGCTTGACCTTCGTCATGACAACCATTAGTGGTAAAGCACAGTCCTATTGGCGCAAATGCTTAGGGACAAATTAAACTCTTATGTAGACTGTCCATTAAAATCGTTGAGTCAATGAGTTAGAGAATAAAAATAATGAAGAGTTCATATGATGGCCTAGTGGAGGGAGCAAGGAGCCTAAATCTAGGCAAGTCAATTAATTACCACACCCAATTTCTCATCTGTTAAAATGAAGACAGCAATACTGTTGTATCCCTTAGAATGGCTGTTTGGCAATGGTATAAGAAAGTCTACCGAAAATTTAAACACACGACACAAGGTATCGTTTTATATAGAGATCAAAAATTTGACTTATTCATTGATTTCATAATTCAACAAACATAAATACAGTATGGACACTAAATGTGAGAAGAGTAAAAGCATATTTTCACAAGGAAGCCCATTATTAGCATTGCAGCATGAGGGAAATGATATCATTTGCCCCTCCAAGTGATTACACCTGAGAAAGGTCACTCAGATGTTACACATTAATTCTAAATACTTCTCTGCTATTTAATTTACATTTCAAACTCAGTGCCTGCTTGTCAGATATCATCTGTAAACACTGATTAAGCCCCTGTGAGTACCACAGCATAGTTGTCACCCACAAAACAAGTTATAAGACCTTGTCCTGTCACCCGAGAGTGTTCAATCTGACCATGACTGAGAACTGATTTTAACAGTAGATCTCTAAGAGTCTAGAATAATACTATGGTGCCTCATGGAAAAGCAGACTATAAATTGTTGGGCTTAATGGTTCTCATCAGTGGTAGCTTCTTTCTTTGACAGTGAGATAGAAAGTGGGAGAAGGGAAATCTCCTTCCAGAAGAATTTTAATTAATAAATAGGAATGAGAAAAATAGACAGTAATCATTAGGCAAACATAATTGTTGCGGACAGAGTCCACAGATGGATGCTAAAAGTAGTGGGTGGAAGTTTGAGGAGAAACTGTATGTTTGCACAATCTCAAAGGGCAAGTTGGGTGAAGGGTACGTGGGGACTGTCTGAACTGTCACTGCAACTTTTATGTGAAGAAGAAACTGTTTTTTCAAAACTTAAAAATATGGATAAAATTTATATTGTAAATTTTCTTGCCCAAAACTTTTTTTTTGGTTTCTCAACTCAATTTTTAAACTCACACTTTGTCCCATGATAACCTCCAATAGCATTCACCTCCTTATACAAATCTTCCAGATTATTTCCATTTTTGCTATCAAGTCTTCCCCAAGTACCTTCTAGTACTAGTAGAAGACTGTAAACATTCAATCAAAACCTCTTCAAGGATGTCTTGAATGCCTACTATTTTTATGGAAGTGTGAGAACTAAAGTGAGAACTGAACTAAAGTGAGAGACTAAAAAGCCGTCTATGATACTTTCCCTCCCTGGAGGAGGTAATAAGCATGTTGGGAAGATAGAAGGAACTTACGTGGCAGAATTAAGTGGTGTGTGCAATTATTATGTGAGGTCACGTTTTATTTTCATGGTATCAGTTACAGGAATTGACAGAGACAGAGAAAAATGACACATGCACAAAGAAGAGCCAGGTGGACCTAAAAACTCTGCTGGGTCTTGGATCGTGGGTGGATGTCGGGAGTCTGCACAGTCTTTGTGGGGAACTTGTGGACTTGGGAAGACGTCCGGAGACCTGTCCAAGGGGGGAGAATTTGAGGTGATGAGACAGGCCTGGAGAGAGCTGCGGGAGGTCGCAGAGGGCTGAAAGCGAGGTGGAAGAGCTTGTGGTCCAAGTAGAAAAGGGAGGCTCTTCTAAGGGCTCTGTTAAGTGCGATGACTTTTCAGGCACCCAGTGAATACGGATAGTGGTCTCAAGTCAGAACCAGCTCCATTTCTGAAAATTATGTACCTAATAATAGATCATGAAGAGACCTTTTCTGAAATGCAAAGCTATTCATCCTCCCTTTCACCACCTTACCCCACTCTCTTTCCCCCTAAAGCATTCTCGAGGTTTCCTTTGCTTTTTAATAGAGACCAAAAACTTTAACATAGCCTCAGGGCCTTCCAAAATCGGGCTCTGTCCCCGCAGACCTAGATTTTTTGGTAAACTATTTCCCTCGAGGCCTGCCTACCTTCTTTTGTTTCCTTCAGGGCTTTCTTCTGTTACTATTTGTGTATGCTCTTCCCTCTGACTCACCATTATCTCTTGATGAGTTTACTCCTTTTTATCCTTCAATCTAATCCCCCACTTATCAACTTTAATGCAGGTGCCTCCCTCCCTTCTCTGACTGGATCTACTCATAATACCAAGTATCTCAGTTTGTAAAATGGTCCATATTTGTGTATTTTTTGTGTGCCATCTTTTCATCTCATTTTTCTACTTGCCTGATTTTATGTATAACCAAAGGTAATTGGGCTTTACATGTGGGTAAAAGGATAATCCTCTCTTCTTGCTGACTGCAACCCTCTTGCTTCTTTATTCTTTAAGCAATTCAGCATACTGGACACTGATGATGTAACCATTTGTCCAAGAGTCTGGGTGTCTCAGATGTCTAAGGCACTATTCCTTTCTTTAAGGAGCCCATGTACAGGTAGGTAGAACTTCAAGCCCAATTAAAGATAATATGAAAAGTGCCATGCCATAGTAATCCAACAAGAAAAGCTACCACCTAGGTCCTCTCCTTTCATTCACTCCTTCCATTAACAAATATTTTGAGAGCCTCTGTGAGGTCTTTGGCCAAGGATAGGGTTTAGAGTGCTCAATAAATGTGAGTCAGGATGTGAGTTTATGTAGCTTGTTACAGTTAAGAAAGCTGACACTAAGAGATTAAAAGATAAATTAATTAATAGGTAAATACAAGCTGAGGATATATTATGAAACATTAGTAATAATAATAAAATAGTAATGATAGCCATATTTAGTTAGAAGAGGGGATTTAGTATGTTTTAAGTGCAGGTGTTCTGGTTCCAGAGCTGATCATTTTATATTACATTCTACTAAAATTGTAGAACATATTTTCTCAGGTGAGGGTACCTACTTATAAAGTGAGAGAAGTGAAGACTTGTCTAAGAAGGCAATGTTTAGGCTGAAACAAGATGGATAAAAAGGCAAAATCGACACAAAGAGACAGAGCAGAATGTCACAGGCAGAAGAAATAGGACATGGAAAGTTTATAAGGCAGGAAAGAGCTTGGCATTTTCTAGGAATAAAATATAGGTTAGTGTGAATTGAAGATAGAGAGCTCCAAGAGAAAAGGATTTAGATGTGATTGAAGAAATAAACAGGGACCAGATCGTGCAGTAGGTCTTGTTATGAACAGAGAAGAGTTTAGTTTTTATTTTAAGAGAAATAAGAAAACATCAAGATTGTATAAGCAGGAATAGTGATTTTATCCTATTTATATTTTAAAAGTATCAGATTTTTTGGTAAACTATTTCCCTCAAGGCCTGCCTACCTTCTTTTGTACTTTTAGACAGTACAAAAGAGGAAGTTAGAAGGCTATCAAGTGACAAAATCAAGATAATTCAAATCACTGTGACTATGAAAGTTAAGAATTGTAAGCACCACATTGTGCTGTCTCCTACCTTGTCGTACGTAGATTTGCAAACCGGCTACAGGGCATTGTCCTACCAGACATCAAAGATCCATAAACTGTACATTTTCTTATTCTCTCCCTGACTCTAGGACCTCACTCCATCTTTTGTTAGGTCTTGGAACAGGGACATAGTCGAAGATTTTTATGAAAAGAGAAGAGATGGTAGACATTAATGTTTTTGCTTTTTTTTTTTTATCTCATCTTTACTTTCTTATCATTTGAACATAACTTCCCATCTCTGCTACATTGACATATAATAGTGGTTTTTTAAAGTATATAAAGTGTTTGTTACTGTATATAATTAATTGTCATGTGTGTGTGTGCGCACGGGTTTGTGATCAAAATGTAAATGCATGGGTCACACCTGCAGAAATTCTGATTCAGTATATCTGAGTTGGACATTTTAAATAAGCACTCCAGCTAATTCTGAGCAGATGATCCAAAGACTATGCTTTGCAAGAAACTGGTTTGTGGTGGAAAACTTTAAGATTTTATTCCAAGCATGGTACAATGACTGGGATGTATCTGTTCTATTAATATTATCAGCATTAGAAACCATCAATTGCAAGTAACCCCAGCATTTAGTAGCCTATAGATTTTTGGAAGACCTTTCTCCCCAGTGCAATATAATACAATACACAGATAATCAACTTGATCTCTTTCTTTAGGCAGGAGACCAAAGAATTTATATAAACAATTTCCTGACAGGTCAGTCTCAATGTGGTCTAAATATATCATACAGATTAATGACACAGGGTTTTTCCAACTGGATGGAAACAGAATATTGCCTTCCCAATATTAATACAGGGTTACATAGAAGACCCAAATAATTATTGCTCAATAACTCTTTTGGAGGTGGGTTTGTAATATAGAAAATGCTTACAAAGAAGTAAATGATAAATGAAAGTGAGTCAAATTTCTTTACCACAGATCTTGCACAAAATAATTACTAGTCTATGTAAGTAGTTATTTAAAAAGCAATAATGATAGCCAATAAGATGAGTCACAATTATAAATCATTCTAAAAATCAGCACCCTAATTCTATTTTAGAATAACATTCTGAAGAACACTCTTCGATACAATAATCACCCAGACTGCTTCTTAGAGCTGTGCCTTTTGCAAGAGTGGCTCATATCATTAGTGATTTTCCTGCCATATAAAATCCTTTTCTTGGTTAAGATCAAGTGTAATCCAGCCTTAGGATATTTAATCCTTTTAAAACATATCGACTCTTTATCTTTTACATTTGTCTTAATTAACTTGCATTTTACATTCCCTCAATAAACCCAGTAAAGAATCAGAACATGTGTCCTCAATGAAGACCGGTTCTGAACCTATGTCAGCTCAAGCTGGCCTCTTTAGAGAGGAGGCTTTCCCTCCCTTATAGTCGCAGATACAAGGAAAGTATAATAAGTAAAAGATATCTCAGTATGTACTCATAGTGGTAGGATGTTATTAATCATGTTTCCAGATGGTTTTAAAAGTTACTCACTTATTCCATGAGATAAGTATTTGTTGAACACCTAGTAAGTACCAGGCACTATTCTAAGCCCTGGGGCAACAGAGGTAAAAAAGAAAATGTTTCTGCTTCTGGAACTTACACTCCAGGAATTGAGATATGCAATATACTGAAAAGTAAGTATAATCTAGGTATATTATATAATAGGTAAGTGCAATGCAAGAAAATGAAGAGTAAGGGAATGAAGTATGACTTAAAGTGGCCAAAAATGACCTCTCTTAAGATGACAACATGTATGCAGACACTTAAATGAAGCAGAGAGTAAACAGAGGAAAAGAATTCCAGGCAGAGGAACAGCAAATGAAAAGGCTCCAGGTAGGAACATAATAGGTAAATTTGAGGACCAGAAAGGAGTCTAACAAAGGGGAGATTAATAGATGATGAGATTGGAGAAAAAGCAAGAAACTCATTGTGGAGGGCCTCAAACGGCCTTGATAAGTAAGGACACTGAGTAATATGAGAAATGAGGTCAATTAAAAGTGGCCAAAAATTATTTGCTATTCCTTCCATTTGCTATTCCAACAAGTCTAATTCCTTTCCCCTAGGATCTGGGCTGGCTCTGGCGACTCTTTAACTAATAGAATGTGGCAGAAGTGATAATCTGGGCCATGACCAGATCTTAAGAAGCTTTGTAGCTTCTGCCCAGACACCTTGAAACCTACCAGCTGCCATGAAAACAGTCCGACAACTCCGAGACTACCACGCTGTGAGGAAGTCCAAGCTAGTCACGCAGAGACCTAAGGAGATGGATAGCCAGCCTTTCTTGTTCTGTCCATTGCATCCTAGCTGCCAGACATGAGTGAGGAAGCATTTGGGTTAATCTGCCCTCAGCAGACATCAGAAGAAGCATGGCCTCCTACATACGGCCTTACTAGAGCTATGCCAGCCACCCCCAGCCACTTGAAGGACCCCAGCTGAGCCTTACTGAAGAGCAGAGATGAACAATCTTCTTTGTGCCTTGTACAATTTCTTGACCTACAAATTCATGAACATAATAAAATGGCTGCTCTTTTATCCTCTAAGTTTAGGATGTTCTATTATGCAGCAATAGATGCCCTACACAGGAAATGATTGTTCAGTTGAGAACAGGAAAATAAAACCTGATCTATATCCTAAAAAGAACTTTCTAGCTGCTGAGTGGGATCTAGACTTGCAGAGGAATTAAAATGAAACCAGAATGATTAGTAAATTCATTTTTTTAAAGATTTATTTATTCATTTTAGAGAGAGAGAGCACTCATGGGGGGGGGGCGGGAGGGGCAGAGGGTGAGGCAGAGAGAATCTTAAGCAGACACTGTGCCGAACCCAGAGCCTGACAAGGGGCTCAATCCCATGACCCTGAGAATACAACCTGAGCTGAAACTAAGAGTTAGATGCTTAACCAACTGCCTTACCCAGGCACCCCAGAATGATCAGTGAATTCAATTCAAAGTCCAGGTAAGAGAAAATAGTGGCTTAGATTAAAAGAGTGGCATAGGAGGAAGCAAGACATGATTGAATTTGAGGTATATTTTGAAGATTAGCTGGCAATATTTGCTCAAAATTACAGATGATGTCTTTATTTCCATTTCAAATTTGAAAATACTTAAAAATATATTAATATGTTATGCACTACACTTACTCAGAAATGCCTAGAACACGCAAACAATCTAAGGTCTGTAAAATAAATGAAGCTATACTGAATCTTTCTTTGATTTAGAATCTGTCTGTATGTCTGGTTAATCATTACAAGCATCAAATAAATATTACATTTTCATTCTAGAAATGTATATTGACCCAGGGCATGTCCTAGAAGCTTACGGTGTACCTGTTTCTCCACAGAATTCATTTATTAATCTTTTAGTTTTTCCAACAAATATTCATGAATAACCCTCAATGTATATGTTGCTAGGTGCTCAGGATATAGTTATGAACAAAAGAAGGCATAGTCTTTTTTTAATGGAAGGTAGACTTTTTTTTGGAGGTAGAATTTAAACAGGTAACCACACAAATAACTATGACAAATGCTATAACCACAACCAATGATAATAAGAGGATTTGATTTAACAAGGTCAAAAGTTTTCCTCAAAAAATTGGACAATAAGTCAAGATCTGGAGGCAAAGTCAGAGTTAATTATTGCAAAGAGAATGATAGGCAGACAGAATAACCAGCACAGATGCTCTGTATCTATAGCTCTGTGTCTATAGCATGATACCCTGGTGAAACTCAGAAAAGACCCCATTTACCTCTGCAATTTGTTTGCCACACTGAAGTTAGCATGGTCTTTTTGAAATCTAAATATGATACCTCCCTTCTGCTTCTTAAAATCCTAGGATGACTTCTCTTCCTAAGTGCAACACAGATGGTGATTCCATTTACTGCTTTCAAAAAGCACTGAAAGAGAACTAGGCTTGGGGAAAATGAGTTAAGTTTTGGACGTATTGAGTTTAACATGCCTTTAGGACATGCTGATGGAGATGTCAAGAAGTGAGTTAGGTATACTGACAGGGAGGTCTGGCTGGAGCTGTGTAGATATTAGTCAACAGGAGGTACCCATAGTCATAGCATGGATGAGAGCACTCAAGGAGGAATTATGAGAAAGGCAGATAAAGGGACTGATGACTACACCTTAAGAAGTCCCAGTGGAGAAGAATAAACATCTATGAAAGAGACAAACAGGAGTAACCAGAAAGGTAAGAAAATCCAGGGACTATAGTGCTACAAAGGGCAAAGGAAGAGTGTTTCAAGAAGCTGTGCATGGTTGACCACATGGGATACTGCTAAGAATCAAGAAAGTTAGATAGTCAACAATCCTTTGGATTTAGCACAGATAGGGAGTAATAGGTGGTGTAAGGAAAGAACATCATTCTTAACACACAAGAACTGAGATCTATTAACTCTACCACTAAGCAGACCAGTTGGCAAGCAATCCAACTTCTTTATGCTTCATTTTCTCACCTAGAGCCTCTTAAGTTTTTCTGAGATTTCATTTATGGATTCAGCAACAACTTTCTGAACTTCATGGATTATAAAACATATGCTGCTCTCCTCAGGGTTTGCAATTAAAAATTCCTCATGAAACTTAAGCAAGTAAACACGTGAAAATATGGTCAACATAACTGGCCATCAGGGAAATGCAAATTATAAACAGAATAAGATATCACTACACACCTATCAGAATAGTTAAAATAAAAAATAACTATGATATCAAATGCTGGTGAGGATGCAGAGAAACTGCATCATTCCTACTTGTTGCTGGGAATATAAAATGGTACAGTCATTATGGCAAACATTTTGGCAATCTCTTAAAAAGTGAAACATCCAACTACTTTACAACCAGAAATAACACTTCTGGACATTTATCCCAAAGAAATGATGATTTATAGTCATACAAAAACCTGTGCATGAATGTTTATAGCAGCTTTATCCCAACTAATATGGGAAACAACCTCGGTATTCTTCAATGAGTGACTGATTAAATAAATCATGATGCATCCATTCCATGCGACTATTACCCAGCAATAAAAAGGAATGAACTGTTGATACATACAACGATTTGGATGAATACCCAGAGAATTATATTGAATCAAAAATTCAATCACAAAAGGTTACATATTATATGATTCCATTTGTATGATGTTTTTGAAATGACAAAATTATAGAAATGGAAAACAGATTAGTGGTTTCAAGGGGCTAAGAAGCGGGTGAGGGCAGGAGGGAAGTGAGTATGGCGATAAAAGGGCAGCCTGAAGTATCCTTGCAATGATGGAAATGTTCTATCTCTTGACTATATTGATGTCAGTATCCTTTTTGTGATTTTGCACTATAGCTTTGCAAGATGCTACCACTGGGAAAACTGTGTAAAAGGTCAACAGGATCCTTTTGTATTGTTTCTTACAACACCGTGTGAATCTACAATGATCTCAAAATAAGATGTTTAATTAGAAAAGAAACTTCTGTTCAAGAAAAATTGAGACATGTACAAACATGTCTATAAAAGAGAAACACAGATGAAATGTTATAGTTTAGAGAGGAATAACTTATTTAGAGATGGGGAAATTGGGAACTATTTCATGTAACAGATGGACAGATTTGGACATTGAAATCTAGAGGCGGACATTCCAAACAGAGAAAATAGTGTAAGATATGAGGCCAGAATACTTGGAACATATTTGGAAGACATGTGTAATTTAACTGGAGTCTCAATTTTATTATAGTAAAGACATAAAATGGGAAAAGGAGATTGGAGAGAGATTGTGGAGAACTTTAAATGTTGTACCAAGGAATAAAAAGGTTTAAGATAGGGAATAATATGGCTGGCATTTTGGCATCAGAAAGTTGGAAATAGTTGAGGGGAAGTAAAGCTATGGAAGGCAGGGAAACCAGTTAAGAAAGGATGGTAATTATTTAGAAGTTTAGGTAAAGAATTATAGTGGTGGTGGAAATAGAAAGGTTGTTGAAATCCACACCTGTTTTAGAGTTGTGTCTTTACCTGTGCCGAGCACAGCACATGACACACAATTAGGGCTTAATAAATATTTGTTAGCTGCAAACATGAGTGAATGACAATTAAATAAATTTGTATATATTTAATTTTCACAACACTGTAGGGTAGAGACTATTAGCATTTAAAAATGAGTCACCTGAGGAATTCAAAGAGAAGAATAACCAAGGTTGTTGTATTAATCAGTGCTCTCCAGAGAAATAGAATCAACAGGATATCTATCAATCATCTACCAACAATCTATCTAGCCAATAAGATCTATATATCATCTATCTGTCTCTTTGTCTATTTTCATGTGTATTATGACATATCTCTTCATATATATATTCTATCTTAATTTATATGACATATATATCTTCATATATAAAATATATATGTGAAGAGATTTATTGTGAGAAACTTCTCATGTGATTATGGAGGCTGAGAAGTTCCACAATCTGCTGTGTGCAAACTGGTAATCTTGAAAAGCTAGAGATATAATCCCAGTCCAAGTCCAAAGGTCTGGGAATCCAGGGAGCTGATGGTGTAAATCCCAGTCCAAGGGCAGGAAGTGACAGATTGTTGTTGAAGCTCAAACAGGCAGGCAGGAAGGGAACAAATCCTCCTGTCTTTTGCCTGTTCATTCTCTTCAGGCTTTTATAACAGTCCCAACTAATGGCAGATTGTTTCCAAGCTAATACATATCTCCCTATTTCTAGATTATGTAGGGTAATCTTCCATTCCTGTCCCATTAGAATATTGAACTACCATTATTGATTTTTATCATTACTCCTGACTCCTTTAATTTAGCATCTTTACACATTCTGTTTTAAAGAAGAGTCAGAGATCTGGATAGAAGGCTGTGGCAGTTGTGTGCCTTCCCTCCTCAACTTCTATGTACCTACTTGAATTTAGTTTCTTACTTTAATATTGTACTCTCCAAAGTTTGGATCCAGACCTCTAATGTGGTCACATCCCACATCCTCTATTTTGAACTTGCCATTCATTCAATATTCCCATTGGGTTTGAATACAGGTATTGGCTACTTTAGTGACTTAGCTAGCTTAGTGACTTTCTGAGATTCAATTTTCATCTTCTATTAAAATATAGATAAAAATTCTAACCTCACAAGATTTTTTTAACATGATATGTGCTATACACAACCTGCCCACAG
>CM052797.1:74383663-74414482 GCA_028533885.1 Nasua narica
TCTCTCTCTCTCTCTGTCAAATAAATAAATAAAATCTTTAAAAAAAAAATAAATGAGCTAAGTCGAGTGCTGTGAAGTGTTTGCCATTCCTCCTAAAGCTGTTGTAAAATGTAACCCAGCCAGGTAATGTAGTGCATTTGGGTGTGATGCATAAACACTTCCTCATACAACTTCTATAAACAACCTTCACTGCTGACCATCTTTTTCTCCTTTAAGATTTTATTTATTTATTTGAGAGAGAGAAAAATAGAGAGTGTACATGCACAAGTGCGGGGGGGGGGGGGAGTGGCAGAGGGAGAGGGAGAAGAAGACTCTCCACTGAGCAGGGATCCTCATGCGGGGGTCCATCAGGACCCTGAGATGAGGACCTGAGCTAAAGGCAACGCTTAACCGACTGAGCCACCCAGACACCCCGACCATCCTGACCGTACCAGGAGTCCATCAAGATACTCCTTTACACCATGTTATGGCCACAAGGGACATTAAAAATTGTATAATCTGACCGTTTCATTTCACAGACAAGAAGCTATAATCTAGAGAGATGAAGCCACTTGTCCAAGTCCACCAAATTAATTGGCAGCCAGTTCAGAAGAAATACATCTTTGGTTATATTAAAGAACAGACAATCTGAATGTTATTTTATTCCCATGATGAAGTTTATGCTCATAAAACAACAATAATAATGAATAATAGAACCACACAATCTTACTAAGCTATTTCCCTTGTAGGAGAGTTGAATGGGATGTATTTTCTAATTCCAAATTTCTTGGGACATGTAAACAAAAGAAATAATGACATGCCATTTTTGGATTTTCTTTACCACTTATTTCTTTAAAGTTCTTAAAACTATGAATGCAAAATGGAATAGTCCTCTTACACACATCTCCCCGGGTCTCACACAAGGCCAAACTCACTTAATATTTGATGAATGTTGAAGCGAAAGTCACTCTGTCACCTATAGTTTATGACATAAAGGTTAAATCCATTGTCCCAAATTTCAGAACAGGAAAATAAGCCCAAATTCTTTAATAATAATCCTTCTCAACCATTATTTCTCAAGACTCTACATTGTTCCATGTCACACTCAATTTGCTTCTATAATCATCATTTTTATTCCCATCCTTATTCTCCATTTTGGAAATTAAGATGCTGAATTCCAGCACAGGTTTCTTTTGAAATGCTTTATTAAACACCAGGGGCTAGCTTCTACCTGGTATATAAAATGGTCTTAAATAGAAGTTATTTTAATGCTTGTAGCTATATTCAATTTTAAGGGCAGGAACTATTAGCTTTCTGTGAAAGGTCCACCATTTATTATCTGTTAATTATCAAACTGGCTAAAGTAGGAAACTGGAAACCAGATCTTTTGAAAGCCAGATGATCAGTTGTAGTTATTTTGTACTGAAATTGCAAAACATGCTAGTCTAATTCCCAGTTTCCCTGGAGGAAACAATTTTAAAACCATTACTACAACCTGATGACAGCCTTGTCAGAAAAAACATTTGACTTACTCAGTGATGCCTTAAGTCTATAATTAAAGAGTCATTCTTTAGGTCAATGTGTTCAGAATTTGGTGAATTTCCAGAGTCACCTGAGTAACCTCACCAAAGTTCTGCTCAATCAGAATCTTCAAGAGAGGGGTTTGGGAGCATGTATTTTCATAAGAATACCAGATGTTTCTGGGAGTTTACTATGTTTGAAAAGCTCTATTTTGATTTAAGGTTTATGGTCTCTTATTAAGGGGCACATCCTTGGCAAGCTCAAAAAATTTAGCTCTTTGATGATTAGATTGCATCTGAATCTATGTGATTCTATCCTGGCATGATTCTGCAGCAAGAGCTGTAACATTACTGAGGAAGAAAGAAGAGCATGGAAAGAGGGAAGACAAATCTCCATAATAGTGCCCAACAGTGGGCCTTGGACCCACTCTTGATATCAGCCGGGTAGGAGGAAACTAAACTCTATCCTGGGGAATATGCTCTGGGTTCCTTCTGCACAATGCAGCTTGTGTTATTTCCTGAAGTAAAAATCACTGGATTGTTTAAAGTCTGCATATTTTGTTGGAGTTTACGGTAAAATAAATAGCTTCTTTTTGGAAACAGCTTCTTTTTAGAAAAAGATAAGAGAATAAAGTAATTTTTATGTATGTTTTATGTGCACTGAGGATGTAAGAACCTGATTGCTCAGGTAAGTTATGCTCTAAAGGTTGTTTTTTTTCTTTTAAATAATATTACAGTGCAAAATAGTTTCTAGAAAAAATTGTTTTCTAAATTTGCTTGGCATTATATGTTGAAATCCAAAGCATATGGATTTCCTTTTAGTGATTGTGGCAATCCAGGGTCCTGGCTCCCTTTACACTAGGTCTAGGACATATGAGCAAACCTCTTAATGCTGGAATGAGAGAATAAAGATCATACTAGAGAATCCAGCACAGCCTTTTGTGGTGACAAACAAAGGCATGGACAATCTAGCAAACATTAAGCATCTGTGTCCATGTCAGCACTACTGTAAGAATATCTTATCATATTTGGACTTTTTATAAAGCCAGAATTACTTGTACATGATGTGTAAGAGGTCTATTTTGAAATGACTTCTGTTATATTTTTTAAAAATTATGATGCAGGCATGGGATTATTTAATTTTAGATAGTTATATCTAAATCTAAAAACTTGAAACTTCACAAAATGATTAATGCAGGTATAGGCCTTCTCATCTAATATAGCTTTTTTTTTTAAATTATAAAGAATGGAAAAATGTCTTTTTAATTTTTAATTCTTTCTTTATCTTATGACTTGTACTTCTCCCTGAATATATAATATATTAAATAATATCAAACTATACAGCTGAATGAGAAATCAAAACCACTGAAATGGCCTAAGACACTATGATAAGGACTAAATAGATAAGTGGGTGAATGGATGGATGGATTTCAAGCAGGAAAGACACACAATCTCTTCACATTTCATTGGTATTATTGTACTGTTGGTGCAGAAATAGACTCAAAAAGAGGTTAGAAGACCAATAAAAAAACAACTTGGTAAAGAAGGAAGAGAGTCCTCCTAAAATTCATGTCATGAAAAGCATTTTGAGCAAGAGGACCTGTGGTGCCCTCATTGATAGGAGACCTTACTCTGTGCCCTAGAGATGTGAGACCAGTGTTTATATTTTACAATGACTACTAGGCTCTATGGGTTCATGCAGCAAATTAGTGTTGTCTAAAGGATTTTCATACAGGTTTCTCTGACTCCAAAATTACAACACTGTATATGAATGCTTTAGTGTGTTTTCAATTCCTATGTACATCACTTGGTATTCTAATTAAACTGTAAAAATGGGTAAAGCTGTTAATATTAGTAACTTACACATTATTACATGAAACCATTGCAAATTAGAATGATGTGACCAAATGTCAACATTTTACTGAAAATTAGTATGATCCTTTAACATAAACAATGAAAATCATCAAAGCAAGCATTGATCTCGATCTGAACTTGGCAGTTATTTGTATTAACCTTAGTTAATGTGAAGTAAAAATATGTCTGAATGTCTGAAGTAACATAAATAATGTATGTCGAGGATTTTTCCCTGAGAGCAAGATTCAAAGTAAAAGGCTATCATTAGGTCTGAATCTTCTAATGTCAAAGTTATTTAAGAAAAATAATATTCCTGTTCTGAGGGAGTAGCTGAGAAACATCTACTGCACCATTGATTTCCTTGCTCTATAAAATTATGTGAGTACATGCCCTTTACTGAACAGATTTATATTATGGTAATATCATTATTTTTGTCATGAATATAATTATTCAAAGCTAGTCTTTCAGTCATGACTAATTTTGTACTATGGTGACTCATATGTCTCACCATTAAATAAGGAAACATAGTTTGAGATTTTTAAATATAACTAAAGACTTTCATAGCCAAATTTTAGTTATATTTCTGTTTACTGAGGAATGTTGAATTAAACATTATAAGGACAGTTTATGAAGTGCTTTGACATTATTTAAGTGTGACAATTGATAGTGCTGGAGGTCTCTGTGCTGTGTTCACCCTCAGGTTTATTTTCACCAATCTGAAGTCTCCCCTTGGCTGCTAACGTGCCAACGTCGGGACTCAGTCACATAGATTGGTCTCAAAACCAGGTGATATGTTTTGTAATTCTAATAAAAGTGAACGCTTTGAACTGATCTTTCTTGCCCTAAGAATCAGAGGAGTATCAGAAGGGCCAAACCAAGAGACACCGATTTCCACTCTGGTGGAAACTGCCTCAAATGGCAGGGATTTCCTATGAATCTGTGAGAATGAAGGGATCTCAATTTCTCACAGCCTCTCTGAAAAGGCAGAATACATTTTATTGACTTTTGTACCTCAAAAGGTAAGAGAGAATGGAGATGGATCATTAAGGAGCCCATACTAGTCAATGACGGCAGGTCATTTACCAACATCTCAAGTCTACAGGTAGAGGATAAGCTGGTGGGAGCGGGGGCGAGGGCAGGGGTGGGTGGGGAGGAGAGGAGGGGCTGGGTCAGAGTCCAAGGTTCTGAGGGCTAAGAAGCCTACTTGCTATGAAACATCAGTGGGCAAGCCAGAAATGAACTGAAGAAAATGACCAGCATTTCTTCCCTCTGTTGTATAATTTTATTTAGTCACATGGACTTGGGTAAAATCCTAGTTCTGCCACTTGCTTATAACAAGTGACTCAAATACTCATGTATAAAATAGAAGTAAAAATAATGCCTGCCTATCTCACGAGGTTCATTAGGTTCTGGCTGACATGAAACCTACACAAAAGAAATGCTCCATTAATGTTAGCTTCCATAGCTAACACAGAAATAATATTTCATCAGAAAAGCAAGGCGTTCTCATGCCTCATTTTGGTTTAAATTTCAGAAGGGGTTGTGATTACAGAAGGCTTTGTGATAAAAGGTGATCAGCTTGTAATAAAGATTTTGGACTATACTGGAGTTGTACAATGATCTCCAGAGTAGGAACTTTTTTTTTTTGGAATCAGCATAAGGTAGTTGGCAAAGTACTCTAGTGAATGACTCTATTGGTAAAATTAAGAGTATTATGACTATTTGCTTAAATCCATTTTGAATAACATTGTTTCATTGCACTGCTGCTATATATTTAGAATAGGAATAAGACTTTACATGTAGAAATTATTAAATAGGGAAATAGCAATTTGACATCTGCTGGTGGCTCTGAGGTTACAGGTTAGGATTTTGCTTCCTTTCAAAGACTCATAATGGGATCCACTGTCCAGTCGCTCAGTCCGTTCTACTCTGTTTTGAAATCAATGCCTATGGACTGCTTAATCATCCAGCAAAGCTCTGTTGGCTCAGCCAAGAAATAGGAAGCCCTTTTATGGAAGACTGATAAGGGCTCTTAGAGACGGTGCAGTTTTGTCCAACTCTCCAATACAAGGATAATGAACCAGAGATTCAAAGAACCAGATATAATCAAAATCAGAGTATTAGTGGGCAAGGCTGAGCCTAACTCTCAGGTATCTTAACCATTAGTCCAGTGAATGTCTACTGCAGATATCCAAAGTTTCTTGTGTGTGTGTGTGTGTATGTGTGTGTGTGTGTGTGTGTGTGACAGAGAGAGAGAGAGAGAGAGAGAGACTGTTCAATATTTATTAATGTTTACCATATTTTTCTTCAGACTTTTAAGTTACATCTTTTTTATGTTTGAGTTCCTCAAATCTTTCTATGGTTTGTGTCATTTATTAATTTATTCATTAAATATTTATGAAGTACCAACTGGTCCAGACACTATCCTATATGCTATTGTCCTATAGTAATGAATAAAACAGACAAAAATCCATGCAGTCAAGAACTATATATTCTAGAGGAGTGAGATAATAAACAGTGTACCAAAAAGTTACATGGTCTGAGTGCTACAGACACAAGTAAAGCAAAAAGGGAGAGTAGGAGAGCCATGGTGAGGGGCCGGAATGAAATTCTAAGTAACTTGGCCAGATACAGACTTGCTAAGAAAGTGACATTTGAATGAACACCTGAAGAAGGGGAGAGAGTGAGCCATGTGGATATCTGGGAGACGTGAGTTCCAGGAAGAGGAAATGGCAATGACAAATGTCCTGGGGCTGGAATGTATTTAATATATTTGAAGGTAGAAGAGTCCATGTGGTTGGAAGAATAAGGCAGAGAGGAGGCACAGGGCAATGGAGTCAGAGAGGCAACATGGATGGGAAGATCAAATTTTGAGAAGATTTGAAAGGCTACTCAAAAGATTTTAGCTTTTACTCTGAGTGAGCTGGAGATCCAGTGGAGGGTTTGAGCAGACACATGACAGAATCTGACTTGTGTTTTAAAATGATCCCTTTAGGACACAACAGGGAGAATAGACTAGAACTACAGCGCAGAACCAGGGAGACCAGTAAGGAAACTGGAAATGGTGGTTTGAGCCAGAATGCTAGGACTGATAGGTGGTTTATTGACTGGTTAATTAATTAATTAATTAATTAATAATTTAAAAAATATTTTACTTATTTATTTGACAGAGAGAGAGACAGCAACAGATGGAACACAAGTAGGGGGAGAGGCTGAGGGAGAAACAGGCTCTCTGCTGAGCAGGGAGCCTGATGCGGGGCTCCATCCCAGGACCCTGGCATCATGACCTGAGCCGAAGGCAGACACTTAATGACTGAGCCACTCAGGTGCCCCTGGTTAATTTACTGATGGGTTAGATTTATAGAAAAAAGAGAAGAGCCAGAAGCTTTAGCTGGATTAACTCTAGGACTGGTGGACTCTTGTGGCAGGTTGTTCTACCCTTTACCAAATATTTGCGTTTCCTTCAATGCAGAATCCCTTCTGGTGTGAGAACCCTGCACCTTTGTCTGATTGAAACTGGGAAGCCAAGTGACTTGACAGATAATAAGCAGGAGTTTTGATGAGCTAAAGTTTGGCATGCCGTGTCACTTTCTCCTCAACTACAAAGCCAGCAATGCTCCACCTAAAGGCTGCTCTGTTCGTTTGGCTCTAGAGCAAAGCCAATGTGGATTATATCTGAAGAGATATGCTGATGATATGCAGCAAGAAACAAACTTTGTTGTTGGAAGCCAATAAAATACTCAGGTTGCAGCATCACCCAGCATGGCCTGACTAATAGAAATGTAGTTGGCAGTCACTGAAATGAAGATGTCCACTAGAAGTGCAGGTGTTAGGTGTGTATCCAGTGACCAGGAGTTCAGTTCTGGTGAGTGAGATTCGAGAGGCTATTTAGATAGCCAAGAGCAACTGTTGAGTAGCTAGTCGGATGTAAGGGGCTGAAGTTCAAAGAAGAAGTACAGACTAAAGATAGACATTTGGGTATCATCATCCCAAGATTGAACAGAATTACCAGCAGAGTGAATGAATGGGTAAGTTCAGGAACTGAGTATTCCCACCACTAACAAATGAGACTGAGCACAGCTAGTAGGATAGGAGGACACCCAGGATGTGAGGTATACTGGAAGCAAAGTGAACAAAGTATTGCAAGAGTGATTATCTGTGTCCTAGGGTACTGATAAGTCCAGTGGGGTCAGGACTAGGAATTGACCTTGGGATGCAGCTACTCCCGGAACGATATCCCATAGCTTCTAGTTCAGTGTGTCCAGGATAAAAGATGTCAACCCTATGCAGATATGCAACCCTGCATGATCATCACTTCATTTAAGTGCTGAGAATATGGTCCTCTAATCTTTAATCCTTGCAGAGTAGAGGGAGAGTTACTCTAGCAGTACTCATAGAGGTAATCTCTGATCACCTACTCCTATCACTTATTCTCTCTTATCATCCAGGAACTTCTTTTCTACCATCACAAAACATTCTCCTTGCATCCCACTATAAACTCTGCTTTCAGTCTGATATCCTTTCCTAATTTCACTTCTTCCCTCCTTCTACTGCCCCTTCTTCTCTACCTTGCCTTAATACCTACTGGTGGCCAAGGAAAATACACAATTTGAGATATGGACAGTGGAGGGAAACTGGGAAAGACTGAGGAAGAGAAAACCTCTCTAATGTGCCATCTCTGAAAAATACTCAGCAAGGAGCATTAGAGGGTCTGGCTGTTCTGTGTGTAATAAATGATCTCACCCCATCCTTCCGGTCTTTGTCATTTTTTCCCCATGACAGTGCTTCTTCTCTTCTCCCCTCAGATCCCCTCCCTGTGATGCCAGGTCAGTGGACGCAGCCAATAACTTGAACCTTCAGGAATGTGCAAGGCCACAGTCTGGAATAGACCTTGTCTCACATTGTGAAGTAGATATGCACCAGGCATTTCAATGTGCAACTGAGAATCCATTTTTATCTAACACATTGGTATGTATGAGTGCTCAGCACTTGATCATGCCATAGGCTGACTGAGCCCCGACTGAAGGCATCAGCACAGCTGTGGCACAAAAATGAAAAGAAACCATCTTTCCTTTGGATATACTTATCTAAAATGTTTTCAGTCAAAAAATTTAGATGGTTCTTTTGATTGTTCAAAGTACATAAATTTCACATCACTTAAAAAAGGCAATATTATCATGAACATGTGTAAGGGGATCATAGTGTTGGCAGTACTCGAGTCCCTAGTGGAGTTCATCTATAGCTTTAACATTTTTTCTGTGGGTAGGCCTGGGGACCAAACCCATGTAAAACGTTATCTATTTGGGAAAAATTTATTCTGAGCTCCAATGAATTGATTTACAAATTTTCTAATGAATCATTTTAAAAATTAAAAAGTTTAAAAGACTACCTTTTATCTATACAATGTATTATCTTTTCATTTCAAATGATTTGAGATTACTCAAAGGCCAGTTGGTAAGAAATTCCTTTTCTTATATAATATTGATTGTTGCGGTACAAGTATATAAGTATCTTTCAAACTATATTGTTCTCATCCAAAAAGCCACTATTCCTTTTTCTAAATTATGCTCTAAATGTTTAATTTAAAAAGAACAGACTAAATTTTAACGGTTTTTGTTTTGAAAACGATTCTCTGATATAACTGGCAATTTCTTGTGTTGCTGTAAATCCATGGTTAGGAATGGGTAGCTTATATAAAGTTCTGTTTTCCTGTAAAATTATTCCATTGACCTAAGTGACATGGAATCACTTTCAGTCACAAGTGTCCTCAGATACTAAGACAAGGTCCAGAGGGCAGAACTTTCTCGGCTCAGGAAAACTGCAGAGGTGATGGAGGCATGAGCCAGGGAGGGCAGGACGCTGATGGTGAAAAGCTACTTCTATCTGCTCCTCCTACCCACTGAGAGAGAACTACCAGCAATACTTCAAGTTTCAAAAAATTCCCAGCAGTGAATCAGTAAGGCAGGAAAATGGTAGAAACTCATAATCACATGTTCACATTGATTACATGGAAGTAGATGGCATTAATTAATAGAACTAATAATTATTTTAAAGGTTTGGGCTTCAACTTCCCATTCTCTCATTTTTTATCATTATAAAAGTATATACACAATACAACTCATATCTATTTTTTTAAGAACTGCGACTTCAGCTGGTGTTTGCCCATCATATTTGGAATGCTTTGATGGCAGGGGTGATGTATCCTTGTATCCCTTATTGCAGACGCACATGGTGGTCCACATAGTAATGGGCCTAAAAACCTATGACCCTGGATGAGTCTCTTCTATAGTTGCATATTCTCTCAAATTCAAAGCATGAATTTCTCTGTAGACTGCACCTTGTACGAGTCTATGGTCATTTTAAATAAAATAATAGAACTGGCATTTTTACAACGCATTTATCTCATAGAAATTTGATTCTCAAAGTGATAAGTGGTTTTATCAAAATATGTCAAAATATAAAAGATTTAAAATTGAATAAAAGTTCTTGAGTGTGTGTATATATGTGTGTGTATCTCCAAGTACCCTCACTATAGTACAGTATGACCCATTTATTTAAGACATCAGATTTTTAGATTTAAAACAAAATTAGGAATTAGAAAGTAGGCAAAAATGCCTCTTGAGATGAATGCCTTAAAGCCATGTGTTTTTCTCTGCTGGAAGAGGACACATTAATTTGCCTCACTCAGTCATCCAGCTACCAGAGTCTACCTAGTATTCACGATATGCCAGGCATCACACAGGGGTGGGTTAAGATACTCTATACTCAAGAAGCTCAGAGTTAACCAGGGAAATAAATAGGATCAAATAATTATGATAAAATGTTAAAGTTATACATACAAAAATATGTATAAAATTCTAAAAAGAGCATAAGAAAAGTAGTTAATTACGTCTGGGGAAGGCTTTACACAGGAGATAATATCTAAATGGCAGCTTAACTGATCAGTAAGCATTCAGAAGACAGGGGAAAAAACAGTTGAAATTTCCAGCCACAGCCAAAACACAAGGTGTTTTCCTCAGCGAAGGTCAAGAAATCTTTGTAGCTTGGGTTTTGGGGGAATGGCAGGGATTCTTTCCCAACAGCAGTAAATAAAGAGTAGCATTCTCTCCTAAGAAATCACTCATCATTCATTCACCAAATCTTCACTGAGTATCACGAAAGAATCGCTGAATGGAATTCTTAAGAAAAAGTCTTGTCTTATGTACCAAAAGTAGATTTGCTTCTTGTCCACCAAGAGTTTCAGCTCAGATGAGAAGATGATAGGCAGTGTATTAGCTGACCGGTCTGGGGGATGGACAGGGGTGGAGGTAGAAGGATACAAACCAAGAACAAAAGCACTGCAGCCTGGAGCAACACACTGTAGGAAAATGAGGTGAGCTGAACTCACCTCCTAGACCCTGGGGACCTCACTGCATCATTGTACAGTACAATCATTCATATTCATCGTGTTCCTCTGAGTCATCAAGAAAAAGTTACATCATAGAATTTGATAATCAAAATAGAACTTATAGGTCATCATGTCCCCTCCATCCCAAATCATTGCTGAAAACTGAGATCTAATTTCTTCTCTCTGGCTGAAAGTGAAACAAATTTCAGTATTTATGAGGCAGTTAGTTTACTCTCATTTTAGACAGCTCCGAGGGTGGTAAAAATCTCCATATGTTTCCCTGAAATCTGCCTCCCTGTTAATTTCTTCCCACGGGAAGTTCCTGAGAGGATGGGATAAAACTGCTATCTTCTCTTCAAAATTTGGAGTTCTATTTGATGTTGGAGAAAGGGATGGGAAAATATGTCTGTGGAAGCTTTCACCTTAGAACTCTGAGGGGCAAGGAACTTTTTAAAATACTGAACAACACAGCAATATCCACTACGGGTGTCCTATCACTTGTTTTATACCTGATGGCCCATATGCCAAGCCCCAGCCATGCCAGACACAGCAATGTGCCTCCTGAATATTTATGAATACAGTTCACAGTCATATTTTCCCTCCTTGCAGATGCAAAACCAGTGTGCCTGCATGACATGCAGCCATTTGGAGGCCCATCCTAAGACTGTCTTGCATAATTCATAAACACAAGAAAAAGATCGCAAAGCTTTTCCTAGAATAGTGGTGGAGCTCACCTAGAGCCAGAGTCTCCGGAGGTGCTGAGGGAGGGGATAAAACTAGCCTTCAGCCTGCTCTCACTAAAAGAACTGGGGTCATCTACCCAACTCAGCTGCCGTGGCCGACTGAGCGCAACAATTTTCCGATTTTTCCTAATTCAAATCAGCTTAAAGATTCTCTTCTTTCTTTCAAGTTATTTACATTCATGCTGCTGCTGATCAAGTTTGTGAAGTGGATATGTTGTACTCTTTGAAAAGCTTTCAGCATCCTAATCTCTCTAACATGTATCTTAGGCCCTTCTGCTGCCTCTGACTGCTCAGGAATGTGTCTACCTCAGTGGGCCAGGCTAGTATTTTGGTCAGTGATTCAGTCGGCTAACTAATGCTTGAGACTATACAATGTGTTAAGCACCAAGCTAGGGTACAAGAGTAAACAAACAAACAAACAAAATCCTTGTTCTCACAGGGCTTAGTAGTCTAGTGGCAGAGATAGATAAAAAAGTGATTTTAAAGTTGCATGATGGATATTATGATTGAAAAAGTACATGAGGTGCTATAAGGAATCTAAAGAAGGAAAGCCTCCCTGGAAGATTTTCTAGAAGAAAATCTAAGACCTGAGGATTAATCCCCATAATAACTTCAAGAGGCAGGTACATTATTGTTATTGATGTTTTTATATTATGCCCATTTCCTGTCAAAGGAAGCATCACAGGACTATGAGGAAAGAAACAGACTGAGTACTCTAACCTCTTATAGCTGATTCTACTAACCTATGATAGTCTGATTCTATTAAGCATTTAATTCAACTAAATGGGCTTGTTCAGACACCAGACTCTGGCAGAGACTGCTAACTGTTCTTTTAATAACAGAACTCTCACCTCGGTTCTATATCCGAGTTTTAACAGGACACACGGCCATCTCCTTAAAGACTACATTTTCTAGCTGCTCTTGCGGCTAGTGGTGATCATGTCATAACGTTTAGGGCAATGGGACGTGAGAAGAGTACTGTGTGAAATTTCTGGTCATGTTTTAAAATACAGAGGTATCCCTCTTCCCTCCCCCACATCCTATTTCTTTCTCTCTTGCTTGAGGCTGGAGGATGTAGATGGTTTGTGACAGCTCCAACCAGGTTGGATAAAAGCAGTCCCAAGAGTTAATGAAATGCTACCACAGACAGGATCTGGGTCCCTAGATGACCTCCTGGAACTGGGTAGCCTCTTTGTCCTGGATCATTATATGAAAGCCATGGTATCCTGGAGTCTCTTAAAATAAAAATGGAGATCAGGACTTGAAAATCCCTCAAGGTGATAAAGCCATTCAAGCCATGTAAACAAAGCTAAATCCAGATTATTTCATGAACATAAATGAAACTAAGATTACTTCTTGTACATGCCTCTGATAATCATAAAATAAACTTTAGTTGTCATCCTGAAATGGTGTAAGATAATCACTTTTAACTAATTCCCTGCCATCTGGAAACCCACATTGTGATGATCAATCATTACAAAGTTTAAATAACTTCCTCAATTTCACTTGATAAGCCATCTTATAATGTCATGCCTCTGAACTTCACCTCAGCTTTGGAAGACTCCCAATTGGTGAACTGTTCTTTTTGCACAATAAACTCTTACAAGTACTATTTTACTGATTTAGTCTTATTCTTTACTGTTTCTCGATTTTTGACAGATCTTATGATATAATATATTAACCTGTACCCTAACTAATACAAATAATTAATTGGCTTCCAATGTTTTTCCTCACTAGAGAGAGAATTAACATTTTTAGGGATTTTTTTTGTCCCTGTAATAGCTATTAATCATTACTAAGAAATTGGCATTATGATTATAATTTTATTTTCCACATAATTTTGGTTCTGGAGAAAGATAAGCTGGCCTTCCAAATGTAAGTGTTCTGGATTCACACCATCATCTTGCAAGGTTGGTTATTGTCAGTCCACCTCTGAGTACTTGTGGGAACAAAATTTAGTTACTTATCCCGTAAGGCTCAGGACAGACTGGACTATGGTGTAAAAGCAAAACAAAACAAAAAAACACATAAGTTTTCTTTTAGGACAGCTAGCCCAGCTTTCCTTGATGAACCAGATCAACTTCATCAAGGGTTATACAGATCACTGAGTAGCCATTATGAGGGCTATGCTTTTAATTTTAGCTTTCTACATAAATAAAGCAGAAATAAATAAAAGACCATAGTGTATTAGTAAAATCTCCATTACAAATAATTTTTTCACAACAAAAGCAAAGGTTGGATTTTCCCTGATTCTCTGAATGCATATCATTATTTTCTGCACTCCAAATTTTGCACAACATCATGATCTTTAGCTTCTTTTTTACTTTGACTTCTTGTTTTAACTCATTCTTTTTTGGGGCCTCACTATTGGATAGGCTACCGAAGAAAGGGAGAAGTTATTTATGTCAATTTTTAGTTATAATAAGGTAATGTGTTTTATTTGGCAATAAAAGCTGAACAGCAGCTGGCAGTATAAATTCATTTTCAAATAGTCTTGGCAAACAATTGAATTCAACCTCTGCAACAAAACTTGAGCAGACCTCAAATGGCTGCTTTGGGGCCCACTGAAAATTTTGATGTTCTGGATTAGTCTTCTTAGGATTCACATGCTGTGAAACATTCATTTCATTTTGCAGTAAAACAATATAGAGAAGTTGCATTGGAGTGTGGTGTTATTGACTATGTAGGGGGCCCAACCATATGGCAAAATAAGGTGTCCCTCTACTCTTATCACACTTAAGAACAAGAGTTTTGATGAAATTATTGCATTACTAAAGAAGCTCCATCAATCACTGTTCAGATGTTTAAATATTACAAATGGACACATTGTAGCTTACATTGTATAGTTTTACTATCTGTCTCAATGAAGAGCATTTGGGATTTTTTTACATGCTGTATAATCTTCTATTATGGGGAGGGTCCCACCAAAGACTCTTTACCTCTCAGCTGAACTAAATTTGATAATTTTAATGATCTAGGGAAAGGATTTAGCAAAAGAAACCGCATTGCTAATTTTCTCCAATCAAAGGAGCAGTTTTTTTAACATACAGCAATTCTACTGTTTGAGTCAGCAAAGCAGAGATATATTCATTTCAGAAAAGCAAAAGTCCATTCAGACATATCAAACCCTGATCATTTTATAAAGAATTATATCTGTGCTTTTCTTGAAGAATCAAGGAAGGAGACTATAGACACCCAGAGAGCATGCCATTCAAACTCCAGTAGGATGAACAGCAGTGCCCAAGATATGATAGTCATTATTTATATTACAATAAATAGCAATAGATCCCTGTAAGAGGCTCCAGGATTCTGCAACAATATTCACTGATGACTGTGAACTCTGAACCAAAAGTAGACTCAAGTTAGCTATCTGTTATTGACTGAGTTAGGTTTCATAATTTTATTTGCAAAACATCAGTTGTCAAGTTGCTAGAGCCACTATTAAAGATTGAGATCTTTAAGAAGATTTTTCTTTTTAAGATGAAAATCTTAAGAAGGTTGCTGAGAACTTTAGTGTGAACATACATTTTATTTACAAAAGAGCTTCAGTTTGTTAAAGCAAGGGCATAACACAACTGGGAACATGGAAGACATTTACACTAGTCAAACAACTGGCCTATGGGAAGTTGTCAATGTATTTCCCAAGAGATTCTTTGAAGAAATAAAAATGTGTTATAAAAGTGAACTACAAGTATCATCGTAGTCATCAAAATCTGGTCTTTCCACCAACTGAATGCTAGAAATTGATTTCAGTTAGGGGCGCCTGGGTGGCTCAGTCTGTTAAGCATCTGCCTTCCGCTCAGGTCATGATCCCAGGGTCCTGAGATCAGCCCTGCATTGGGCTCCCTGCTCATTGGGGAAATCTGCTCCTCCCTCTTTCTCTCCTCTCAGCTCATGCCTCCATCCCCCACCCCCCTCGCCCCGGTCTCTCTCTCGCTCTTCACTCTCAGAGAAATAAATAAAATCCTTTAAAAAAATTAAAAAAGGAAGCATATATACTGGATTCAAACTAGACTGAAACTTCCATTGCAGTAATAGTTTTGGAATTAAAATGTCTCTGAATGCAGAGGTGAAAGAAAAGTTCAAATAAATAGAATTTATAAACTTACTCACTTTTAAGGAAAAGGTCTTTGCAAGAAAAAAAGAAAAATGGAGCTTCTTGACTCAATCAATATTCAGGCATTTTCTAAAGTATGATTTCCTGCCAAAAAGAAAAAACAGAAAAAAGAAAAAAAGAAAAAAGAAGGTCCACATGCTTCAAAGAAAGAAAAGCAGAAACTATATGCCCTTTATACACCAGTGTGCTAAGTAAACACTCCATAGTTATTACATTTAATCCTCAGAACAATCCTATGAGGCAGAAATTATCACCATTTTGCAAAAGAGGAAATGGAGACTGACAGAATATATGTAATGCTCAGGATGATAGGTAGAAATATGAGAACGGAGACTCCAAACCATGTCTATATGATCCCAAAGTCCATTATTTCTACTATACCACAAACTGAACATCAGTATCTATTGGCTAGATGGTAAAAATGACTTCATATTTTATTTAAAAAAATAATAGAGTAGAACTCTTTTTACCAAGCTGGAGGGTAAAAGAAATTTAACACTGAATTTGCAGCTATACTCATTGGGGTTTTTTTGTTTTGTTGTATTTCTTTACTTTTATTTAAGTTTTAGTTAGTCAACATAGTTATACATAAAATATTGGTTTCAGGAGTAGAATTCAGTAATTCATCACTTACTACAACACCCTGTGCTCATACCAACAAGTGCCCTCCTTAATACCCATCACCCATTTAAACCATCCCCCCATCAACCCTCAGTTTGCTCTCTATCCTTAAGAGTCTCTTATGGATAAGAGTCTCTCCCTCTCTCCTTTTTCCCCTCTTCCCATATAGTCATCTGTTTAAATCCCACATATGAGTGAAATTATATGGTATTTGTCCTTCTCTGACTTATTTTGCTTAGCATAGTACACTCTAGCTCCATCTGTGTCTTTGCAAGAGGCAAGATGTCATTCTTTTATATTCATTGAAGTTTTTAATAAAGATTTATTTATTTGAGAGAGAGAGTTCAACTGGGGGGAGGGGCAGAGGGAGAGGAAGAGAGTCTCAAGCAGACCCCGCTGAGCATAGAGCCCAACCTGGGGCTTGATCTCAGGACCCTGAGATCATGACCTGAGCTGAAATCAAGAGTCTGACACTCAACCAACTGAGCCACCCAGGCGCCCCTATACTCATTCGGTTTTGTTTGGCCTCTGACACCTATTTCTTTTTTCTCTGCCCCATTCCCCTGCAGGCCCTCTGACCCCTCATGCCAGCTCAGGCCCACACTCATTCCTAGAATTAGTCCTGGTCCTAGTTGGGGCAGATGTCAGGAATGTAGACACAAATCTGTGTGTGGGAGATAGAGTAACACACAAAGATGTGCAAATCCTAATCTCCAGAACCTATACATATGTCACCTTGTATGGCAAAAGGGATTGTAAATGAGATTAAGGATTGTGAGATGGGAGGATTATCCTTGTTTATCCAGGTGGGCATAATGTCCTCACAGGGGTCTATAGAGAAGTGAGAAAAGATAGGGCATCTGGGTGGCTCAGTCAGTTAAGCATCTGCCTTCGGCTCAGGTCATGATCCCAGTGTCCTGGGATCAAAGCCCATATCGGGCTCCCTGCTCAGAGGGGAGCCTACTTCTCCCTCTCTCCCTCTGCCAATCCCCCTACTTGTACTCTCTCTCTCTCTCTCTCTCTCTCAAATAAGTAAATGAAATCTTAAAAAAGAATAAAAGGAGTGAGAAAGGACAGGAAGCAGACTCTCCTTATTCTCTGCAGAAGTAAAGGAGACCTGCCAACACCTTAATTTTAGAATATTTGACCTCCAGAACTACAAGATAATAAATCTGTATTGTTTAAAGCAACTAAATTTATGATAATTTGTTACAGAAGCAATGGGAGATGAATACACTGGACCTATACCTCAACTTCTTTTTGTTAATCTTGGCTCTGATTTTGTGCTCCACTTCTGTAAACATGTCTTTTTTTTTGGTACCAGTATCTGAGTCTGCCTTGTTGAACATCCCAGATCTTAGTATTTCCAGAGATTTCTTTTTGCCCAAGGGACTTAAAAAAACAAATGCAACTGGAAAAAGAGAGGTCCTAATTATTACACATTTCCCAATTAACAGGTAATAAAAGCAAAATAAATCATTGTTCTATATATTTTGCTAAGGACAGTCAATCTCAAGCAACTTGAGTTTTGTTTCCTAAGATGTACTGAATTGTTATTGTTATCATTTAGGTGAAAGTACAGTGTGCATAATCATGGGTATAGAGTAATAGCTGAAACACAAAGACCCACTTTAGAGCTGGGTTTCTGCTTGGATTTTTTTTTTTTTTTCTGCTTGGATTTTTTAAGCACTTTCTCCTTTTAGGCAACAGGCAACTGCGGTTTGATCTAATGCTGGGTGGGGGCTGGAGGTGGGCTAGCAAGAATTCTTACAGAAGAATGTAAGGTGGCCAGTCTTAGGAAAAGACATCTCCGTTTATTTTTGTGTCCCTGGAGCTAAACACAGCACTTGACCAATACTAGTGTGGCATAAATGTTGGGTGAATTGAATTAAACTGAATTGCATTACATTTGCACCTTTATTATTTTATTACAGTAATTATAGTATAGTGTAGTGGGCAAGAGCCTTGCTCTGGAGTGAACTGACTGGGTTTGCATTTTGGCTCTGACTCAAGAGCCTCACTTGCAGAAAGGTGATTAATAATAGTACCTGTACTTAAAGGTACTTTGTCCTTTGACCAGAGGAATCAATGCAACTGAAGAATTAACATAGTTGGTGGCCTATATTAAGCACTCATGTTGTATTTGTAGACTCCACTGTGTATACATATGTATATACATGTAGACCCACAGAGATTTTCTTCTATTTGTGTACACACACTTATCAAAGGTCATATTTATTCCTTTGTAAAGTATTAGACTCTTTGCTAGATTCTCTTTTTTAAAAATAGATTTGTTTCTTTATTTGAGGGAGAGAGAGAGTGCGCATGTGCGAGTGTGCGAGCAGCTGGAGAGGCAAAAGGAAACAAGCAGACTCCCCACTAAGCAGGGAGCCTGACCATCAGCTGGATCCCAGGACCCTCAAATCATGACCGGAGCTGAAACCCAGAGTCGGAGGCTTAACTGACTGAGCCACCCAAGCTCTCCAACTCTGCTAGATTCTACAGACACAAAGATGAAAAGGATATTCCCCTGCCCTCAAGGAGCTCATGAATATGTGCATTATGAATGTGTCACCCCTTTCCCTCTCATCAAGCTGGAAATCATTCCAAGAAAATGTTTGTCATGTATTAAAAAAAAAACATAGAAATTTCAAGAAAACTGGGTTCTAGTCTTAGCTCCTCAATATTCCTTCAAGCTTTACATTGTATAACTTTTCTCACTATTCAGTAGCATTAATTGAACTTAATCAACTAAGAAAATACACCCATACAGGACCAACCCAGATATTAATACAAATGAGTTATTTGTAAAGAACTACTGGTTAGAAAGATCATTTGAAGTCATTTATATTTGAATAGAGTCTTGTCTCACCCCCCTCCAGACTTAGAGATTACTTTTTTAAAATTAAATGGCTTGCTTACATATTTTCCAAAATCTGCAGAAAATGGGAAATTCTGAATTTGAATAAAAGCAACTTATCTTTTCCATTTACAGAAGTACATTAACTATGTACATATATTTGTGTTTGTAGAGATCACCCATTTATTCCTCAACCAGGATAAGAAACGGAGCACTTGTCGGCACCTTAGGTGCCCCTCTATGCCCTTCCCCAACCACATTCTCTCCTTGTCTGTCACTATCCTGTCCTTTGTATTAAACATCCCCCTGGGTTCTTTACAGATTTCTAGTTTTATCACATATTAGCTTTGCTTGTTTGTGAACATTATGTAAATTGAAACTTGTTGAATAGGTTGTTCTCTGACTTGATTTTTTATTTTGGAGATTTGCTTGTGTTGTGCGTATAGCTACAGTTCATTCATTTTCACTGCTGTTTCATTGTGTGAATATATCTTAATTTTAATTTATGTATGGAGCTTCTGTCTTTTGTTTATAGTAATTAAAAATATCTTCTTCCTATTCTATGTCTTGTATTTTCACTCTTTTTACAATAGTCTTTTGGTGAACAGAAATTCTTTAGTATGGTTGATTATTCTATTTTTTTTTTTCCTACAGTTTGGGTATTTTGTGGCTTGTTAAAATTTCTTACCCCAAAGTCTATAACAGTTTTCTCTTATTTTCTTCTAAAAGTTTTGTACTTTTGACTTTCACTTGAGGTTTTAAATCTACCTAGAGCTGATTTTTCTCTATGTGCTTATGGCACAGTGATAAGGAGGTAAGGATACACTTTCTTCCTCCATCCATCCCTCAAGTGGATAACCAATTGTCCCAAAATAATATATAGTAAAATCCGTTTTTTATCCACTTGTCTGCAATGTCATCTCATTTATTCATCAAATATTCACACACATGTGACTCTATTTCTAGGCTCTGTTTTAATATTTTTTTAATCTATCTACCCTTGCACCAAAAGCCTATAACCTTGAATATAATTTTATACTCAGACTAGATGTGTGACAAGTCCTTTACTTTGTTTTTATTCAAGAGCATCTTGGCCACTTTTTTAGGTCTCCTTTAACTTTTCTTTTTTTTTTTTTTAAAGATTTTTATTTATTTATTAGAGAGCGAGAGACTGAGAATGAGAGGGGAGAAAGTCAAAGGGAGAAGCAGACCTCCCGCAGAGCCGGGAGTCCGATATGAGACTCGATCCCAGGACTCCGGGATCATGACCTGAGCCAAAGGCAGTTGCTCAACCAACTGAGCCACCCAGGTGCCCTCCTTTAACTTTTCTGATGTTTTTGCAACATCATTTTCTATTTAGAGGTCTTGCACTTATATTTATTCCTACTGACTTTGTATCTAATAACCTTGATAAATTTACCTATAAATTTTAATAACTTATCTCAGGTTATTTTTTATAATCTATGTATGCAATCATAGTATCTATAAATAATTATAATTTTCCAGCATCTATTGGGTGGATCAGGTTATTTTCTTCTTTTAACCTGTAAACAAATGTTATATTAATTGCATGATGTTGAAATATAATTGTATTATTTAGATACACCCAAGTCACATATTAATATTTTATGTATTATGTATTAATATTTTTATATTTTGTTGATTGAATGTGTCACTATGTTGTTTGGATGTGGCAACTATTTGTGGGAGTGGACATTGACCTGCAATTTTCCTTTCATTTGCTGTCCTCAACAGCATTTGATATCGACATTATACTTGCCTCATAAAATGACTTAGGGAGTGCTCTTTCTTTTCTCTGGAGAAATTTATATAAGATTGGAATTATTTGTGTCACAACTCACTAGAAAACTTATACAAACTTATTATTCTTTGTGGGCAGATTTCAATTACCATTTCAATTTCTCTAATCATTAAGGGATTAGAGACAAGCCAAGTTTTCCAATTTTCAAATATTTTAGTTTAGTTTTCTGGAATTTGTATTTACCTGAATTTTCAAATTTATTCACATAAAATTATTCACGAGACTTTCATTTTCCTCTTAGAGTCTACAGAATCTATAATTATAATATTTTGGTATTCCTTATATTTCTTTTCCTAATCTGCTCTTTGAAAAAAAAAAATAATCTCTCTAGAGGTTTATCAAGTTAATTGGCCTTAAGAGAAATTCAGCTTTCACCTTCGTTCTTTTATGTTTGTAACTTTTTTCTGTTAATTTCTGCTCTTTGTTATGTATTTCCTTCTACATTTTGATTTACTTTGCTCTTCCTTTTCTGTCTTTTTGAGAACTATTTAAATAATTAGCTAATTACTCTTCAGCTCTTTTTTCTTTTAAAATATGTGCATCTAAAGCTAGACCTTTCTTTCTAAGTACTGCTTTAGTTTTGCTCCAAAAGATAATATGAACTTTTTCATATCTAAATGTTTTCTGATTTCTGTATGATTACTTCTTGGAACCATAAGTCATTAGAAGTGTGCTTTTCAATTTTCAAGGCCATAGACCTTTTCTGATTATCTTATTATTATTCATTTCTAGCTTAATTGCATTCTTGTCCAAGAATGAGGTGAAACATTAATTCTTTAAAGTTTTTAAACACTGGTTTTCTTGCCGGCCAAATGACTGCTTGTTTCTAAATGTTCGTCAAGTACTCGACAAAAATGTGTAACTGTTTCACAACTGTGGAGTGCATTTTTCCAAACATGTCTATTAGGTCATGCTTGTTAATTACATTGCTGAAATCATATATCCATGGTGATTTTTGTCTGCTTACTTTCTCATTCCCTGAAAGAGATATATTTAAATTTTCTATTATTTTTTATGTATTATTGATTGTATACAAATTTAAAATAGTATATTTCTGATAGTTTTATCCATTTATAATTATGAAGTAACCTTCTTTATTTCTAGTAAGTTTTTGGCCAAATTGTCTATATTGTCTCATATTAATATTCCACAAACTTTCTTTTGATCATTATTGGGTTGAATTTGTCCTTTTCATTCTTTTACTTGCAACTTTTTTTTTTTTTTGACAGAGAGAGAGAGAGAGATCACAAGTAGGCAGAGAGGCAGGCAGAGGGAGAGGGGGAAGCAGGCTCCCTGCTGAGCAGAGAGCCCAATGAGGGGCTTGATCCCAGGACCCTGAGATCGTGACCTGAGCTGAAGGCAGAGGCTTAACCCACTGAGCCACCCAGGCGCCCCGCAACTTTTTGTTTTCCTCTGATTTTAGATGTCTTTTGTAAATAAAATATAATTGGGTTTTGTTCTACCATTTAGTTTTTTTTTTCTACCATTTAGTTTAACCTTATTTATCTTTCAGCTACAGCATTTAGTTCATTTATATTGAGTATAATAATACTGACATTTTTGGCTTTCAAAATAAGGCTTTCCTGCCTTATTTTTCCAGACAACTTCATGTTTCTTTTTCTCCCTTTTTCTTTTCTTTTACATTGAATAAGTACTGTAACCATTTTTTAATTTCTTCTACTAGTTCAGAAACTATACATTATATTTTTTCTGCACTTACTCTTACACCTAAAACCCACAAAATTAATTTGTCAGACCTTAATAATAATAAATACTTTTACCCTTCTTAAACCTTAAAACACATTTACAGCATTTATTCCATGAATTATATGCTATCAAGTGTAGATTAATTTTTTTTATTTCAAAGGCATTATTTTTATAACATTAATATTTGCTTAGATTTATTCAGTTACTGATTTGTTCTTCATCATTCTTATTGCATCTCAGTTTTCCATCTGGCATGATTTACTTCTGCTTTAGAATTCCTTTTACTGTATGTTCACTGTGCTAGTGAAACATTCTGGGTCTTGGTTTGTCTGAAAATGCTTTTGTTTCACTTCTTTTTTTGAAACATATTTTCACTAGTCATATAATTACAGAGTGACACTGATTTATCTCAGCATATTGATTATATCATAATGCTTTTTCTGGATTCCATTGCTGCTGTTGAGACGTCAACTCTTAGTCGGACTGCTGCCTCTCTCAAGTTAATCTCTCTTTTTCCTATGGCCACTTTTAAGATCTCTTCTTCATCATTAAAGATTTGTAATCTTGCAGATGTGTGTAATTTCATTTTTATTTATCCCTCATGAGATTTATTTGGATTCCTGAATCTGCATTGGTAGGCAGAATTCTAAGATGGTCAAGATTCCTGTCCTCTGAAAAACATGCTTTGTATAATCCTCACCTCTTGAGTATGGGGGTGACTTGGGGTGATTTATGAATCTGGTGGGATTTCACTCCCATGATGAGGCTATGCCATATAGCAAAGATGAAGGGATTTTGAAAATGTAATTAAAACTTCTACTCAGTTGACTTTGAGTTAATCAAAAAGATTATCCTGGGTGGGTCTGACTTAATCAGGTGAGCTCTTAGAAGGAGGTCCAAGCCTTCCCACAAAGGATTCAAAATGAGGGGGATTCTCCAGCTAGTCTTGAAGAAGCAAACAAGTACATATGAACTGCCAATGGAAGGTCATGTGGCAAGGACCTGAACACAGCCGTCTAGGAGCTAAAAGTATATAATATACTCAGGATGTGAGAATTAGGGACATATGATAACTCCGAGTTTAATTTTCAACTCCCTTAAAACTTATCTACCAACAACCTACTGTTGCCAAGAGCCTTAATAATCACATAAAGTCAATTAATACATAGTTGGTATGTTTTATGTACTATATACTTTATTCTTACAGTAAAATAGAGAAAAATGTTACTAAGAAAATCATACAGAAAATACACTTACGGTCCTGTACTGTAAAATTCTGTGTATAAGTGGACATGCACAGTTCAAACTTGCGTTGTTCAAGGTCAACTATATATTACTCCTATAGCTGCAAAGAAAGGAACTGTGCCAACACCACTGGGCCTGGAAGAGGATCTTGAGCCTTAGATGATATCCTGACCCTGGAAACCACCTTGCTTGGAGCCTTGTGAGTCCCTGAGCCAAGGATCCAACTAAGTGCCCAGATTCTGATCCATAGCAACTGTGTGATAACAAATTTGCTTTATGTTAACCTTGAAAGTTGTGGAAATCATTTACACAGCAAAATTTACACAGAAAAAAAATGATACTATGGATTGGTATTTTTCATCACTTCTGGAAATTCTCAGCTGTTTTCAAGTATTGTCTCTGCTTTTACTCTCCTCTCAGAAAATTTGATTAAACATGCATTAAATATTTTCACTCTACTCTCTGTATCTCTAAACATCACTTATTTTCTATCTCTTTGTCTTTTTGTAATGTATTCTGAATAATGCTTTCAGGTGCCTTTTCTAGTTCACTAATTTTCTACATGTGTCTATTATTCTGTTAATTTGTCATTCAGTCTTTAATTTTAATGATTATATTTTTCATGTCTAAAAGTTCTAGTTTATTTTTTTCCAAAACTGCCTATTTTTAGAAATAATTCCAAAGTGTTTTTCTTTTCTTTTTTTTTTAAGATTTTATTTATGTATTTGTTTGAGAGCGTGAGCAAGAGAGAGAGACAGAGCACAAACAGGGGGAGAGGGAAAGGGAGGAGCAAACTCCCTGTTGAGCAGAGAGCCCAGTACAGGGCTAGATTCTAGGACCCTGGGATCACAACCCGAGTTGAAGGCAGATGCTTAACCAAATGAGCCACCCAGGCATCCTTCCAAAGTGTTTTTCATATTTCCTTGCTCTCATTAGAGGTTCAGGTTCTGGGTGTGAGGCACAAAGGGACCATTTTCCAGTTTATCTGTAAATAATATTTTTTCCTCTCATTTTCCAAAAGAAATGGCATTGCCTAGACTACCCTACCACACACACAAATAGGCACACAAGCATACAATGCACATATACACAAAATTTGGTAATTATTTTCTATAGTGAAAGTCTCCATGATCAGAGGCACCCGGGTGGCTCAGTTGGTTAAGGGTCTGACTCTTGATTTTGGCTCAGGTCATGATCTCAGAGTCCTGGAATCAAGCCCCATGTGGGTCTCCATGCTCAGTGTGGAGTCTGCTTGAGATTCTCTCTCTCCCTCTGCCTCTGCCCCCCCCAGCTCACTCACTTTCTCTCTCTCTCAAAATAAATAAATGAATGCATAAATAAATAAATAAAAGTCTCCATGATAAAAAATTTAGTTATGTCCATATATGTGGTGGCTTGACAGAGCTCCCTCACTCTGGTGAAAGTTAAAGGAGTGTCAAGCATCCAAAAAGAGGAGTCACACAGTGCCATATACTTGGGCAAAATTCCAAGTCATTCAAAGTGTGGGTGCTGGCATCCACTACGGCTGCTGTGTCCTATCTAACCAGGGTAGAGCTTCAGGTTTGGGTAGCATAGAATTATGTCAGGCTAAGTCTCTTTTCTCCTTTGCATGTCCTTGTTCTCTCCTCTTTCTAGCTTTACAGTGCATTTCTCTCATCTTTATGAGCTTATTCATGAATAAGCTTTATAGCATTTCATATATAGAGGGAAATTGGAAAAAAATACTTCTAATGATGAAAGTCAATGTTTCCACAGTGAGAGAATCAACTGGAAAATTTTATAGAAACATATTTACTTGAGTGCTAAAAAAAAATGCCTTCATCTGTAGGTAAAGCCATTTATTGACCTTTTATGCATTGCCCCACCTCAGTTTGGGGCTCCTCATGGTAGATGGTGCCTAGTTTTTAAGAGCTTTCACTGGGACAAAGCTCAGCCAGGCTGATGAGAAAAGAAAGGAAAGAGTGGAGTGTGGAAAGAGTACTAGTCGGGAAACCTAGTAACTGGCCCTCCACCAACTTAGACATGTTTATTGGTCTTGCCTCTATTCTATTTTAGTTTCTTTGAACAACTGCAATGATTTGAACTGTCTAAATGTGATTCTAGGTAGAGTTGTAAAATTTCAAGAGCTATAGCAAAAGGCTATTTCCTTTTCAATTTCCCTATCTTTTCCCCTACTCTTAGTTAAATACATTTTTTAAAAATTAATTTTTAAATTATAGGGCAAGAACTCTGTTATATGTTTTGATGGGATTTTCATGGATTTTAAATTTTTTGCCTGTTTTTCTACACTCATCAACCACTGTGATTTTTTTGTACTTATTGGATACTTATAGACATATCCTGTAAATTTATTACTACTCTTTTTATTTGGTGTTGTTAAGAGACATTTTGAACTATATACACAAGACCTGTGCACTGCAGTTTGTTCAGGATTGTACAAACACAGACTCATAGTTTCTCTCCCATATTTTCAAATGTATTTTTAATAAAATATTTCCATGTTAATTTTAATATTTCCTTGTTAATGGTAACAAGTGATCAACTGTCCCTTGTTTTAGAATGGGAACCACAAATCCACCCAAACCACAGCAGTCTCGGGTCAGATTTTCTTAAAGGGAGGAATAACACAATAACAAATCATATATATTGACCTTCTTAGGCAGACAAAGTACCATTAAATAAATTGTCGCTCTAGCTCAGGAAACATCTCCTTGTTGACTTAAAAGAGTTCCTATAACTCTGGAAGAGCAATAGTTTATTCCACACATATGAGAACAAGAAGGCCAGTATAACTTAAAATAAGGGCAAGTGTAAGTTCATTGGAGGATGAATGAACGTCATCATGAATTTGAGCTCTAGTTCTTATTCTTCAATATCTCAGTGGTATCTAAGCATGGAAAACAAATGAGCAAGTTCCTTCAAAACAACTTAAATGAAGGTAGCTGAGGGCATGAGCTTATCTAATTGCAAGGTACTGACCTATCCCCCTGCCATCCAACTTTCTACATAAAACCCTAATGTAATTTTCTAATGACCCCTTAGTGACCTTCAAATGTTAATGTTGCTTCCAAAAATACTCGACTCTCTCCCAGGGTTTATAACCTGATTCAGTAAGTCTAACATTTCTTTTTTTTTTTTTTAAAGATTTTATTTATTTATTTACCAGCAAAAGAGATCACAAGCAAGCAGAGAGAGAGAGAGGGAAGCAGGCTCCTCTCAGAGCAGAGAGCCCGATGCGGAACTCGATTCCAGGACCCTGGGATCACGACCCGAGCTGAAGGCAGCGGCTCAACTGAGCCACCCAGGCATCCCAAGTCTAACATTTCTGTGTGAGTCTATGAAGCTTATATTTTTATGAGTCATTCATACACAGAAACCAAAGAAGTAAAATTATTCTAATTATTGATCAATAAAAAGTGTACTGTACCAACTCTTTATCTCAAAGCTAAATGTCAATAAAGCCTTTAGTTAGTAAATATTTTTATTATAAAATTGAGTTTTTATTGATCTCTTTTTGCATAATCCACTTAATATTAAAATTCATAAATTTAGTCTAGATACTGTAGTACTGATACCAAAAGCACAGAATAATTCTCTGATTGTTACTGCCATATTTAGAAAGACACCAAGAAGTACAGGGCAAGATTTGCTTTAAATATATGAATCTTATTTATTTTTTAATGGGTGTTTAGACATAAATGGCTAAATTATTTGGCAATCTCTCCTGGGGTTTCCTCTTTTCTCACTACTGACTATTATAGTAGATTATTCTTCAGTTTTGTTCACTTTTCATTTATAGCCTGATTTAATGAAACCTTAAAAAGGGTAGTTAGTTTTCTAATGTGTTCCAGATGAAAATGGTAGTGTAATTATTACCCCTTTCAAATTTGTCTGGCTTCAACTTTCCTCATCTTTATAATTTGGTACTTTCAAATGAAATTTTAATTATGCATAAAATTAATAAAGGGCAATTTAAATTACCATTGGGTGTCGACTAGTTGTCTGATGATAAATAGAAGGCTGGATTCTTGATGGAATTTTTATAACAGGAAAAATAATTAAATGGCCATATCATCATCAGGAAGGGATTATTGAGGTATTGCATTTTACACAAAAGCATTTTGTTCAGCTACTTGAAAATGAAAAGTGGAAAGAGTTATGCATAGAGAAGGAGTGGTCCCTAAGCTTCATGCACCACATATCCACCGGTAAAACAGTCTTTTCATGAGTATATGACTTAAAATATGATCAGCGAAGTATTGTACAAGAAAGAATTAAAAGTATACAGCCCCTACCCACAAGGAGGCCGTGCGGGAATGCTGAAACAGTATCAAAATACACACATAAAGGAGAAATCTGTTAGGCTGGTTTAGGTTAAAAAAAAAAAAAAGGCATCTCATTCTCTAAAATGTCCAGACTGTGCTGAAAAAATGGACAAATCCACAGGGATATGACTTGATGGGTTGCAATATCATATGTAGAGTAGAATAATGCTTGTACTGTTTTCAAATGCAAGAAGTAATACTTTTGTCTTTAATTTTATTATGGTTCTTCTCTTAACAGAAGGTAGGACTTAAAAATCACAAATTTGAAGAATGCAATGTCAATTTTTAAACATTTTGCCATAGGTGCAAGCATATGTATTACCCATTCTATCTGCACCTCTTTAAAGAAAAAGATAATTTGAGAAATGCAATATTAAATCAGACTTCTATCAGTTGTCTTAAATTTTAGTATCTGGTCCAGGGTATCACACATTTATTCATTTATGCACTAAATATACAATGAGCACTTACTAATTATCAGGCACTCATAGTAGCTTTCGATTTATTTATTTCATTTGATTTCAGTAACAATAAGCCAGCTAGCTAGGAACTTGTGTTCAAGTGTTTACAGAGCATAGAAAATCTTAGCCCATCTGTGAGAACATAAAAACTTGAAAGCACAGCTGGCATTTATATTTTATATGGAGGAAAGCATTAGAGAGTTCAGAAGATCCACCCCCCTAGCCCCCCCACCTCAATTCTTGAGTTATGTCAAAGAATGTATACCTCAATGAAAAAGCACCTGCAGTATTTATGGAAGAGAAAAAAAAGTAAAAGCATTTGGTTAAAAAAGTATTTCCAACAGCTAAAAAAGAGTCTGCTTTACTTTTTCTGTCTGCAAATTGTCAATCCTAAGGTAGTTGCCTCTGCTGGGTGGTCTTAACTCCACAACCACTCACATCACCCAACTGGTCATTCCAGGCCAGTTTGGCAGAACTGAATGAAGGGCAGCTACTCCATGAGGGGGCTGGCAGTGAAAAGGCAGGTGTCTCTCACTGCTGCCAGAGCAGACCTGAGACTCTCACCTAGACAACCCTTTCTAGCTCTTCTCTCAATCGCTTCCACCTTGATCATTGTTGAATCCAAAGATGGTGACTTCAGTCCAACCTACTTTTTTTTTTTTAAGATTTTATTTATTTATTTGACAGAGAGATCACAAGCAGGCAGAGAGGCAGGCAGAAAGAGAGGGGAAAGTAGGCTGCCCGCCGAGCAAAGATCCCGATGTGGGGCTTGATCCCAGAACCCTGAAATCATGACCTGAGCTGAAGGCAGAGGCTTTAACCCACTGAGTCACCAAGGCATCCCATTCCAACCTGCTTTTGTACACAGCTTCCGAAACTTAATGTGAGAGATGTTTCTCCCCATTCCAGGCCATTCTGGACATCATTGTTAACCTAATTTTACTTGAATGGAAATGTTGATGGTCTAGGGAGAGGAGGTGTGGCTTTTCTACCACAATGTCCCAGAGAGTTCTAAGTCCTCCCCATCCTTGGGTGGGCGGGAGGGGGAAAGTGATGGAGAGGCTGTATACACATCATAGCAATTAGATGATGGTTTCATCTCATTTGTTTTATTCTGTTTTGTTTTAGCATTTCTGGCCTAGGCAGAAAGTTAATCAGCTTTGTTTGGCTAAGCCAACGTAGTATATAGGAGGAATTTTGGCCTCCATATTTATTTAGAACTCTTCATTTTGGATATGAGGTCTGGACTTCCTTGGTTGGTGCTTGTGACTCTTTGACCAATAATTGATTAAGGAATCTTAAAAAAAAAGAAGAAGAAGCCAGAGACATGAGTAGAAAAGATACACACACAAACCATCAGGTGAACTAGGTATAAAAAATAACAAAATAAAAAAAATCAAAGAATGTAAAAAATCCCAGGAAAGAGAGAAGCATTCCTTATGCATATATGAGCAACAATTATTTCTGTTCCTAGGAGCTTAAAGTGGAGTGAAGATAAGGTTTGGGGAGGAGGCTTAGGATCATACACATATTACAGTGAGTTCTTTATCAGTAGTCTGTTATCTGTTATGAATTAGCTGCATAACCCCAGAGAAATTACTACCCCGTCTCAATTTTCCTGTTTGTAAAAAGATTGTATGACCTTTAAGATTTCTCCTACTCTTAATAATAATGAGAATAATAATAACTCATAATGGTAGCTATTATTTACTGAGAACCTATTGTATTATTTGAAATAATTCTCTTAGCAGCATTCAATATCTTGATTAACAGATGAAGAGATTGTGGCTCAAAGATGTCTAGCACATATTCAGAATCTTAAGTTTTACATACAAAATATTTTAACAAGGTATGAAAAGTTAAGAGAATGCATGGCAACTTATTATTAGCTACATAAGAATTGTTTCTATATTTAAAATGTGTCATCTAATCTTATTTTAATGGATATTTATTTATGAGCCTGTTATTTAGCAGGTGTTACAGTAGCACAGGACAAAGCACACTGAGAACAAGGAGATCTTTTCAGGTCAGGGGAGGAGCAACATGGCAGAGGATTAGGAGACTGAAATATCATTGGGTCCCAGAAATTCAGCCAGATAGATATCAAACCATTCTGAAAACCTACAAACTCAACAGGAGATTGAGGAGAAGAAGAGCATCAATTCTAAGAACAGAAAA